>JAXQQM020061548.1:0-322500 GCA_034641835.2 Pinus albicaulis | reverse complement strand
CACCAAAAGATAAAGAAAACTATTTCTGGATACGGATTTTTTACCATATAATAGGTAAAAATAAATATGTTCTCAATGTTGAATTTGGGTTTACCGATCTCTTGCCCAATACTTGGAATAGGGAATTATGCTAATTCATTTAATTATTAGTCATTTTTTAAAAATTATCAAGTTCTTATTGAAGCCTCAATCACCGTATTCTTTGATAATAATTTATGTGTATATAAATATAATTCCCTTGTAAGCAATAAAATCATATAATAAAGTGGATTATAAATAGGATGTATTATCAATCACCACCACTAAAGGAAACAAAACCAGTAATGACATGCTGCCCCAAGAACTAAGGCATTGCTTGTTCATTAATCTTGGTTAGTGGGATAGCTCTGACTTCCAGTGACTGAACCATGCAGTGGTGGTGAGGATGTATTTGTGTTATTATACATTGTGTGATTACCCCATCAGCACCCCAATCCCCATCGTTTTGGATATATTGATCCCACTAGGTGCAAAGTTTAATAAATTTTCTTTCTTTCTTGGCTCCCAACTAGCATGCTTTTCATTTCATAGTGTATATAATAATCCTAAAACAAGGTATGCTAATAGGAGCCAACTTTATGATTTATGCATATTTTCTTGATAAACTTCATTAGGACCTGGGTGCATGTGTTTCATAATGTTGTCTATGTCATCTTTTTCAGACCAATATGCAACAATACTCATCCATGTTCCTTTTTAATAGAATTCCATTGAACAATAATAATTGGGAGGTTTTTTTAGCCTAATGTTCCCTTCTTGCAATTTAAGATTATTCCAAAGATGACCCATGGCTAAAAGGTTACTTAAGATGTTGGTACCATGAAGTCTCTTTGATGGGGTGTGGGTGATATCGTATTGATAAACATTGCAAATTCATTTACCATCCATATTCCTACAACATATTCTTATCTTTATTTTCCACCAACTAGCAAAAACCTTGTCCCATAATTATCTCAACTAATTTTAGCTCAATGTCATACTTCATGATGCATATCCAATTTCTACATCGCTCTCCCAACTATTCTTGTGGTTACAAAGTTCTAACCACAATGTGATTAACTATAAAATTTTGGTATGACTTTGGAGGATGTATGATTGAAAATTTTTCTACTTTAAAGACCTTGTTCTTTGCTAAACAATCAGGGTACTTCTAGCTCAATGCCTCTAAAATTTTGTTTTAATATATGATACAATTTTCTCATGTCTCTCATCATGTTTTTTCATTGGACTACGACAATGGATAGTTTGACAGGAAGGTATAGCTTGAACTTCCACTCAAAATTAGTACTTCTTAATATAGCTACATCATGGATAACATCTTTAACTTTTTTTTGAATGCTTGCTTTGATGACATCATCATTTTAAGCATGGAAGATTTATTTATCATATTTTGCAAGAGGGCATATGATACCAATGTTAAAAATAGAAACCTAATTATGAAATTGATCTTTCCAAATAAAGGTCATGGATATCTTATTATGGGGAAAATTATAGTTATTGGATAGTCGCATACTTGTTTTATGAGATAAATGTATCTTTAAATTATGTGACCTAACATCTTACCCTATATGACACTAAAAACAATATTCTCGAATAACATGTGTGGATATTCCATACTTACAACATTGCTCAAAATTTGCATTTATATGATGGATTGATCAAGTTTATTCTATGATAATATCGTTACATTATCCAAATAGATGACCACTACATCGTTTAATAATCCCCTAAATTCCACATACATGGCCCTTTAAAAGGTTTTCCCTTGTATTTATTAGCATATTTTATATGTGAAGGTTCCCATTTGGTGGAATATCATTCTATCCTTATCATCCTCAACAACTAGCCTTGATTTTAACCCAAAAAGTATTCTAGTAGTGAAAACATTTTTTAATCAAAAATAGTATATAGATATATTACCCATGGAAAGAAGCAGTGCTTTTCCTTTTCTCAAGTGTGGCTCAAGTTTCTAAAATCTACCAGACAATCAAATCTTCTATATTTTTTCAAACAAGTATAATTTTTTGAGCTCCTTTTGGACTTGAGCTTCTAAAGAAAGGGGAAATTTCCTAAGCTTCTATTGGAAATGGCTTGTAACCTAGATTGAAATGCATATGTTAGATTATTTAAGTGTCATAAGTTTTAATCTCTTCATAAGTATAAGCAAATCACCTTTGGCACTCCTTGAAGAGCTGTTTTAAATCTTGTATGTTTCATCTCATTTCAATTATTTTGATATTAATATTCTTAAAGATTTTCCAGAGTTCCCAAGTTTAATCTTATTAAGGGTAATTCAAGATGGAACTATGTGTCTTGGTGTTTGGTAGGTTTGTAGAACTTGTTCTACATTTCAAAGAGTTATTTTTTTTAGATGTGAAATTCTAAAGTATTTTGTTGCCAAAGGGTTTGGATTCTCATTTAAATGTGAATAGTGCAACTCATCTCGATTTATAAAGTTTTTGGCATCTTTCAATAAGTTAAGAAATGGAATGATCTGGGGGATTCATCGTCTAATAATTTCCCTAATTGTTGATGTTATCTAGCACTTATCTAGAATTTAAGGTTTAAAGAGAAAGTATACAGAGAACCCTGTTTCTCAAAACATTTTAATGGTTAAAGTCGTGATGCAATTGTAGTAGTTAGTGAATCAACTTCTTTCTTTAGTTATGGGATAGGATTTGATATTGAAATCCAAAAAATTCATTAACATTTTCATATATCTTCTTGCTGGTAAGCCTAAGTTTTTATTAATTTGTAGTGAATCATATTTCAAATTTGGTGCGTAATACAATATTTGAATTGTCAAAGACTTTTACGATTTGGGCTTCATGCTCATAAAATGTATGTGCACCGTAACAACTACTGTATCAGGGATGTCATCCTAATCCCAAATCTCTCCGTTTAACGAGTCTCCCTTATAATAGACTAAGGGGGTAGACCCTATGAAAACAAATGAAGAACTAGTTGGGAACCAAATCCGCCAGAGAGACATAGTTAAACGACTAAATAATTGTAAAAGATATACCAAAATTAAAGGATCTGTAATTAGATTCAAATGATCGATACTTCATGCCTTATGGAGTCAAATATATTTCTAAGAATTTAGGACCAAATATCAATATGAAATCAAGGCCGGGATTGAAAACTATCCTATATGTAATGCTAACTTAAAATTACGAATGCTAGAAAAATGATTTGAAGGAGCGAGATGAAGCAAGATTCGCATGAGAGGTGATGTTAAAAGCCTAAAGAACTTAGAGATTACAAATAATATATTCTGTAAACACTATGCTACGTGTGTTTAGAGTGCCAATTATGAAGATGCCAAAATTTACCAATTAAAGATATAAATAATTTGTCACAAATCCACAATAGAGCTCTAAAAAATATCGATCACAATTACTTGGAAAAGGTTTCCCGTAAATTAGTATTCACAAACACCCAATATTTCAAGTAAATGAAACAAGAGTTAATTACACATTAGGTGTGATTTAATCGATAGAGAAACACAAATTCATATGCTACCATCATTAAACTCAATCAAAAATGATATATGAAAAATCATACCAAATCTCAAGAATTAATAATCAAGAAACACTAAGAAATTTAAATTCTAAATAAACACTTCATCAAATAAATTATGGATTAAACGATATTCTAAAACAATGTGAATTCAATAAAAAATTTAATTTTCTATAAAATAAAACTTAGATATTAAAAAATCAAATCATGTCAACATAGGAATTTCCACAACTAAATACGTTGTGTTTAACTTTACCACATTAATAGAATAGCTCCAGCACCTTAATTTAAAAAAATAAATGGCTCTAAATTGAGAGTACAAAAGAAAAAATTAAAACAATTTTATTGTTAGAAATTAATTATAAAATTGGAATTTTTGTTTTTATTAAAGGCTAGTAAAAATTTGATTTAAAAAAAAAATTGAAATAAAGACGTTATGTTAAATGTTGTCAAAATTAAATGAAGATTAAATTAAACAAAACAAATTCAATCTTTACAAAAAAATAAAATAAAGCCAAACTTTACGATTGAAAACTAAATTAAAAGAAAGAAAATGTTATGTTAATGCTTTTATTTAAAAATTTTAAATGTGAAAAGGTCAAACTAAAAAATTTAGAATCGAATAAAATTTTTATTTTTTGCTAGGTTTGAATTAGGTATAAGGGTGTAAAAAAAAGAAGAGTGGGAGCTGCAAGAGAAAGATGGAGCCATCGAACAACAAGGAGCTAAATAAGAGATGAAACACAACAAGAGAAAAGCCACAAGAGGTCGATGGAAGTTGCGAAGGAAACATAATGAAGCGTAGATCGAGATTATGGAGGAGGGTTCTATAGAGAAAGGGCTGCGTGAGGAGAGGAGGAAGGAAGTTGCGAAATGGCAATGCAAGGATATAAGGATGCCGAGGGTCGTGGCAACAAGTAATGGTTGGAAGGGGACCCAGGATTTGGCAAAGGTGGGAGGGAGAATGCAAGTGTGCCACGAAACATACAAGTGGCTATGGTAACAGACGAGGAAAGGATAGGGAGAAATGAAAGAATGGAAACACAACAAAAAGGAACAACAACCGGTGAGGGAAAAAAAGATAGCCATGAGAAGAAAAGAGGAGCTTAGGACACGGAGAGAGAGAAGGTTCTATGCAGAGATGGAAAATACAACGGAAAAAATAAGGATGCAAGGTGGACGTTGCATGAAACAGTAGCACAGAATACGGCCACGGCCACTGAAATAAAAAGGCTACAAAGAAACACAAATAATATTGCCGTATTTAAGAACGCTAGGGAAATGCACTGAGAAGAGAAACATGAGCACACCCAAAGAACATAAAAAATCTAAATTTTCCTTTTTTTGTCCAAAGTTAATTAATTTTACCTCAAAAATCAGACGAAAAACATTGAATATCCCTACAATATCTTGGTCTGAGACTGTATCTTACCCTCCATGGCATGAGTCCGTCTCGCATCCAAAAATTCTCTCGGAAACCACCAAATGTCACCCATGCCAAACCGTAAATGTGAAAACCTAGATACCCAACATGGGCATGCAATCGAAAATGAAATCTCGATCTCAAGTGCTGCTGAGAAATCAGAAAAAAACCTAATAAATTTCAACATTTACACTATTAAAAACACATACCTATGAATACTATACATCTACGCACAAGAGTTGCGTATCTATCATATCCTATAGTGCAAAGTCCAACTTCTCTCCTAAATCTAAAGACTCCAAGACTTTACTAGCAAGATCTAACTTTAAATCCAATAAAATTTAAGATACATTTTTTATTTATGCACAAACCCTAGAAACCTTCGCAAAAAGATAACTTGAGATAAGCTGGGAATTAGATCGAGGCTCTTCGTATCTTATTTCCTTGGGAGTCACTCTGGGTCCAATCGAGGACTTCCCTAAACACCAAATTCTAAAATCTCAGAGATTTTTGCACACTTAAAGTTAAAATGTTAAATCAATAGAGAAATAAGATACAAAAATGAAATTTCAAGAGTTAGAGATACCGCTAACCTTAATCAAATTAAAATTCTTACCCTAATCATAGCAATCAAGAAATATAACTGTAATAGATTAATGTACAAGAGCTATTAATCAAAAAATTCATTGAAATACTACCAACTTAATATAAAGAACAAGTTTAACATAAAATGTCAAGAGGAAAACTTACCATCAAGTATAACCCTAAAGACTTCGTTTGTATTATTCCATAAAGTATTATATATATTTCAAGATTTAAAGTACACAAATCAAAATACTCATGAAAAATTAGACTTGACACTAACCTCTAATTTATAGGTAAAATATCCAACAACTAGTTCACTTGATCCCCGTCAAAGAAATCTCGACCGTCAAAAAAAGATTTGATTATCTTTTAATCTCGTCTATCGAAAATATTATTTTGAGGAATTTCTAAATTTTCATTTAGTTCATTTTTAATTAACTCAAAAATAATAATTTTGAGTTAATTACCTCAAAAATTTGACTTTGAATTAACTACTAAGGCCCAAGGGTCCAAAATTCTCAAAATTTTCAATATTCCCTTTGATCCGAGACTCTAAAAATTTATTTTTTAGAGACCTGTTTAATTTTTCCTTTCATAAATGTAGACTAATTCTAGATATAAAATAATTAAATTTCGGGTTTAGGATTTTAATTTAATTTCAATGGTAAATTTAATTAATTACTTATGAGGGATTGAATACTTTTCCAAACCTCATATAAAGGATTAATATATTAAAACCAATAGAGGAACACCCGTTTGTAATAGAACCCTCAATAATTCACCCTAATTATAAAATCAAAATATGATCTAGTAGACCTAGAAATCCGTAATAAAATGATCTAAATAATTATCGTAGATCATTCCTGCATTACTTTAGATAAAGACTCACAAAACACTAGGAATCACTTGGGATTCTGGACGGACAAATCCACCTAGCCAGTGAGGTTGAGGGGAAAAACTTATGAATTACTTGTGTCTAGAGACATTTATTTAATCAATGAGATGAAAACCTCCCAAGATAGAAATCGTCACCAAAATACTAGGCTTACCTAGGTTGTTACATACATGATGGTCTTAATAAGATTATTTACATTATATATATGCAGAATGAGTTTACATATTTTATGAAATCATTTATCAATGATGAAATATGAATGAAATAACACTGACACATAGATCCCTTTTGCAAAAAAGGTGCATCAGTTATGGGGTCGTTGACACAAGAGTAGTCAGTCAGTGCTCTAAGGTCCAAAATTTCTGAGTCCCAAGATCATCACTCTCATTGTGGTGCCTTTGATCATCCACTGCAACTACATGAGAGCTGAACCCAATTTTACCCAAAGGAGATATTTAAAGAGGAACCAACACTGCCCTGAGTGGATTTAGATCTATCAAAGAAAAGGCTGAAATATTAGGCTTGGATTCTGAAAGTAGGTTTGCGTCTTGGTGTCCATGGTATATGATACATTTTCTCCATCATGGACTAGATTTGACTTCAGCTCTGCAGCTACACTCCCCAAGAGTGATCTCAACACTGTAATTGGGGAGGAGAGATGGTTAGACATGGTCAAGTTTTAAAAAGGAATTCACTCATAGTTGGCCAATATCATTTATTATATATACATGGATCATTCAATGCCCTCAAGTTGTGCGATACTATGTTTCATATATTTCTCTGTTGGAATTACTATATAAGGAACCCTTTCCATGGAAGCCGAAGTGAAATTAATTCACACAGTACATCCTTCCTAAATTTCATGAATCAATCCCCGTTCGTAGTATACAACTAATTTCCAGAAATACACCACTATGATGTCAAATATTTGGTAGAATCAAGTATTTGGTATCCAATCAAATATGACCCATTTTAAGTTCTTTATGACTTTTGCATTTCCGCCTTGATTTTTTTATATGACTTTGGTAAAAAAAAGTTATTAGGGATGAAATCAACTTCTCTTGGATACAAAATAGGCATAACGTTTCGAGGATATCATCTACATAGTTATAAACATTTTAGTTATATTTCATCTGTAAGGGAATGATAGTAATCTAAATTTCTTTTACTATTGTCAATAGTTGGAGTTTTATTAGCCTAGACCCTGCATGAATGATATTAATCTGTCTTCGTATAAAACTTTAATCATCAATCTATATTGATATCTATTCATTCGTAGACATGTGTTGTGGAAATATTGGCTTTCATCTTTTCCATATTCTTCATAATGTTATATTCAATGGGTGAAGTAATATTATTTTTGGGAACATTTTTTCAATTTTAAGGAATATGATTTGTTGATTGAAATTTTCATTGATCCCAGTGTCATCCAAATGCCAGCAGAAAGTTACATATTCAAATAAAGATATTTCAAAATATTGTTTCGGATTTTTTATGTTCTATTTGGATACCTTTATTCAATATTTTACCTATCATTCACCACAAATGGAAGCAGAATATATAAGTGAAATATTTTTCCTAGACCTTTCCAATGGCATATATGGAATCTTCTGACCCCTACTGTTTGAGAGAAATGATTTTTCAAATATTCATTATACATTTTTCTCTAGTTTCACAAGCCACAAATTCCACTAGTGGACAAGTCACAGATTTAGATCAAAATGCACCATAAATAGGAAAGAGAATGTGATACTTGTTTCTTCATTGACTTTAAAGTTTCTGTGTGATATATTCAACAAGGAAGAGAAATTAGTTCTGAGGTTCATACCGCATGAACCAGAAAATGAATATAGTTTAATTTTAAAGATACTTTTTTGGAAGGATTTTTGCACATTTTGAATGATTTTGGCTATTTTGAAAGGATTTTTGGCACATATTGTTAGTATGAATTTTTCAGTCAGCGTACTAAGTGCAAACCACTTTACTACGTATAACTAATAGCCCTAACAACAATAATACGAAACATCTTCGCATCTGCAATTAGTAGTTAAAGTGCTGCAAAAAATGACTAAATGAAAGATATTAAGAAGTAAAGTAAAGAGTTTGCTCCCATGCATCCAAATCGTACAAGACAAGAAATACCATTTTGAGCGAATTTTTGTAGACAGGCACTGTGGAGGAAACAAGAAGGTGTATCCAGACTTCCTCAATGGGACAATTTTGTAGTCCTCAAAGACGCATCTGCGTTTTCTCTTTAGAGATGAAACCCAATGTAGAAGGTAGAGCTTCAATGGGAGCAACAATGGCGTTAAAATGAGACTGAAAGTGTATAGGATCCGCAGTGATCTAGTATGCAACAAAAGGTGAAGAATGATGGGGAAAACCCTCCTATTTATAACAAAATATTGGGTCCTTCTGTATATCTTGTGAAGATTGTGTCAATGTTAATCACATCTAGATCCACCTCCTATGGAATATTTTATTATTACTGTTGTAGGAAAGGGTGTTTGACTTGGGTCAAACTGGGATTAGGTAAAAAACAAATAAATAAATGATTTATTTTATCTTTTTAAGGAAGTGTTGGGATATAATCAAATAAATAATGATTTATTTGATTAATGGTGGTTGATTTTGGTCATATTTAACAAGGAATATTATTTAAATAATTATTCATAGAAAATAATAAGATAACTATGGGTTTATCTCATTAATTTCTTTTGTTTTTGGGTTAAATATGATCGGGAATAATAATTAAATTATGGTTTAATTAATTATTCCTTTTGGGGTTTCACCAACATATGAAATGTTTTGTTTGGTAAAATCGTCTTACATGGTGTACTTGGGTCCATCTAATGATGAAGAGTTAGATGACCAAAAAATGGTGTACCGTACGTTCTGCGAGAAAGTGTCGTATAAATCGTATGACCGAAGTACGTTGTAAGAAAACAATCACTAGACAACAAAAGGGTATGTCGCAGAGAGAAATATGAGGTAGATAGTGTGCCGTATGACTAGACTCCGTGAGGAGAGCGAGACTCAGAAAATAAGTTCCCGTTATGAGAGGGTACTCATATGCCGAAGGCGGAGGCATACCTATGCCCGCCGTAACAAAGTACAAAGAATAGTGTGTCCATGGAACAAGGGACCGAACCATAGAGTAATGTACCGGCATAATCAAGAGCCAGATAAAAATACAATGAAGAGTCTCACATACATGTTGTGCCCGATGTACACGACTAGTACAATATCATCCGAGTACATGAGATAAATACAACCCAAATGCCCCCGTAAAATGGGGAAGGGCTCACAAAATCCGACCGATATATGCAAATCATAGAGGTGCCGCAAGTGGCTAAGGCCAACATCATCAGCCGAGCGCATCAAAGGCCGCAATGAAGAGGTCATCTGCAGACAAAGCACGACAGGCTGTCTCCTCATGAGGGCCGACATCTTAGCACACGCCCCGGAATCATCAAGGGCATCGCCGCCGGGTCACCGACCGCCGCAGACACAGACCCCATCATGTCGAAAGGAGCCGGAGAAGCCACTTCCAAGTCAAAGGGAAGTGAGAAATCCCCCGCTCGATCCGAGGCAATCGAACAAAAGTGGAAGTCAGAAACCAAGGTACACCGCAATTCGTACTCCGTTTTCCGGAATAAATGTGCCGAGGTCGACGTAAGGAGGTCCGCCGTAGGTGGAGGCAATGAGAGAACCTCAACTAAGGCACGAGAGAAGAGCAATAGAGCGACGATGATCGACACTAATGATGATGGTGGAAATGGGAAGGATGGAGTGGCTAATGGACAATCTCCTCGAGCAGAGCATAAAGGGCAAAATGAATGACATGGCAGCCGACCGACACAATATCGAAGGGGACAGGGGACAACTTGGGTCAAGGTCATGAGATGCGACACAAGAGAGGAACCAAGCAAAAAGAATGGAGGGCTATAGTGAGGGTGTAAAAGGATGCTGGATAATTTTGCGGAATGCAATGATGACTCAACTCGATGCTCTAAGCAAGGGCGACTAGATACGTCGCCACACGCAGGGGCACCCCAAATGGGGGTCATAGGAACACATAGCAAAGGTGTAACATTAATGCAAACCACCACTAACATGTGGACAAGTATGGGGCTATGTGGTGCCCCAAGTACAAGTGTCGTAAGTGAGGAAATTCGATTTCCATGAGTGGTGAAGTGACCTTCGTGAAAAATGTGTCCCAGTGGAAGTATCAAATCACCAAAAACTAAGTAAAACCCATTTGAGAGCCTTGCAGAGATCTATCCAAATGTTTACCATTCGTCGAATCTGCCACGGCAGCGGTGGTCGTTAAAGTACTTGAAAGAAGAAACAGGGGTTCTCTTTTAATGAGGCGCTTTTCCCTCCAAAATCATTCATTTGCTATTGTTGTTGTGGTGAATGAGAGGAGAGAAGGCCCTAAATCTTGCGAAGTAATCTTAGCGACAAACCGACCGTTGATTCGTGGATTCGCTGCATTGGAGGTAAGAGGCCTAACCTAGCTCTTGCATTTTGATGGATTAGATTTGTGTTTAGGGCCCAACACCCTTTAAATGCCTCCCTCCTCTCTATATCACGGTCGCACCTTTGGGGCAAAAATGCGACCTGCATCGCGGTGTCTGGGGCAAAAAGTGCGACCTGTCTGGGAATGGGCGTGGGGGCCGCGACCCTGAGGGGAGGGGTCATGTCAAGCCATGGTTTGTTGGGTTTTTGTGTGTGGTTATGGTTTGCCCGATCCGTACCCCGACAAAGAGAATGTGTTTCAGGCAGTATGGCGCAGTTACGGTCAATCGGAGAGAGATCTGGGAACACTTCGGCAAGAGATCCAAAGTGATCGTGGCGTCCCGCTGTATTGGCCAGGCATTTGGGGTTCTCGGTTTGTGGAGAACCTGATGAGAGCAAACCATGACCGTCCCGATTATCAAGCATCGGGATCCAGACGAGGAGATTCGTGTGGGTACGTGATCGAACCGACGCGTCCAGATGTGTACTTCTCGACCGCCTCCCACCATTGGGGATAGTAAGACACGTTAGCCTGCTGTTTCGCTGGGGCGTATATCATGGAGTTTGTGTGAACGCCATTGTCGATCGGTTTCCAAGTCAAGGGACTTTGATATCGATCGGGATCTAGAGAGGCGAGAGAAACTCCGTGCACAGTGAGCCGCAACAGGCCGCGAATCCCCGGGGCACCCAGGCGTTTCCCATCACATCACCTATGCGTATGATGATGGAGAGTGTTGAGTGGACCTATCAGTGTGGCCCAAATGATGTTGGTGTCGCCAAAGTTACGCTGTCGCTATGTGCGGTGAATCATGATTGCTCATATGGGACTTTGTTGTGCGCCTCTTCTTCGAGAAGATCCCGACTCGAGCTCGTGTGCATCTTCCAAGATGGGGCCCCAGACGGATGCGTCAGTTGGGACGACTACTCGCAAAGGAGGAGGAGGGCGGCCGCAATACTGCACCTGCCTGCCCATTTGGATCGCTGCCAGCATGGGGACACGACTACCCCGTGTTGGGATGAGCTACTATGGGGATCCTGGGATTGTCACTCGTCGGTCGAGTTTGGGGCCCGATGGTAAGTGACAAATTGCTATTCTTTATATGGGCATGTTTAAAGTTTTTTGAATAGTAAATAATGATACTAATTCAGTGGAATTTGGTATGCAGACAGACCGTAAAACCGGGCCGATATATGGGACGACCGCGTCGTCCGGAGCTACGGTCCCAGGATCGAGAGCACAAAATGATGGTGCAGCCGCCTCATCGTGAGGACATCCGCCGTAGATGTGAGTACCGCGGACCGGCGGCATCGCAGCGTCCGGTGGCGTGGATTCTTAGACGACCGCACATAGAGCCATGTGTTGGTCTCCCCGAGGGCGAGGCATCATGCGCGCATGCATGGCGGGCCGTCAAACTATGCGGATCTACATACGCAGTACAGCCATTGGCCCGGAGCCTCCAAGATAGTGATTAGGGCATATGGTGCCCTCTTCTCGATGTATAGAAAGGTGTGGTACCCCCTAGAATGTATGGAGGGGCATATGGTGCCCCCAGCTTTGTTTGTAAACATGCCATGTACATGCTTACATGAGCATGTATGGGGGCGTATGGTGCTCCTGCAGCTTTTTGGAACATGTTGCGTGTTGCCATGTGTATCGTAGCAGATGGACTCATCAATATATGGTTTGCGACACATATTATGGATATGCATCGTCTTTTGATGGTCGATTTAATGTTATTGTCTTGTATGAATTGAGGTGATAAATGCCAATCTAGAATATGGTTTGCACACTAGCCCACGTAGTGATTCCGGTCTCTCGGGTACATGGTTGAAAGCTATGGTTTCAAACGCACGTATTAAGACTTTTATCAGAATAGCGTCTAAACAAGACAGTAGGTTGGCGTACACGATAAACACCATTTAGTTGCATGACAAGAAGCAAGGAATCCAAGCGAAATAACGTGTGGCGAATGCGATGTGCCAGCATCGCCTAGTAGGCCACGCACCGCATCGTATTCGGGCCCGATTGTTGGTGGCAGTAACCAATGCATACCCCGCGTTGCATTTCCAACGTAGGTCATGCAGAAGATGGCCCACCCTGCCGAGGCAAGATTCCCCCGCGGAGGCCACTGCACCATCGCGTAACCGATAAAGGATGTGGACGGGGATGCGCAAGGTGGTGTGACAAGACAATACATGAGGGGATGAAAGGAAAGGATCATAGCCGTGAGGGGGTAGAAGTCATCGAGCGGAAATGGCTGGGAAGGGGCAGATGAGCAAAACTCAAACAAGGTGATGTATGAGGGCTACTCCAAACATGGCGAGGACTCGGCCGCGAAGGTCACCGTAGACACCATGGAGTGATCTCGAGTATCAAGGGACACAATGGGGAGGCCAGACGGCTAGGTTCCAAGTGTCGGGCAGAGGAGGACAGGTAAAGAATGGTGACCATAGACTCCGTCATCCGGACATCGTGGGGGGAATGTAGATGGGAACGTGTCCTTTCGGGGCCGCAAGATACCGCGCGAGAATGGGAGAGGCGATTGATTTTGTTCAACCCTCATACTCGCGATCACCTCAAGGGAGGCACTCGTAATGCGTCGGTGAGGACAATGATGGGAGTAGTGGCTATGGACACCGCACAAAGCACAAAGCCGAGTCAGGCAGCAGTCTGTGTCTGGAGACGCCCAAGGTGGGAGTTTCGTGGACCGTAAAGGTTCGGGGAACGCGACTTTTACCATGGGGTGAATACTGGCACCCCGGACAAGCATGGGTGGCATGACCGATGACATCACATAAGGCACAAGGCTTCGAGGGTGGGGGAGGAGCCGAGGTGGTCAGGGTTTGTCTTTGGCCGCCCCCTTGCGGCTTTTCCTTTTCCCCGTGAGCCGACTCGGCGAGAGAACTGGAGGTGGCCGGGGGCACGTTGGCTATGGAGGAAGCGAGGGGGACCGGCTGAACCTGTCAAAGCCATGTAAGGTTTGGGCATCAGGTGGCGCTAGGGGGTCAATACCAAACCTACCCAAGGTCAAGTTAGGGAGAGAAAGGGTGGCTAAGGACGGGGGACTAATATACTCCGGGAGGGGGAGCCAAGAAGGGGATCTGGCCCGGCAGGTAATGACCAGGAGGAACGCGCTCCAAGATGGTTATGCCGTGGGGACCGAGCCCGGAGGATAAAGAGGTCTCTGGGGTGCTAGTCAAGGGGAGGCCGAAAGAGGAGGTCCTGGCCGTCGAGATGGATGGCTACGGCCGTTGAGTGCTGGAGAGGTGCGGCGCCGAGGCAAAGCCGTTTATGGGCACCGAGACGATTGCATCATGCAAACATTCGACAAGTCAGTCAGAATGAGGGGAGGAAGTGAGGAAAAGTACCAAGCAAAGGTGGGAATCTGAGCAGACGCCTTGGGAGACACCGGTCAAAGAATCGACTTCGCTTGCTTGTTGGCTGCGTAAGAGATGGTCGTCTCGAGGCGATGGAGACGGCGCTCATGATACGCATAGCCGGTCAATGGTGATTATCTTTCCATTATGTGGAAAAGACATTCATGAAGACCGCTGATGGGACACAGACATGGCATAGGTGTAGCTTCGCCCAATAGAATGTTGTAGTCTAGAGGGGCGTCAATGACTTCGACATCAACGCAAACAAACCTTACCCCGAGGGTGATGGGACAGCTACGAAACGTGTTACCAGGGCCGGGAGGCATGACCATCCCACGCTCGAAGGGTGATCGTGGAAGGGGCCAACTCGGGGGATCCGAGTTGCTTCCAAACCGAAGCGTACATCACACAAGTGGATGCCCCTCATCAATTATACACGGATACGTGGCTCCGATTTTGGACTGGGATTTGGAAAGCACCCAAGGAGGAAGAGGAGGGTGGTCCAATTGAGTGGCGTCGAAAACAATCATTTGGTCATCGCCAGGATCAGCGCCCACGGCGTATAGTGCAGAGCCTTTCCTTTGAGAAGGGTACGACCGGAGGAGTTCTGGGCAGGGAAATGGCGAGGGATCGTGCCAAATCATCTACTATACCGTACGACTGGAGCCGCCGACCGAGGCGCATTTCTACGTAAGGACCCCTTGGAATTCAGAACCCCAACTTTGGGCCGAGGGATGTGTATGGGCCACCGGGATGTCGAAAGAGGCTCGTAGAACTCGAAGATGGAGGCCGGGAGCGTACCGAGCAGGGGCTCGGGGGGTAATCGGCGAGACCGAGTTTGAAGGTGAAGGTCACCACGGAGTGACCCGACGGAGTGCATCATGAGGATCCGCAGTCGAGGAACCGTAAATGGACGAGGGTGTGGCTGCATGGTCAAGCGGGGCCGGGTAGCCACGAATCCCCGTCGAGGAAAGACTGAACACAACCGTCGGGTAAGGCTGATTAGGAGGAGCGTGAGGGGAGGCGTGTTGTCCGCGCAATGTGGCTCGAGACTCCCACATCCGTCGCATCCGGGTAAGAGAGGGCAATCGTGAGTGTAGTGACGAACACCGCAACACGAACAGGCTTGTTTGTGCGAAGCGCCCGTCCGCCCGCGAATGCCCCAGGCCGGGGAGCAGCAGTGTTAGGTCCTGGGACTCGCACTGGGGACCTCGACACGGGCGATGCTCCTGCTGCTCTCCGCCTTCTTTGGAGAAGAAGGGGGACAACGACCGCCGCGCAAATACTTGCCCCCGTGAGGGGTCAGGCGGGCTGCCGCAGCGGTGAGGAGGCAAGGGGAGGCTAAGCGCATAGCGCCAGATATCACACTGTGCTCGCTGATAAAAGTAAGGGTTGGGTTGGGCAAAGATTGAGGTAAGCAGTGGAGGTTACAAAAGGAGGAGGCATGCCGTAACTCGGATACATGTTGTCGGAGGGGGCAGCGTGCTAGAGGTGCCGTCCCCCCTTCAGAAGGCCATGGCTCATAGGAGGGTGAGCAGGGGTGGGGAAAGAGATCCAACAATACCGTCGCGAATGAGATGCCCTCCCCGGGCGTTGGGCTGCCACCCAGCCCCTGGGATGTCAGAAGAATCCGCATAAACAAACGCACGCCGCATCGTGTCATATTTTAAAGCTATTTGGAGTGGCTAGCTTCTTCGCATTGAGGAAAGTGAGAGGCGACATCTTCGCCGATGGGAGACGGAGGGTGCGAAGGAACCGTCCATGTAAACCCGATCTTCAAAGGAGGGGGCTCTCGCACATAAGCTCCGTCTTCGTCGCCATTCCTGAACATGGGCAGAAAGGTGTGTGGAAGAGGATCGTTTAAATGAAGTCAAGAGCTCCGTACCGTTGTCGCATCGAGAGGGAGCCGGGAAGTACGACAAGAAGGCTCGGGCAAGTATTCCGAACGTGGTATGGGAGGAAGTGGCCCGTTCGACATACCATTTAGAAGCTTCGCCTAAGAAGCGTGCGTTTGCTCCAAACGAAGACGCGATGGTGTCACCCAGAATGGAGCTGAGGAACACCACATGTGGAAAGACCGACGTGATCGGGTTGGGTCTTTGCCATTAAGGCCCTCGAACTTAGGGATACGTAGGTAACTTGGTAGGCATGGGGCCGTGTAGTATTATGGTGAATGGGGTCGTTAATCAATCGATGGAAATCGGCAGGCCGCAGCTCTAATGGAAGCAAGAAGACAGGTGGCCGGTAGTGGCTGTGACTCGCCCGCTAGAAGTAGGGGCTTCGCATCAGGCCGGGAGAACCGCTAGCATTAGGCCCCGATCCTATTGGCTTTGTGAAGGTAAAAGGAGCCTGAGGGGGAGAACCTAAGGAGAAGGGGGATCCGATGAATCGTGAGAGGAGTCTGCTGCTCGAAGGTGGACCGGCTCGACGACGACGGCGAGGCAGTCGATCAACCGAAACCGAGGACGACAAGAAGTCTCCGAGGCATGCGCCTTGGGGGCGCAATGATGACAGTGAAGAAGGAAATCCGACAGGCGTAAAGGGTGCCGTACCTTAAGAAGGTCAAGGCGTATAAGGTGCAAGGACGATTGATTTTGTGAGTTCTTCGTTAAAGCAAGTGTAAAACCAAGGCGCTTTCACTTAGGGTCAGCAGTGTGGTGTGCGTTAATTTTAATTTTTAAACCCTTTCCGTTGTTGAGAGCAAAAAGTGTGCCGCGTAGCTGAAAATAAACCTACAGAACAGAGTAAAATGCCGAAATAACAAAATAACAGCCTACGTATGCATCTATCTAACCCAAGAAGGTGGGTCTCTCAAAACTATGCCGAAAAGAAAGGGAAAACTATGGAAACACACACAAGGGAAGCTCACCGTATCTAGGGTCAAAGGACAAGAGATCCGGAGGATAAAGTCACAGATATAAAAGTATCACAACCCAAGAGACAAGAGTGTATTTGAAAGGGAAATCAGCAAAAAGTCGGGGGGGCAAGGCAGTAGGCCTTTAGAGTAACAAAACGACAAGAGGTGATTTGAAAGGAAAAGAGGTCGATTTCAATGGATCCGGAAGTGAGGTCGTCGTATCCGGAAAAAGAGGTGGCTGAAGCCTGGAACCGACTTCAAATAAAAACAAATAAAACTCTTCCACAAAAGTGGAGGGTACTAAAGCTCCCAAGGGGTCGGGTTCCCACTTAGATGAGTAAAAACAGACGTATCTTCGGGTCAAGGCCGAGAGACAAGAGGTGGCCGGAAAACCCCCCGTAGGCCTACAGAACCTTTAAAAATTACGTAAAAAAAATGCCGGAAAAAAGGCAGTCGTTGTGTCTCCGACCTGATTCGAGTTGAGGTCGCAGTGGAACAGTTGTAAGGTGCGTCCGTGTCGCAGTGCTCTGGGCCAGCAGCATCAGTTCTACGAAGCTTCTGGCCAAGCAGATTTTCCGAAAAATTTCCGTCTCAAGTGCGCCTGTGTCGCTTACCTCGCTAATGTAATGCAGTCATTTAAGTTAGGAAATTTTAGGTTTTTAGGGTTTTATGTGAGAAAAATGACATGAAAAGAGAAAAACTAAGCAGCTAAAAAGAAGCCCTAGGGCCTGAAGTAGCTGGATATGCAGGAATATGAAAAACGACAGCGGTCGTAATTTAAAACCCGTGTGGAGTCGCCATTTTGTTAGTATGAATTCTTCGTCGAAGTGTACGAAAAAGAACCACTTTAGCTACGCATAACTAATAGCCCTAACAACAATAATGGCTGCAAAACATCTTCAGATCTGCAATTAGTAGTTAAAGTGCTGCAACAAACAGATCTATAAATGGAGAGATATTAAGGAGTAAAGTAAAGAGTTTGCTCCATGCATCCAACAGACAAGACAAGAACATGATTTTTTGAATGAATTTTTATATTACAGGGCACCTGGGAGGAAACAAGAAGGTGTATCCGGATCTCCTCAATGGGATGGGTTCTTTGTAGTCCTCATCACTTCAGATCTAAGCTTTCTCTCTCTTGTAGATGTAGAAAACCCAATGTAGAAGGTAGAGCTCAATGGGAGCAACAATGGCAGAAAATGAGACCGAGTGTATAGATCCAGAGTGATCTAGTATGCAACAAAAGGTGAAGAATGATGGGGAAAACCTTCCTATTTATAACAAAATATTGGGTCCTTCTAGATCTTGGTGCATGATTAAAATAATGTTAATCACATCTAGATCCACCTCTATGGAATATTTTATTATTATTTGTTGGAGGGAAAGGGTGTTTGACTTGGGTCAAATCCCTTGATTAGTGAAAAATAAATAAATAAATGATTTATTTATCTTTTTAAGGAAGTGGTGGGGATATAATCAAATAAATAATGATTTATTTGATTAATGGTGGTTGATTTGGTCATATTTAACAAGGAATATTATTAAATAATTATTCCTAGAAAATAATAAGATAACTATGGGTTTATCTCATTAATTTCTTTGTTTTTGGGTTAAACATGACTGAGAATAATAATTAAATTATGGTTTAATTAATTATTCCTTTTGGGGTTTCCTAATTAATCATAGTGAAAGCAGTTTTACTTGGGGTAAAACTGGTCTTACATGGTGTACTTGGGTCCATCTAATGATGAAAAGTTAGATGACCAAAAAATGGTGTAACAATCAGTGAATCTTTTATGTTTTCTAAGTCCTTTAAAATAAAATCTTTGAGGAAATAGGTTGTTCCCCGAATCTTAGATTTATCAAATATCTCTTTATTGCTAAGTTATGTTTTCAAGTTCCCTTTGTTGAGAATTAAAACTTCTCTTTCCAAATCATTAATGTCCATCTCATTCCAAAAACAAAAGGATCCTATGGCCAAGTTAGATTTGCCCTTTGATATCCCATATCCCTTGAAGAGTTTGTCATGACCTTATTTTGACTCCATTACCCAATGAACCAGATATTTCCTCTTTCTGTCTATCTTTCCTAGACCTTTCATGTTCTGTTGTATCAACTCAATCCAACCAAACAAACATCTGCACTTAATAACTAGTCTAAAATCCATAATCAAAGCACACAAGATAAACCTTTGCAAACAAATATTTGAGAGATCCCTCTCTGAGAACAGGAGGACTAGATCCTGGAACTCTAAAGATTGGTTCTGATGTTGCCTTGTCTTTTGATTTGCCAAACTGTCAAAACACGGGACACCAACATAATGGCGATCATGGTGGGACTTTACTGAGAATATTGAGGTTTGAAAACCTTTCTTCAAACTCTTTAGGTCCAGTATAACATAAGTAACTTTCTTCAAGCACTACCTAACAAATGGTAATCATGATAGGACTTAATTGAATCAGTGACAAGCTAAGTAACCCTTAGGATTCTCGTAAAGCCTTACCAAACCTTGAAGGAACCAGTTACCAAGCCATAAGAGCAACTCTGTTTGTTTGAACACCTTAGCTAAGTGCAAAATCAGACTTAGAACACTCTCTTAACCTATAAAACCAAAATAACTCAGAAAAACCCAAAAATATTTCAAGTTTGGCTTTAGAATAAACATGGTAGTGGACCATAAAACCTTTTACCTCCTCAGGAGCTAAAAACTTCCACTTTGTAGTAAAACACTCATTTTTACATATCACTTACCTTTGATGTGTTTTACCTTATACTCTTAGACAGAGTCTGGAAAGGGCCAGGTAGCCTCCGGATCTCATCCTCTTTTTGAGGTGAAATATCTGGTGAATGCCCTCCCAGTCAATCTCTGGTTAGAGTTTGTTGTGTTTCAGAATATCCTTGCAAAAGGATATTTCACAAACACTGTGGTGGACAGTGTACCTCTTAGAAAACATTCTAAACTTTCCACCTGGCGACTCCACAATCCTGAACAAACCTTAAGACTCCACTGGGAAGAACCCTTATCATTATAATATCATTCAAATCCAGTTAGAGGACTGTAGGATTAAAATTTGTGTAAACAGATCAATTAACCTCTCAAAGATTGTCATACTTGGTTGAACTTTCCTCGTTATTTGGGTCTAAAAACACAGCATAGTGGCTCCTAGAAAGATCCACACTAGAACCCATCTCGACCCTGATCCACCTGAGATAGTTGATGACCCAGAAAGAATCCTTAGGAAGTCTCCTAAGATAGAATCTTCAACTATTTTCAGATCACCTCCAAGAGCTAATTCGGTCCCTGAAAATCTTTTAGCTCTAACACAATCACAAGCTAACTTAGTTAATCCCTTTAGGACTAGGTCATTTGGTGATTTAGATCAACTAGATTCTGAGTCTTCACTTTCATCTCCTAAGACGAGTGAACATCCTGATAGTAGAGAAACAACACCTCCGGATTTACACTTCCTTCATAACCTAGGTGTCTCTCACCCAAGATCAGCTCAGCAATCTATTGTTGTTCCATTCACTTCTGTCCACCCTTCATCCATTGTTCAAACCACTTCACTTCAGCCCACTCCTCCTCTTGTCAATCCACCGCTTGTTAATCCACCCCCACCACATATCATGGCAGCATGGTATGCTCCCTTAGTCCTTCCTGTACCATTAGTCAACCTTCCACAGGACTATCAGTCCAAAATTCCATTATATGATGCTAGCAATGTCGTAACTGCATCACAACATTTGGATAAGATGGATGACTATTTTGACAAAAATGAAATTGATGATGATTCTGTCAAACTTAGACTATTTGCTCAAAGTCTGGGGGGACAGGTAAGAAAATGGTTTAAAGGTTTAGCCCCCCGTACTATTAATGATCTCCAAGGCTTCCATCAAACATTCTTGAACAAATGGGAAGTAAAGAATAATCCTCTCCAAGTCCTTGCTGATTACAACAATCTCCGTAGGAACCCTGGGGAAAGTGTACAAGCCTATTGTACTAGATTTAACAGTGTATATAATGCACTTTCCCTACAACTAAAACCTCCACAAGGCTCAGCCTTAAACAAGTTTCCTGAAGGATTTGACTCTGACATGACTTATTCACTAAGAGAAAGAGATTTTGCAACTCTCGAAGATATGAAAAGGGGTGCTCTTTCTGTGGAAGTCAACTTAATAGAAAAAAGAGCAAGAATGAAAACTGAGAAGAGAGTATCTTTCAGAGAGGAATCCCCTCCTTCTACTTCAAGCTCAAAAATGGAGAGAATGTTGGAAGAAATGATGAAAGAGATGAGCATAATTAAGAAAGCACAAGCAAATCAAAACCAGATTGCACTTCAAAACAATCAAAACAGAAATAGAAATCAGAATTATAAGAGAGATAACAATCAAGATAAAGAAAAGGAAAGCAACCAACAGATTAGACCTCCCTTTCAACAGAACTATGTAGATCAATATGAGGAAGATAGGGAGCTGGAAAGGTTGGAAGAATCACATGTAAAATTTATTGGATCAGACAGTGGGGATGATGTTTTCCTCACTGAGGAAGAACAAGGTTTCTTCTCTAATGATCAAAATACAAACACCTATGAAGATTCTGATGACTATAGATTGGGTTTTGAAAATGAAATCATGGAAGTACACAAACAGTATGATCTTAGGAGCAAGGGAAGTATAGAGAATTCAAAAGATAATAATACTAGCACTACTGTCAAGAAAAATGCAGAAAACCAGCCCAAAAAGACAGCAAAAAAAACCAACATTTTGGCAAAAAAACCAGATTTAAACAAAGACAAGGGAATCCAGCCAAATGTTGAAGAGAGTACCCCTAGCACTTCAGCTAGTGGTCCTAATAAAACTATTCCTATCACCAGTCCAAGAAAGGTTCAGCAAATCAAAGCTACTGAAAAGAATTCAATTGAAAAAACAGATGTAAATATTAACAAGTCAATTATTCCTTTCAGCCTTGAGGGAGAGATTGCTAAGATAAAAATTACCATCCCCTTGGCTGAACTAGTAACCCAAGAAGTGTACAAAAACCAAGTTTTGAAATCTTTAAACTTAGGAAGTGATACTGACACCTTAAACTTGACAGATGACAAACCTAAGCTGTTTTTTGGCCCAGAGGTTGAAGGAAAATATCAAGAAGGACCAGTCCCTCCCTTCTATGTTAGTTTAAACATACACGATAAAATTCTACACAATGCCAGGTTAGATTCTGGAGCTTCACACAATCTAATGCCCAAAGTAGTAATGGAAAGCTTAGGCTTAGAAATTACTAAACCATACAAGGATTTGTATTCTTTTGACTCAATTAGAGTCAAATGTTTGGGTTTAATCAAATATTTATGTGTTAACCTAGCTCAGATCCCTGCCAAGAATCTAGTGATGGATATAGTTGTAGCTAACATTCCCCCTAAGTATGGCATGCTCTTATCAAGATCATGGGGAGCCAAACTTCAGGGAAGCCTTCAAATGGACATGTCTTATGCTACCATCCCTATTTTTAACCAAAACAGAAGATTATACAGAGAATCCCAGATGAAGTACATGGTGAGTAACATGGACAAACCAAACAACACTCCAATCTATTCTATTCAATCAAGTTTAGATTCCTTTATCTTGTGTAACGAAGATGAAATTACTCAACAAGGTAAAGAAAACATGGACCCAATCAGTTCACTAGAACAATCCAATCTTACCTCGAATCAAATTAAAAACATTAATGATCAACAGTAACAAGAAAATGAAAATGAGTCAAATATACTTTGGACAATAAATTTCGATGGATCCTGTAATAAAACCAGTGCAGGGGCAGGTGTCTGGATTCAAAACACAAATCAGAGTTTTTCATACAAGTTAAACTTCCCATGCACTAACAATATTGCTGAGTATGAAGCACTTCTCCTAGGCTTACAACAATAATTTTTGGCATCAAAGAGTTTCTTGATTTCCTTCTCAATCAGAGGCATGAGAAGTGGATTAATCCTCCTTAACTTCTGCTTGAAAGGCTTTTCATTTTCTTTAATGGGAATGGTATGTTGAATGATAGTAGGATCATACTTCTTCAAATTAGCATAACTCCAAGAAAAAACATCTCTCAACCTTTTCATCATCTCAATATATTTCTGTTTCATATCAACTGAAAGAAAATTTGAAAGCTTAATCATTTTTGGCATAGCTATTGTACCAAGGTTACAAATATCTACCTCTTCATCATCAACTTGTATCCTAGGAGACTTAAACACATCATTTTGATCAAAAATATTCTCAAGGGGTATGAGGCCTTTGGGTATAGAGTTATTCCTCATTTGTAACACTTTAAAATTTCCCTTTGATTCAGCAAGCATGTTTTGTCGATCTACTTGTGTATTTTCAAACTCTTCTTTCAGATCAATAAATTTTTTTACTTGCTGGTCATCTTCAAAGACTTTTCAATGGATAATGTTATCAGGTATAGTTGGTCTATGGCGAACCTAAACCTCATATTTTTCAGTGGAATGTATGGGAATGATGAAAGACTTGCAGAAATGGATAGGGAGTCAGCAACTGAGTTTTGATCCCTAGTCTTAACAATGAATGAATGTTATTGGAAATATTGCAACATCTCCATGAATAAATTTATGTATGCCCTCATTCTCACATCCTTTGTTTGATACACACCTTCAACTTGTTTAATAACTAATTCAAAATATCCACAAATAGAAATCTTTTGAGCACCCGTTCTTTTCAAAACTTCTAAGCCCAAAATCAAAGATTCATACTCAACCATGTTATTTGTGCAATGAAAATTTAGTTTATAAGAAAATAACTTACTTTCATCATCTGGACTTGTGATCCAAATTCCTGCTCTTGCCCCCTCTCTTCCTGTTGATCCATCAAAGTGAAACAACCACCAACCCTCCGTCTTCTCCTCACTAATTTGCTAACTTTCTGCTTGTTGATTTTCTGTCTGCTGAATTACAGTTTGCTGATTTTCTGCCTTCTTTTCATCCTCTACTTCATCAATAAATTCATTAAAAAGAATAGCAGATCCAATTTCAGTATCAAGAGCATAAATTGGAAAGTTCTGAGGTTTATCTTTACTACTCACCATGTAAACCATTCTTTTTTATCTATAAAGTCTCCTTTGCTCACCAAAAACAGGAATGGTGGCATAAGTTAGGTCCATCTGCATTGTACCTTTTATTTTTACTGCCCATGACCTTGATAATAGCATGCCAAACTTTGGTGGAATGTCTGCTACCACAATTTCCATGACCACTGTCTTTGGCAGGGACTTGTGTAATACCAACAACAACATATTTAATTAAACCAATGCACTGAACTCTTTTTGAATCAAAGGAAAACAAATCCTTATATGGTCTAGTAATTTCCTACCCCATCCTCTCCATGATTACTTTGGGCATAAGATTGTGAGAGCCTCCTGAATTAAACATGGCATTATACAATGTCATGTCATGAATGCTAAGGCTAACATAAAAAGGAGGTAACTCCTCATTTTTCTCATCTCTAATCTTGGACCCAAGTATATGGTTGGATGATATTCTTGAATATTTAGGATATCAGCAGCTTCTTGTTGTGAATTCAAAATTTTCACAATCCTACTTTTGTATTCATTCACCTTAATAATTTCTCCAAAAGGTACTGGAATTTTGATCTTAGAGATCTCATTGTCCAAACTAAAAATAGAAGCAAATTTTTCAGACTCTTTAACAGGAGGAGGAGGTGGTGTTTCTTTCCTAACCTCAGCAGCCTTGGGGGCATCTTTCTTGGGTTGTTCTTTGTTTTTAGTAATTGGCACATTTTTGTTTCTGAGGTTGTATTTTTTTTGCATCTCAAAGATTGCATGTTGATACCCTTTAAAATAATCAGATGGTTCCTCACCCTTATTCACTTCATGGTCCAATTCATCATGTTCCTCCTTAGTTAAAAACATCCTTGACATGTTCTCATATAAGCAATGAATTGAGTCTTCTTGTATTTCAGGCTGATCTTCTTCATCAGCTAAGTTTTGCTGAAAAGGAGGCTTTACTTGAGGGTCAGGTGGTTGATTTCTGTTTTCCCTTGGCCTTTGCTGGTTTTTAGGTCTTCTGAATTGAGGATTTCTAAACTGAGTCTCATGTTGTGTAGGAGGAGTAGAGGCATTACCAAGGGAAATCCTATCCATTATTTTTTCCATTATTTTCATCATGGAGTCAAATTTGTCATAAGAGGTGGAAAGCTTATCTTATTCTTTCAACTTAGCCTTACCCATCTTGGAATTTTTTGCTGCTATCATATTAACCTCCACCTTCACTACATCATTTTTCATTTTAGCAAGTTAAGGGGATTCTCTCTCTCTCAGCAGTATAGAAAAGTCATAATCAAAAGCTTCGACATATCTCAGCTGAGCTGCTCCTTGAGGAGGCTTGAGATGGGTAGGGATTGAGTCATACACTTTGTTAAATCTCTATTTTCATCAACATCTCTTTTCAAACTATTATACTCAGTGAGGGCTTGTACAAGATTGGTTCTATTTCCCCACTTCCTCAAGAAGCTATCTTCAAATTCATTCCAATTATGCAGGCTTCCAGGAGTAAAGGATTTGAACCACTTCCTAACTTCACCAGTAAGGCTCTGAGCAAACAATCTCATCTTTACATCCTCATGGTTAGCCTCCTTCATACCTATAAAGTCATTAAACTAGTCTACATGATCTTCAATTGTAATCTCTTCATCACTTCCCCAAGTTTTGATTCTAGCAGAATATTTTATAGGAAGGGAATTTAAGACAAATTAAAGGGCAAGAGGAGCATACCTAGTAGGTGCAGCAGGTGGGGGAGGCACATTTCCTACCATGATGAATGGGACTGTGGTATTTTTAGGGACAACAGTAGTAAAAGAAGAGGAACTGTTAGGAGGAGGGTTGTTTTGTCTTTGTTGTCCATGGATAATTGAACTCCAATCAGGAAGAGGAAAACCAATTTTATTTCTTAACAAAATTTCAAAAGGGTCAAGCTCCTTCAACGTATCCAAAGACTTTAATAGTAACTCTAAAGTGACTACCTCCCAAAACTCTTATTTATCTTTTTTTGTCACTAAGGATGAGGTATCAATACCTCTCCTATGTACGTATAAGACAATTTCAGTTAATTCTTTTTCACTTTCAGACCTAAACAAGACTTTCTGAATTTTATCTTTAGGACTTCTTAAAAATTCAAAGGACAATGATTTTGTATGTAATGGAGTACGTGATATTGCAGAAATGCCTTGACTGCCTCTGGAGATGGTGTTTGGATTGTCCACAATGGTAGGTGGATTTGGGTTAGGATTACTCCTCGTGTATCTCCTTCTCGAAGCCACCTTTGAACATATGAATTTTTAATGGAGTCACCAAGGTAGATGGAGCCTCGAACAACTTCCTGAGCTCCTGCTACCTTCAAAATTTTAGCTTCAAAATTTCGGGAAAGTATAATCTTTAGGCTCCCGAGAGATGCACCAAAATGTTATCACAAAATTGCACCTGATAGGCTACTAACCAGACAACTTCATGTAACTTTTTCAAACCAATCTTGTGACTGAAGCTTAGCCTCTTCAGTCTGAGAGGGCTATCTCAAAGGGTTAATGATATTTGATAAAGATAGATTTAGATGGCTAACTCTACTTGGAAAACAACTTGCTTGTGATGTGTATAGGTTGAAAATAGTATCAGTCTACAAACATTGGGCTTATGGAGTCAACAATTTCAGTGATTTAGTAGTAAGTTCACTTAACATGGAAGCTGAGGTAGGTAAGAGTTTTTAGCAGAAGTACACACACATGAAACATGAAATCACACAGTCAATTCATCTATAAAGGAATTCAGAGCATTACATGAATTAATTCTGAGTATTAAAGATGAAAAACACTACAAATGGTATGCAGAAAAGATATAGATAAGATAGGCACTAAAAACTCAATAAGAATCTCAGGTTGGTCAAGGAAAAGATCTCTGTATTACTGAAAATAGTCAATTTACATAAAGCTGCAGTATTGCCAAAATATCTCCAACCCTTGACAAATTCAAATCTCTTCCCTTTAATAGAATTGTTACATGATGAGACAATCTTCCTCCTGGCTAGATTCAATTAATTTACCCTACTGACACCTTGCATAACAATAAAACATCTATTTTAATGAGAAATTGATAGCTATCCTACTTGATAGTCCTTTTCCTAATAGGAATCAAATTGTTCATTATTACATTAACAACCTTATCTCCTAAGAATTTGTTTTTTTTGACAACTATGCTTTCACATGTTCGAATAGGGTGTGATGAGACTCATCACTACATGACATCTTAATTGACCCCCTCTAAAACTGGAAACAAACCTTGTTCTTTAGGAAAACTAGTCCTTATCTTCAACGAGGGGTTTGGTTGATGAGTTGGCTTCATCACGTGGTCTTTAAGTCTTGGATGACTGCTGGAAAGATCCCTTGAACCTTAGAAAGTGTCCACCTATCCATAACTTCACAAAAACCTGCTCATATAGCTTCAAAATAATACGCTACGAAATTATGACAGTTTCGTAGCGTTACAAAAATGCCTTTTGCCATCAATCTTTCTGATTCTTTTCTCCTGCATGATGTTCATTATGCCTTAATACATCTTCCATACCATTTTCACTTCTTGTAAGCTCCAAAAACTGGTTCAAAATTCAAAAAGGAAAGCTACAGTAGTTTCATAGCATTTTCTTGTTCTTCAAGCCCAGGAACGCTACGAAACTATTGAAAATAGTCAAAATTCCATATTTCTATGTAACCTCAAAAATGAAATTTCTAGGTGTAAAAACTTAGTTTCTAACATGCCATTAACCTTAAAAATTATAAAACATCTCACACTATGCTTCTTGAGGTGTTTCTTCCTCATTGATGATGAGTTGAGCAATTGGCTCCTCAACTACTGTCATTTTAAGGCCTTTTTTCTCCAACTCCTTATGGATTAGTTCAAGCTGTTCTTGGAGGTCTTTAACCTGATCCTTATTAAGACTTCTACAGATGTTGGGTCTTCATTGATTAGATTCATATCTGCTGGTTCATATCTCAGATATTGGCCACCCCTATTTGTCCTTCTTTTTTCTGCCATGGTTTCTTTAATGCCTTCTCAACCTCGCTTGATAGTTTTTAGCCTTGCTTGATAAGTGATCTTTGTAAACCTTTGAAAACACCAACCACAACTTTGGCTCAATGAAATAGCTCTATAGAGCTCAATATCACACGAATAGGGAATGAGGAATGATAAATGATTGAATTAGGAAATATTTTGAAGTTTGATGTCCACTCATAACACAATGATGACTCATACATGCTTAAAATGGTGATGATGACTTCAAACCTGGCCATGTACCTTGATATTATCCCTCAATGAACCGAATGGTATCTAACTTACCCTTTCCCAATGATATTTTAACACTAAAACAACTAATTTGACAAGACAGACATGAAACCACACTTTCATAGCTTATTTAGTGTAAATCTGGATGTTTTCGCTACGAAAGTAGCAGCAGTTTCGTAGCAAAAAAGTGTAATTTTTCAATGTATTTCGCTACGAAACTATGGTTTCTTGGCTAAAACCACCATTTTGGTTTTAAAACCTTGGGAATTGAAAATTTTCAGAAAATTATGAATGATGTGACATGAAGGGGTTTGAAAGTGAGTGGGTTTGGACCTTATGGTAAGCTTAAATAAGAAAAATTTAAAATTTTCCTTGACTAAGTAATAAAAAATGAATCCTACAACCCTACCTTTGACACATGAACCTATATGACTTTGTGAAATGATGCTTCATTTTTTTAGTGATAACACAACCATAACCGGTTGTACAATCGTGTCAACTAGTTCAACCTGTTGCACCCACTTTAACTCCACTTGTTAATACATTTTTGTCGCTGTTACATGCACAAATTTTTGTTCCTCAACCTTCTCAGGTGGGTCCTTCCACCCAATACCCTCAAGTATTGGGCCCTCAGACCCCAAATCCTTTGGCTAGTTTACAAAAACCACCTATATCCAGAATTATTTATTCACAATATAGAATACCAGATTATGGGATGTGACAACCGCAATTGGGTTATACCTATCCTCAACCGAATCCAAGCTATCCTAGTTTGGGTTATAATATTGGTGGGCACACCCCTTGGTAGCCACATGAAAAAATTCCACAACCTTAATTTGAACAAGTAGCGTACCCAGGTTTTGCTTAACAGAGTCCTCAAGTGTTTGCTTTTCACAACAACCCCTATCTGGGTTACCAGCAACAGATTCCTTATGCTAGTGCTCAAAGGCATGTTTCCTAAGAAATTACATAATACCCTGGCTATGCTCAATTCGACTTAAATAGACAGTTTCCCTTTGTTGCAAGTTTAGAGTTACCAAATTTAAACTCGCTCCCCAACATTCCAATCAACTATGCTCCTTGGTGGCTGGTGATACCTCATAAATTAAC
Organism: Pinus albicaulis; assembly: GCA_034641835.2. Taxonomy (NCBI): domain Eukaryota; kingdom Viridiplantae; phylum Streptophyta; class Pinopsida; order Pinales; family Pinaceae; genus Pinus; species Pinus albicaulis. The sequence goes on along the minus strand of JAXQQM020061548.1, from coordinate 292,814 downwards.
CTTGGATATTCCTAAGTTCAAAGGAAACCCTGGGGAAGACCTATCGACTCAACTTATGACTTATCATTTGTGGTGTTCATCTAACTCCCTAAATGATGACTCTGTTCGCCTACATCTTTTCCAGCGTACGGTTACAGGTTTGGCTGAGAAATGGTACATTGAGTTTCGATAATTTCACTGCCCTAGCTACTGTCTTCTTGACCCACTTCTAGTTACCCATATGATATGAAACTGGAACAGAACTCTTGACTAATTTTAAACATACCAATGCTACTCACATTTCTAATCATATTCATGATTGGCATCGTCGTCGTAGAATGTTTAAGACATTTGTTCTTGATCAGCTCCTTGCTGAGTGGTTCATTAATTCCCTATTACCATCTATAACTAAGGATGTGGCTAAGGGTGGCATCTTCACTGAAGAGAAGGTCATTGCTCATGCCCAATATTTAGACTTGATTTATACTTAGTCTGGCACACTCTATGAGAAAATTCTCAACACGCTGCGATCTAATTTTATTGTTCCTCCTCCATCCAAGGACAGTCATGTCAGCGAAGGTCTGGTCGGTACTGAAAACACACATAATTCTACTGCATTTGATCCTATGCCTTCTTTCAAAATCCATGCCATGTCATCTGACAAGGGCAAAAGTGACAAGCAGCCCAAAAGTAAGAAAAAGGGGAAATCAAAGAAAAAGAAAACTTCTACCCCATAGGAAAGATCATCTGGAAATCGAAAACCTTGTTATCCATGCATAATCTATAATGAGGAACACTTTGTTAGGTATTTTCCTCACTGCTCTAAAGTCTCAAAAATGGTTAAGACTTCGCATGCGTCAGTTGTGTTGACAGACCCATTTCCAAATCCGGACACAAATTTGGTTGCTACGGATCTAGCTTCTAGTTCCAAAGTGCTTATGTTGTCTATCACAAATCCATCGACTAATGTTTTGGTGTCAACGCGTAATAAATATTATGGTAATTAGGCTATTGATCAACCTACTAACTCAACCATGAATCCGTCTACGGAATCAATACCACCAACTTCTATTCCTGAATTGAAAATCAAGCCACCAAAGAGAGTCGTTCATAAATTGACATTTAATCCTCGAGCCAGAGCAGCTTAAAATTATAATATATTTGAATATTTGACTCAATCCCCTTCAGCTATGTCAGTGCTTTAGGTGCTTCAAAATTTTCCCTCCTAGAAGCAGGCTTTATTGTCGACAATTGGTGGAATTGATCCAACTGATTCTAATCTCGTAGTCTTTAACCATACAGGCTATGTGCCCTAATTACCAGCAGAATTGGCATTCTCCATTCAAGTAAATGTTCTCAATCACCTTTTTGATCATACTATTATTGATGAGGGAAAATCTACGTGCATTATGTCTCTAAACTACTGGAAGTCACTTGTCTCACCCTACCTATCTCAATCGCCAATGACATTGAAAGCTTTCGACGAACATGCATATAAGCCTTGTGGTATTATTAATAACTTACATGTTCAACTAGGGGGAAAGATAGTGAATGTTGAATTTTAGGTCATTGACGGATCCCTTGATTACAAAATTTTACTTGGAAGGCCATGGATATCTGCTATGACTGCGATCGTCTCTACATATTTTATAATGATCGCCTTTCCACATGAAGGTGTTAACACTTTCATCAATCATCTATCCTTCTTTGGCTCCAGTTCCCAGGTAACTAGAAGTATTTCATTATTTCACACACCCCAACTAGCACTTCAAAACATTTTTGTAGGACTCTAAAAGGATTCCACTCTCATGGGAACCTTTGCATTAATGTTGCGTGCGACGTCGGCAGAAATTGCAAGCATAGAGACATGCTACATGATCTCTTCCACTCCATCTAGCTTAGGGAAGAGTACAGGTGATTCTGAAGTTGTTACGTTGGATGAGTTTCTACCGCCCAACCCAATTAAGCTGGCATAGCAATCAATATACATGGACTGGGTGACGAATCCGAAATCATTGTCGCCGGTTGTTTGGGTTGATCGTTCATTGTATTTTGGTACTACATCTGATCCCTTTTCCTCAAATTTCTTGACAGATGAGAATATTTTGGAATCTATGATGTCAGAAGGAGAACCATGGGAATATCATCATCATCGTTCCCATCTTCAGGATTACTAAGAAGATAATCTCAGTGAACATATTAGCCATCGATCAAAACATTCTTTTTGAATTCTTTTCCTATTAAGGCAATCGAATCCGAGTGAAATTTATCAAATATTGAAGAAACCATTTCTATCAATATTTCGACCAAACCTGGCATGGTAGAAAACATTCATGTCAGTGTGTCTTGTTCTCCATCAGAACTCAAAAAATATCGCTCTATTTTTCATGAATTTCGTGATGTATTTTCTTGGTCTTATGATGAAATTCCAGGCATATATAATAGTATCTTTGAACACACTATTAATATGTACCCTGATGTCAAACTGGTGCATCAACGCCTTCGTCCTATTCATCGAAAGAAGGTTGTTGCCATTAAAGTAGAAGTTGAAAAAATTTTGCGTGCTGGTTTCATTTACCCTGTTCTACTAACTGAGTGGGTTTCCAACATCATTCCTGTTATGAAAAAACAAGGAACCATCATAATGTGTGTCGATTATTGGGATGTCAATATTGCGTGTCCAAAAGACAACTATCCTACTCCCTTTATCGACCATATTATTGACGATTGTGCTAGATGCGAAATATTTTCATTCATGGATGGATTTTCCGGCTAAAATCAAATCAATATCAGCCCAAAGGACCAATATAAGACAAAATTTATCTGTCCCTGGGGCACATTCGCCTATCGGAAACTCTCCTTTGGTTTAAATAATGTTGGGGAAACTTTTCAGAGAGCAATGGATTATACTTTCAATGACATCAATCACATATTTCAACCCTATCTAGACGATTTACCCGTGCATTCATGAAACCAGACTAATCACCCAATGCATTTCAGAGCTATTTTTTTACATTGTCGACACTACAAAATATGCCTCAATCCACATAAATGTGTGTTTTGTTTTGGTTCTGGTCATTTGCTAGGATTAGCCATCTCAAAATAAGGAATTTGAATCTACCCATTGAAGGTGTAGGTCATTTTTTATATGCCTGCGCCATCAAATTTACTTTAGTTACAGAAACTTCAGGAAAAGGCTAACTTCCTAAGGAGGTTCATACCCAACTACACTGAAATGGATAAAGGATTTACTCGGCTCTTGAAAAAGGGGATTCCCTTCCATTAGGACCAAGTTGTGCAAGCTTCTTTTGATGCTGCCAAGGATACACTTGTCTGGGCGTCATTAATGTATCCCCCGAATTCTGAGAGTGATTATTTCCTATATATCGTTGCGGCTGATACGACCATTTCTATGGTATTGGTATAAGTAGAAAATGCGATAGAACATCCAAACTATTATTTGAGTCGTAATCTCAATGATATGGAAGTGAAGTAATTGTACATAGAAAAGCTTGCCTTAGTAGCCGTTCAAGTTGTCCAAAGATTTTGCCATTATATCCTGTTCCGAAAGACCATTGTCATTTCAGGTTGCAACCCCATGACTTACATCTTATCATGTCAATTTCTGGGGGGGAATATTCAAAATGGATTTTCATTTTGTAGGAATTTGATTTGGAATTCATCAAATCCAAGTTGAAGAAGTCATCAGTTTTGGTTGAGCTTCTTTGTGACCTTCCCTCTAATAGTACTGCTACTACGTTGGAACCATATATTCATAATGAGTCTCTGTTTTTGATTGGATCATTTGATCCTTGGTATGGGGATTTTATCATTTATCTCCAGACCCAATATTTTCAGCCTGATACCTCTGGCTCTAACCAGCGATGTATTCGATACTAATCCAAATATTATCTGATCGTCGATGATAGACTTTATCGTCGTGGTGTCGATACCATTTTAAGGAGGTGCCTGACTCATAAGGAGGCTGAAAGGTTTTAAATGATTTTCATGCTATGGCTAGTGGTGCACATTTGTCTAGATACGCTACCGTGTAGAAGATACTCTGCGCCGATTACTTTTGGCCTACCATATTTCGCAACTGCATCCTCACAGTCAGAAGTTGTCATGCATGCCAAATATTTGATCGTAAAATCTTCAAACCACCAGTGCCAATGCATCCTGTTGTCTCTGTGGGAACATTTTCAAAATGGGGCATTGAATTCATGACTTGTAACCCTCGTTCATCTGGGGGGCATGGTTATATTATTTTCTCAGTAGACTACTTTACCAAGTGGGCCTAAGAGATGCCTACATTCAATAACACAAGACAAACAACAGCATCGTTTTTCTTTAATCATGTCATTTCATGGTTTGGGGTCCCACAGGCTATAGTCACAGATCATGGTTCACATTTTTGCAACCATATGATGAATGAGTTGACTACCAAGTTAGGACTGTCACATGATAGTTCTACTCCTTATTATCCATAATCAAATGGACAAGTTGAAGCAATTAACAAGATTATTAAACAAATGCTTTAAAGAATGATAGGAGTTCATAAATGAAACTATAATTTAATCTTGTGCTCGGCTTTGTGGGCGTATTGAACCTTGGTGAGAAACACAACCATATTTACCCCCTTTCAATTGGTGTATGGTCTAGAAGCTATCTTTCCAATCCAATGTGAAATATCATCGTTAAAACTCACAATCGACTTGTTACCTAACACCTCTGCTGAAGAAGCGTGTCTTTTTAACCTAATACATCATGATGAAATGCGTCGTGAAGTCCAATTGGCCAACAAATCGCATAAGAGATGTATAAAGGTGAAATACGACAAGCATGTCCAACCTTGCGTTTTCTCAGAGGGAAACTTGGTCCTTCCTTATGATCAAGAAGCTGATGTAATAGGTACAGGGGAATTTTTGCCATTTTGGCATTGCCCCTATATTTTCAAAAGATTTCTTGCTAAGGGTGCCTATGAGTTGGTAGATTAAGATGGAATTTCATTGGCGCAACCTCGAAATGGGTTTTATTTGAAATGTTACTATGCTTAATCGTGAGCATAGTAATTTTTTGTATTATATTGTATATATATGTTGTTGATTTTCATTTACTATCTTAATTTGATCTTTAGAGTTTTCTTGAAGTTAGTAATCCACTTTATGTTTCGTCGCAGATGTCTCAATATTTGGAACCTTTTGTTGGGTATGCTGATGGTGCTAGTCGTAGTACGCAAAATATATCCTCTGTAGTGTGGGCCATTTTCACTCCGAACAATGAGTTAGTGAGTTTTCAAAGGATTTGTATCAATCGATCTACAAACAATATTGCTGAGTATAATGCATTGATAAAATTTCTCTCTGATGCCGTTTCATTTGGTATTAACCGCATCATTATTTGGTTAGAGTCAAAACTTGTGGTATTGCAGCTTACTAGTGTTTATACTGTGAGAAATCCAACACTGCATCGTTTGTTCTTAAGGGTTCGACTTTTGGAAAGACATTTTGATTTCATTCAATATAACCACATTTCCAGAAACTTGAACACCTTAACTGATTCTTTAGCGAATTATGTTATAAATAGACATTTGTGACACATGTAGAGATACATTCACATAATTGAATAGGACTATGCAATAAACGTAGGAAAACTGTAGGTTTTAACCCTGAACATAAATTATCTACACACGAATCTTATAATAGAAAATAAACAATAGTGAGAGCATAAAACATAAAATAGATAAACACAGATATTTTCCCTTGGATCCCAAATCAGGACGACCAGCTTGATATTTCATTATATTCCTTTTAGTGTTACAACACATATATATACATGCCAAATCATACATAAACCCTAATCCATTAACCTTGGATTAGATCATAATCGTATTTCCCTTAACTGGATCTACAAAATACCACGGGCCAAGAACCATCGTACTCCAAAACCATGTGCAAAACCATGCACAAAACCATGGGTGCGGACCGCCCACCGAAAATTAAGGACCAAAAAATTTTCACCGGAAGAAGTGATTAGTCATGGAAAGAATATAACACATACCCAACATTCTCCCACTTGTTGTTTTCTTTCCACAGGGGGCCATAGGAGAGCTTATTCATTGTCCCAATTCTTCAACACCCATTGTTTCTCTACACCAAGAGAACTTTTGAGTGCTCACAGACTTCGTCAATGCATCTGCAACATTCTTCAAAGTGTCCACCTTTACCAGCAACACCCTTTTAGCCTCAACCATATCTCTAACAAAGTGATATTGAACATCAATGTGCTTTGCCTTTGAATGATAAGTAGGGTTCTTAGCCAAGAAAATTGCACTTTGGCTATCATAGTCTATCCTTATAGCTTGCTGTATGAACCCCATACTTGAACACAATCTCTGCAACCAAAATTCCTCCTTGCTTGCATGAGTGGCTGCCATGTATTCTGCCTCCATAGTTGAAAGAGCCATTACAGACTGTCGTTTAATCATCCAACTGATTGTGCCTCCAAATAGGTTAAACACATACCCAATTGTAGATCTTCTTTGGTCCAGATCTCCAACCCAGTCCGCATAAAAAAAACCACGAATTTCCAACATTCTTTCCAATCCTGGTCTTCCCTAGTAGCACAAGCCATAATCACTAGTGCCACGTAAATATCTGAAAACCCGCTTCATTGTTGTCCAATGCTCCTTCCCTAGGTTTGACATAAACCTGCTCAATACTCCCACTGCATGTGCAATGTTTGGTCTAGTACAGAACATTGCATACATCAGGCTATCCACTTCACTTGCATATGGAACACGGGACATATCCTCCTCTTCTTCTTGTATCTTAGGAAACTGTTCATTAGACAACTTTACACCTACAGGAATAGGAACGTTCACCGGTTTACTATCCTGCATATTGAACCTCTGCAATATAGTATTGACATACTTCCTCTGGTTTAACCAGAGCTTCCTCTTTTCCCGATCTCTCTTAATTTCCATGCCCAAAATATAGTTTGCAACACCAAGATATTTCATGTCAAATTTGGAGAACAGTTGGTTCTTCAAATCTTGGATAATTTCTTTGTCATTTCCAATCAACAACATATCATCAACATACAAGACCAAATAAATAACACGGTCACCAATTAATTTAAAATAAACACAATGATCCTCTTTGCTTCTGGTGAAGCCAAGTCCCCGTATATAGGTATCAAATTTCTGATACCACATCCTTGGTGACTGTTTTAACCCATACAGAGAATTCTTCAGCCTGCATACTAGTTCTTTCTTACCCTTCACCATAAATCCTTCAGGTTGCTTCTTGTAGATCTCCTCTTCTAGATCCCCGTGAAGAAATGATGTCTTCACATCCATCTGTTCTATCTCAAAATCAAATGCAGCAAAAACAGATAAAAGTAATCTAATAGAAGTAAATTTGGTGACAGGAGAAAAAATATCACCAAAATCAATTCCTAGCACCTGGGAATAACCTTTTGCTACCAACCGAGCTTTGTATTTCTCCACATTGCCTTCTACATTCATCTCCAATATGTCCAAGCCTTTGATGCCATAGCATGGTCTTTTCTCCAGAGACAGCTAGGCTTTCCGCTCCACTTTCAGGAACCACAGAACTGTTACACCCATCAATAACAGTGCTACCTTGTAGCTTGTATAGAGTTCCAGTCTGAACTTCCCGCATTAATACCAATGCTCCTCGAACCATCTGGCAGGCATCTTTCTCGAACACTGTTTTTACACCTGCATCATCCATCTTGCTTACAGAAATCAGATTTCTGGCCAATGCAGGAATATGCAAAACATTGAGAAGTGTTCTAATCCTTCCACCTTGCAGCTTCAGCTTCACCTTGCCACGTCTGATGATTCTGGCCTTCCTATCATCCCCTAGGAAGACATCACCTCCATCATTTTTCTCATACTCGCAGAACCACTCTCGATGGGGAATGAAATGAAAGGATGCACCTGAGTCAATCAACCATGACTCATGATCTACATGTGTATTTGAAGAAGAAGCCAAATACACATCCCCACCTTCATTCGAGGTGGTGCCTCTGCCAAAGGAGCATCATCAGATCCCTTTCCTTTCTCAGGAGCTTTAGATCTACACTCCCTTTTGTAGTGCCCTTCCTTTCCGCATTTCCAGCATACCTTTACAAACTTTCCAGGAGATTTAGATCTCCCTCTAGATTTGGATCTCCCACTCGAAACCTTATTCTTGTTTCTGTTTTGGGACCTTCATCATACAGATAAGGCATCTCCATTCTGGCCCTCCATATTTCTCCGTCTCATTTATTCCGACAACAAGCTAAGAAAATGTCATCAAAATTCAAGGTAGTTGTATTGCTACCTATTGCAATAACCAAACTGTCCCACGAGTCTGGTAGAGAACACAAAAAACTGATGCACTTATCTTCATCTGAGATTTTAATATCAATAGATGAAAGCTGACTTACCACAGTATTGAAGGCCTTCAGATGCTCTGTCACCGAGTCTCCATCCTTCATCCTCAAGTTATACAGATTTTTCTGCAGGAACAACTTATTCACCAGAGACTTAGATTGGTACAAAGTCCCAATTTTTTCCCACAAATTCTTTGTCGTAGCTTCCCCAGATACATTCAACAATACTGAATCTGAGACAAACAACCGTATTGTGCTTTTAGCCTTCCGATCCAGTTTCTTCTAGTGTTCATCTGACATTGCCATTGGTTTAGTACCTGGATCTACTACGATCCACTAATCTTTATCCACTAGCAGATCCTCCATCTTGAGCTTCCACAACTCAAAACTCTGACCATTAAATTTCTCGATCTCTATATTTCCGCTGCTCACCATCCTCTTTCACCACAAGAATCGATCCCACAGATCTCCCACTAAATAGGGTCTACCTCAGGCCCAAGCAAAAAACCCTCAGCAACAAAGGTGTCCCCTTGAAGCTGTTAGCCACCTATAAAATTTGTTATAGAAAAAGGTGGCTAAAACGTTTTTGAGCCTTCAAGGAACAAATTTTATTGCTAAAAAGTGTTGGCTCTTGAAGACTCTTGAAAGGCCTCATGCCTCTGTCCAAAATCTTCATTTCTGTTACCATTTTATACTCAAAAATTCTATTGATTTCATGAGAAGAAACTGCTGCAAAATCATCATTTTACCCCTTCTCCCACTAAAAACTAACTTCCATTTGCTCCCTCTTTCTCCATAAAAATTCCCTTGTTTTCATGAATTCTCTTCTTCCCTTCATGGAAATCACTTTTACAGGGTTAAAGACTCACTCTTTAACCATACCGAAACCCCCAAATCCATTGAAAACCTTGAAAAATCTCATAAAAAATACATGTTTCTGCATAAAGGCTTAAGCCCCTTTGGGCTAAGTCCTAACCATTTCCCCCACATGCCCACACCCTGGAATCTAGTGCTAAAATCCTGTTCGGCACTTATCGCATCAGAAATTTTCAATGCCCGAGTCTTTGCCATATTCCGAAGTTCTGATGCGATTAAGATTTGCATCATATAAACTCCGATGTGATTAGCCTTTATTTAAATATACCGTGGGCCCCCCTTCGCGCTTAAAACATTGAAAATTCTTTCTCGATCCGCTTTTTCCTTTGTAAAACTCGAAAACCCATTTATCCAAAGTTTGATTTAAAAGTTCCAGAGTCATGTGTTTAATATGTAAATTGGTAGATTTAAAAGAATGATCGCACAATCGCATCGGGATATTTCAATGGGTTGATTAAAAAGCCTAGGCCCAAAGGCCCGACCTCGATTAGCCCCTATATACATAAGCCTGGGGCCTATCGGAGGTCTATATAAAGCCAGGCCCCGCAACCAGGCACCCATCACATCGAAAATTTTCTTTTATATGCGGTTTAACATTTCCTACCACCGATTGCGATGATTGTTGGTCGCTTTAATTGTTTTCACAATTCAAGTGCCACATAAATTGTCAAACCAGGAAGGTCTGTTTATTCCAAAGACAATCACGCACTGTATATGCTCAATTCCAAAAGCAAAGAAATGTTGTAGTACTAATCACACAAATTATATTAATCACATTGTTCACACCTTAACCAAAGATGAGGCCTACTTGTGTTATAGCAGAAACAATCCTTCTATTGCAGACTTCCATTAAAGGGTCCTAGAACAAATAATGAAAGAAAATCACTCTGCAGAAAAGAAGATCAATCAACCATAACAGGGAACAAGACCCTATTTCTCCAAGAAGGAACCTTTAGCACCTGTTTCCTGATATCAAACACACCGTGGAAAGGAAAATTACTCAGCCAAAACAGGGAACAGGACCCTATTCCTATAAACAGGAATCTTCAGCACCTGTTTCCTGATATCAAACACACTATGGAAAAGAAAATTACTCATCCAAAACATGGAACAGGACCCTATTCCTATAAACAGGAATCTTCAGCACCTGTCTCCTGATATCAAACCGTTATACACTCATCCCACAAATAAATGACTGAAAATGGAATAACTCACAGCTTCGCAAGAGTGAATGATATGCAGTAATTAAAGAAAACAGAGTGTTTAATAAGGAATACAGAAATGTGTAAATAACCTTCAGCAAACAGTATTTAATTAAGGTGCAAAATCATAGAGAAGTTAATAGACTACAGGAGCAATCGGGTGAATCTTGTGAGGAAGGCGGGCCCTTTCCTTCTCACAAGATTCCCCAGAAAAAGAAATTAAATGGAAGTGCTCAAAAGAATCCTTTATTCATCTGTCAAAAGAATTAATACATTACAATGGAGCCTTGCTCTGTTCTGCTCAGAAAAAATGTATCTCCCACAGTCTCTCTAACTCCCCTTCAAATTATGATGTCTTCTCTTTTTAAAGAGAAGACATCTGTTACAGTTACATCAGAGAAAATCCTATTTTTATCCATATCTGATCTTTTATTTTAAAATAGGGTCTTTCTATTCTTCCATAACAAAGTGTTGTTATAATAGATACAAAAATATTGGCTTCAGAACAATCCATGTAACAACTTTCCTTGCTTGTCTTCATCTTGTTGCCATCATTCTTGAAATACGCTTCCGAAATCACAAATCACGAGTAGTTTCCAGTAACAGGATTTGCGTTCCCGTTGACTATTTCAGCAATAGAATTGACTGTTTCAGCAACGGGGGTCAACTGTTTTAGCAACGGAGTCGACTGTTTCAGCAACAGAGTCGACTATTTCAGCAACACGTTCTTTAACATAGATTATCTGCGATATCTTCAGCAACTGTATATCTTCAATTAATGATTAAATATAAGGATAATGTGGAATTATATGAAAAATAAATTAAACATAGAATAAAGAGAACAACTTTGTATACCTTTGGGAAAAATGGATGGAAATGATAATGTAAACTTTAGATATGGACTAGAAAGAGTAAGGAGGTGGCAAAAATATGTAGTCAAAATGATACATTATGAGGTCCTAACATCCCCCCCAACTGAAAGGGTTGCATGTCCTCAGGAAACTTTTAGTCTAAATCAGAGTTTGAATACTAACTCTTTGCATGTAAGTTACTTAAGCAATAACTATGGAAGGTGGCATCTGTTGAAGGTCTGAATCCTTGATTACTTTGCAATTTCTGCCATGCTTCTGCCTCATCCCTATTAGCCAACCTGTAATGAGCCTGATATCTTTTTGATGGCATCCATAAAATGGGAAAGTGAAAATGATAGCCTATCCAATTTTCAGCACACTGTTGAACACATCTGATATAGTTTGGTACTCTAGATAGTGCAATTTCAAGGTTACTAGGGCTAAAGGGATGATACTCTTCTCTTTCCTTGGAGCACTGTTGCCAGAACATGGCATTTGCTTTCAGAGCAGTCGTCTCATTGACCCTGACTGACTGATGACATTCTCGGAGTACAGAGGCTTGCAATTGCTGCATGTATCTAGTCATTCTTGGCTTCTGCAAAAACTTATGGTACTCTGCTACAAAAATGGCTGGATTTCGAGGCTCTGGCCTTATCCAAAGAAGGCGATTATCCTCATTGTGCCTAGTTGCGAGAAAGACAGTTTGCCAAGTGATTTGATTTGCAAGAAAAGAAACAAACGCCCTAATTTTTATATCACCAACAATAGGATTAAGATTGAGTTCTTTGTTTTCAGGCAATGCCTCATTATGAAGATACAGCTCGCATAACAAATGTTGATCACTTGTAAAAGCCTCAATAAATGTTTTAACAAATTGTTTAGCTGTGAGCAGCTCATAAGGTCTTCTATTCTTAATTTCTTTTAACTGAAAATAAACAAGACGCTCTGAAAGAAACAGAGAATAGTTCACAGAGGGTTTCCTGGTGGCTAGTAGTTTTTGTACTAATTGAAGCATCAGGATTAATTTATCTTTTAATTCTGTATTCTCTTTCCTGGAATCTTTGAGCTGCTGGAGTGTCTTTTCCCAGTTTTCTCAATTGGAGTACATTTGATTTTTCCAAGCTAATTTATGTTGTTGTAGGATTTTATCTTGATCCTCAGCATACTGCTTCTTCCACCTGTTCATTATTTCCAATTCTTTCCATGGTAGAGTTTGTGTTCTGGCATTATAAGTAATGGGCTGAGGCATAGTCTGTGTAGCAGAGTCAGTGAATGTCGGGAAATATACTTGTACCTTAGCTCCTTTCTCCAAGGTTCTGTTGTGACCAGCAACAACCCCCCTTTTTATTTAATATTAGTAATAATACTAATTAAATGGGGACCCTTAGTTAAAAATCCAAAAAAAAAATCAATTAGGATTTGTTTGCCTTAGAAAATAAAACTTTCTATCATAAACCTATAGAAATCCCTTTGAAAGAATATTGCGAAAATCTTAAGTTTATGATAGATTTTAATAAAACTGCTCTTTAAACAAGATAGCGCATCCATAAACAAAATGGTATATATCTTTGATAAAACGCATTAGTCACAGATCGCACAGCACAGAAAACAGAAATGATTAATGAAAATCTTTTGCGCTCTTTTCAATTATGCGCTTTTGCGATTTTACGTTATGCGTTCTTTTCAATTATGCGCTCTTGCGATAATGCGATTTTGCGATTTTACAATCATGCGATTTTGCGATATGCGCTTTTGCGCTATTGCGCAATTCCCGCTTTTACGCTATTTTATGACTGCGATGACTTCATTTTGCGATATTGCAACATTGCGATATTGCGATATTGCGCAGCAAATCGCAGATCGCAATGTCGCAGATTCATGTAGGCGCGCTATCCCAAGGCAATCTTCCCATATATCAAGTCCGTTATGTGCTTTAATGATTATATTAAATGATTAGATTGATTATTAATGTGAAATGAGATTGTGTTTATATTGAAAGTCGTTTCACAATTAAAATATTATATTTCATCTGCTTTCACATTCAAAATAGTCTCATCACCTTTCTTATGTCATTACTCTCATTTATTCGTAAAACGCAGGCACGAGGGAGCAAACGTCTATACAAAGCTTTCATGAAACACTATGGGTAAGAAGGAGAAGAACTTGAGTTTTGAAAACAAAGAAATTGCCTCGCTATATGCAGACACCGCCTGTAATAAGGATGCCGGCATATCCACTTGGGAAGGAATGTATAGTCTGTTAGAAGATGAAAACCCTGTGATGATGAAAGTTGTAGCTACAGCAGGTTCCAGTGATACGTCTGAGGCAATCCTTAGAAAGCAGGCTTGCTCATTTCTACATAGAATAGCAGCAAAGCCAAGAATTCTCCCATATACAGACATGGTAAAAAGGGTACTGGACAGCACTGATATTTCAGACAAACAATTTAAAACCTCATCCAAAGAGCTAATCGGGCCATTCTCCACGGAAAAAGTGAAGCTGAATTATAAGTTGCCGAAATCTCATGCGCCTTATAATAAGCAAGTTATGAAAGAATTTGCCAGAAAACATGCAAATTTGTCAAAATACACACAAGAATGGACCAAAAGAGATGAACCATTGAAGAAAAATAAATACGGGTGGACAGTACCAAAAAAGGATGTTTTAAACACTGTTCACAAGTTCAAACATCCAAATGAGCAAATTGACGCAGTTTCTTTCACAAGATAAGGTATGTAAGTTTCCCAAAATAGCCTCTATAGAACTTTTAAGAATTAATGAAGAAGTTGTTGGAGGTCAGGAGTCGAAGAGACTTGAAATAACTATAAGACAAAATAAGGAAACATTGATCAAATTCAAGGCACTTAACACTGAGCAAAGAAAAAGATGAAGAGCGTGTTCAGTACAGAGGAAAACTACTGCGAGAGGATAAATTGATAAAAAGAAACTTCTTCGGATAGAAGCATGATATGAGAAAATGGTGAATCAAAATCAAGATGAAATTGCAAAATTGATAACAGAGCAAAAAATTTCAATAACTGGGATACACAAATCAGAAGGGCAGAAAAGACAACAGAGGAGGCGACTACAGTAGCAAACACTCTTACAGATTGTATAAATGACAATTTACACAAAGATAATTTGATTCCTGAAACTGTTCCAGGATATCTCCCATAGGTAAATCAACTGCAAACAGAATGGAGGCAAAAGGCAGAAGAAAGAGCAAAATCCATCCAAGGGCTGACAAGATTGAATTGGGACTCATATTGGATGTACTTGGTGAAGCCACACAGTCAGCACAGTGTGCTCAACTGTATCATCAATGCTACAGAGAAGATTGCTCCTACGCTTGCTGACTCTGTCTTCTCAGGACAATTTAATTATGAAGTCGGTCAACTGCTTCTTCTCAAAACTATGCTAGATGCCTGCAAGATCAAAGATCAAGTTCATAGTTAGATAGATTTAGTTTTAACTTCACTATATTTTAGCCTAGGAAAAGGACGGTCATTGAACCGAATCCTTAATTTTTGTAATAAACTATTTTTAGAGTTAGTTAAGTAGTATTTAAACCCCTCTCATGCATTTAGAAGGGGGTCCTGGATCTTAATATTTTTGGACTTGGGGATTGCATTTCTATACTCCATTATCTTATATATTTTTGAAAAGGATCACATCTGGTGATTTTCATGCGGAATTATCTTTGAAGTGTTGCATTTCTGTACCTTGGAATTTGGTTTTGCATTATAGTTACTGGATAGAGTATCAGATTGCATTTGAAACTCTTCAAGATGAACAAGGTATTTCTATCTGTTCACTGTTGATCTCTTTTGTTTTATGATATTCATTTTAAAATTGCTATCATTTATATGTATATTTGTTTTCACAACGCTTTCCTTTTATATATCATTTCTGAGTATAATTGAAACGTTATTTTTCATAGTTACATGTAAATGGTATACAATGATGAATGCAATATGTTTATATAATTCTGTTTAATTTCTTAAACAGAGTTATCTTTATTTGTTTCTGCACATTTCAATTTGATTAATAATACATTTTCATGGTTATTGTTGAATTGAAACAATCTTAAGTTGTATTCACATATAACTACCCGGGTTAATATTAGAATTTCTTTATCAGTATTTAGCTTAGATTAGATAGTTTTATTTCAGTTAATTTAGTCCCATTTTCACCCATCCAATCCAATCCACTTAGTTACAAGGAAACTGGTCCTTTAAATCCAGTCGGAGCCACCATTCCAAACGGAAAAGGAGTTGTCTTAAGGTCCCGACCGGGTGGTTTTCCCCGATGTTTGAAGCAGAGATTTTCTAGGCTTCAACATTTTTGGCGCTAGAAGGAGGGCCTGAGCTATGAATGGCAAGTAAATCTCTATCCACAAGCCATTCCGAGAGCAAAACACCCTCATTAACTTCTTCAATTTCTTCTGAAATTCAAAATCCTAGAGAAGAAATTGCAGAAAATATTCAGACACCCACTTCCAAAATCTCAAAACATTCAGACAATCAACATCCTGAGTCTCCTGAAGTTCAAGATCTAATTCATAAATTTAAAGGATTCTCATTATCTCTTGAAGAGTCTGAAATATCTGAAGGTAGTGTAACTTCAAAATTTGTTTCTTCCAAACCTCTTACTAGGCTTCAAAGTGAAAAAATTGGTATTTCTCCCAAAGAATTCCCTTTACCTAGTAGAGTCAAGACAAGAAAAACCCAATCGGAATCAATAAGTTCAACCTCTAATATTCAAATACCTGTTTCCGAAATCCCTTCTCAACAAAGTACAGTCGTTTCCATATCATCTCCACAACTTCTCCTCAATCCTCATTAATCTCAACATCATATATTCCAACAACTTCTATTCAAACTCCACCAGTTTCTACTATCCCTCTAATAGTTGTCCCGATAATGGCACAGAGACCATGGTCTACTTCAGGAGCAGTCAACATGGCTGCACCTTTACATGATTTACCAGACAATCCTGGAAAATGGCTTCCAAAGTTTAGCCCAGATCTTAACATTCAAGCTGAAGAACATATCAATAACTTTATGCTGGCTATTAATTTGAATGGAGTCACACAGGAAGATGTTGTAGTTAGACTATTCCCTTATACTCTTCAAGGAACAGCAGGATCATGGTATTTTTCATTACCATCAGGATCTATAACAAGTTGGGACATTTTTGTAGATCATTTTTTAACCAAATTTGGAGATGACCAATCAATTGCAACTTTACTCAATGATCTCTCAAATTTAAAAATAGAACCCAAAGAACCCACTAAAGAATTCAACACTAGATTCAACAAACTCTTGAACAAAATCCACGTAGATTCACAGCCCAGTGAACAGGTCAGAATTGAATGGTATATAACTGCCTTACCCTCAAACATAGCAATTTTTGTGGACAGAGCTACAAAGCCTACATTAGCTGAGAATATGAAAGAAGCTATTGCAGTAGAAAAACGTATCACTTCTCTGGAAAAGAAAAATGCTATTGAGGAAAGGAAATCAAAGAAGGTCAGCTTCAAAGACGATTCGAAGAAAAAGGCCAAAGATCCATATGACATGGAAGGTTTACAGAAAGTTCTTAAAACCTTGTCAAATGAAATGGTTGAAATCGAGAAACAAGTAGCTGAAACTTCTACCAAGAAACCATTCCGAAATTTCAGAAGGAACCAAGTTGAATCTAAACCTCCTAATGCAATTTCTAATGCAGAATCAGAAGAAGAGGAAGAAGAAGAAGATACATCTATAGTATCAGATCAAGAAGATGAAAATGAAGAAATAGCTGAATTGAATGGAATGTGGGATTTTATTCTCCCTAATTCTGATAGTGAAGAAGCTATGCCTGTAAGTACTAGGAGTAAATCTACAGCAGAACCAGTGCAAACAGTTCCAAAAAAGAAAATTACAACTCCAAGTACCAAAGACAAACCCATTGTGAAGAAAATTTCTCCATTACCTACTCAAAATCATCCATCTTCTTCTAATCCTCTCACATCAACAACAAAGACTTTAGTAGTGTCAGACCCTATGGAATACAACATTGTTGAGGATATGAAAAAGATCAAAGCTAACATTTCCTTACATGAACTCAGCAAACTGAAACACCAGCAAAAGTTGCTATTAAAAGAATTAAATGCTACACCAATTGCTCC
This sequence comes from Pinus albicaulis, assembly GCA_034641835.2. NCBI lineage: Eukaryota > Viridiplantae > Streptophyta > Pinopsida > Pinales > Pinaceae > Pinus > Pinus albicaulis. Next base: position 275,331 of record JAXQQM020061548.1, on the reverse strand, counting down.
TTTACCAAGCGGTGTAGTTGCAAAAGCAGTAAGAGGAACTGGTAAGCCACCAGATAAGGTAGATGCTACTGATACTGTGCTCATTGGGGAAAAGTCAAATTCTCAAACTCCTCCTTTTCTTTTGACTTATGAGATGTATAATAAAAATCTGCACAATTGTTTGATTGATTCTGGAGCTTCCTCCAATATAATGCCTACTTCTGTCTGTGCTAAATTGAATATTGAACCACAGAAATCAGCAGTTCATATCGTTCAGTTGGATCGCTCTAAAGTCCAAGTGGTAGGAGAAATCAATTCAGTTACTATCAGATTAGCCTCAGATCCTAGGATTTTCCAAAGAATTGATATTCTGATTGCTGATATTCCTGAATTCTATGGATTAATCTTGAGCAGGGACTGGTCTGCGAAACTTAATGGTTATATCTCAACTGATTATTCACATATGTGGCTTCCCTACAAAGGGAAACCAAATCAAATCAAAATTGAACGAGAAAAACATATGATGCATACTGTCACTGAATTTGAACAATCTAATGAAACTGTGGCATTCAACAGCAATATTCTTGGAGGTTATTCTGCTGAATCATTCCTTGGAAATTTCAAAGCTCCTCAATCACCTTTTTCTGTAAATACTTTTGTTTCTCAGATAGAAATTTTTTCACAATCTAATACTTCCAGAATTGTAAATATTTCTGATGTAATTGTAGATAAGTCAATAGATAAGTCTTTATTTTGGTCGTTATATTTTGATGGATCGAAGTCTAGTGATGGAGCTAGAGCTGGATGTATCTTAATTGATCCAAATGGGGCGAAAATCATGCTGTCATGCAGGTTAGAATTTGAGTGTACTAATAATACTGCAGAATATGAAGCCTTGGTTCAAGGACTTTATAAAGCTATAGGGTTAGATGTTAAATACTTGAAAGTCTTTGGTGATTCCGAAATTGTCATTAAACAAGTGAGGAATACTATTCATTGCCTTTCAGGACATCTTAAACACTATCAAACCCTAGTGCAAGACCTCACCACTCATTTTTTAGCATTCAATATTTCTCCTATTCCTAGGAATCAGAATACATCAGCTGACTTGTTAGCTAATGTTGCATCTAGACTCCTACCTGCTGAAGATTGTAGTCCTGATAGGTTTTCTGTAGAATTAATTTTTCGTCCATCTGTCCCAGATAATGTTACAAATTGGAGAGTTTTCTATCATGATCAAGATATTCTAAATTTCATGACTTCAGAGAAATCATATGATGAGCAAATTATTGACGAAGATAATCATGATTTACAAATTGCTTCAAAAGGTAATGAAAACCCCATTCCAAAATCTGTTGTTAAATTAGAGGATTTATATGACATTAGAGACAAATTCAAGAAAGTTGTTAATTCGAAACTTCAAAGTTCCACTTTGAAGTTTGAATTAGTAAATCTTGGTTCTGATTCTAAACCTCAAAACGTTAACTTAGGACTCAATTTAACACCACAAGAAAGGAATGCATTCATTAAATTGCTGAACAAGTATAAGAATGTTTTTGCTTGGAATTATGATGATCTAAAAACGTATGATACTTCGGTTATTCAACACACGATTCCAATGCTTCCTGATATTAAACCTGTTCAACAGAAGTTGAGAAAGATCCATCCAAATCTCGAAAGTCAAATTAAATCAGAACTTAATAAGCTTTTACAAGCCAAAATCATTTTTCCTGTCAGGCACTCCAATTGGGTTTCCAATATGGTATCTGTAAGGAAGAAGAATGGTGATATAAGAATCTGTATTGATTTCAGAAATTTAAACAAGGCATGTTTAAAAGACAATTTCCCATTGCCAACCATGGAACAAATACTTCAAAAGGTAGCTGGTTCTGAACTTATGTCCTTTCTCAATGGATTTTCGGGCTATAATCAAGTTTTAGTTCATCCAGATGACAGATTGAAAACAACTTTCAGAACAAAATGGGGAACTTATGCTTATCAGAAAATGCCTTTTGGTCTAATAAATGCAGGAGCAACTTTCCAAAGAGCCATGGACATAACATTTAAAGGTCTGATCAATAAATCAGTTGTTGTTTATCTTGATGACATAATAGTATTTTCAAAAAAGAGAGCCAATCATCTACATGATCTAAAGCAAATATTTGAAAGATGTAGAAGGTTTGGTATTTCCTTAAATCCAAAGAAATCTTTCTTTGCTTTAGATGAAGGAAAACTCTTAGGATTTGTTGTATCAAAATATGGTATATATATTGATCCAGATAGAGTGAAAGAAATTTCTGATATTTCTTTACCACATAACAAAAAATCCATGCAATCGTTTCTTGGACAGATCAATTTTGTTAAAAGATTTATTCCTGATTTTTCTTTACTTGTTTTACCTATGCAAAATATGATAAAAAAGAATTCAATATTCAAATGGACGCATAAAGAAAAAGAAGCTTTTGATTCAATCAAACAAGCGATAATTAATGCACCAGCTTTGAATACTCCGGATTTTTCTAAAGATTTTACTTTGTATACGATGGCCACTGAAACATCCTATGCAGCCGTTTTAACACAACTCAATGATCAAGAAATCGAAGCACCAATTTCTTTCTTTAGCTCAAATTTGCAAGGAGCTGAGCTTAATTATTCTGATGTTGAAAAACAAGCCTTTGCTGTGTTTAAATCAATTAAACATTTCAGACCTTTTCTCTTGAAAACACATACAAAAATTATTGTCCCATTCTCTGCAGTAAGGCAATTATTAATTCAGAGAGAAGTAGGAGAAAAACGAGCCAACTGGGTAATAGCTTTGCAAGAATATGATGTTGATATTAAACCAGCTAAGATTGTTAGAGGACAAGGTTTTTGCAGATTATTGGCAGGAGCTCATAACATACCGGAAGATCAATATTCAAATCAAAATATTCAAGTAAGTCAAATAAATGTTACAGATACCGGATCTCAGTATGCTGATGTTATCTATTACTTGAAAAATGGGTATGCTCCTTCTAATCTCAGCTATAAGAATAAACACGCTTTAAGGTTAAAGGCTATTAAATAGGAGATCATTGATAATGTGTTATTTAGAAAAAATTATGATTCAATTTTGTTAAGATGCCTTGAAAAGACTGAAGCTGAAAAGGTTTTGCAGGAATTACATGATGGACCAGTAGGAGGTCATTTTGGAGGTGATACCACAGCTCACAAAATAATTCATGCTGGTTATTACTGGCCTACCCTTTTCAAAGATATGCATGACTACGTAAGGAAGTGCCAAATTTGTCAAACTGCAAGTGGAAGACAAAGGAAACCAGCTTTTCCTTTACAACCAGTAACTATTGAGCAACCATTCGAACAATGGGGGCTTGACATTATTGGTGAGATAGTACCTCATTCTTCCAAACAGCACAAGTACATCCTTACTGCAACTGATTACTTTACAAAATGGGTAGAGGCAATCCCGTTGAAGGTAGCCAATTCTAATGCAATTATTGATTTCATAGATCAATTCATCATAACCAGGTTTGGTGTACCTCAAGCTCTTGTCTTTTATAATGCATCTTACTTCTCTGGAAATAGTTTAATTGAATTTGCAGTTAAAAGAGGTTTTAAATTAAAATATTCATCAAATTATTATCCACAAGGTAATGGTTTGGCTGAATCCACTAATAAAAACCTTATCAAAATCATTAAAAGGACCGTTGATCAAAATCAAAAGAATTGGCACAAATCTTTAATCTTTGCGTTGTGGGCTGATCGTATCACTGAAAAAGCTTCAATAGGGACTTCACCTTTCAATCTGGTTTATGGAAAAGAAGCTGTGATACCATCAAATTTAACTCTTCCATCATTAGCCCTAGTGCAGTTTATTGAAGAAAATCCTTCATCATCCATTCAATTGAGATATGATAAAATCCTTAAATTAGAAGAAGATAGGGATAAAGCAAAAACTACTCATGAAAAACATCAACAGCTTGTAAAATCTTCTTTTGATGCAAGTTCTACCGGCTCAAATTTTTTATCAATTGGTGATCTCGTTTTGAAATGGGATAAAGCACACGAAGAAAAAGGTAAACATACCAAGTTTCAGAAAATGTGGCTTGGACCATTTCAGATCATTGAGAAGATAAGCTCAAATACATTCATACTCCAAGATCTAACAGGTAAGAGAGAATCTCTTCCTGTAAATGGGCTTATCTTGAAGAAATTCTTTTCATAAGGAGGTAACCCCTTCTTAAACTATACATATTTCTTTCTGCAAAAGTTTTTGATTGTTTTTGCTTTTACAAATAAAGGTTGTTTATGAGTCTCTGATTGACTGTTTACTATTTAAGAAAATTTCTTCGGAAAAATATTATAAATATTTATTTTGTGTAAATAAAATTTTTTAAAAGTAATGATCACAGTTTTTGAATAGTTTAAAATAAGATGTTAAAATTTGAAAGAATATTTCAATCATTTACATGATCTTTTGAAAACTTGAGAAGAATGTAAATCATCAGAAGTTTATCAAGCAGAGAAAGGTTATCTGTAAAAGTAAAGATTTTTTCAAAGTTTTGGAACTCAAAAAACTCTAAAAATTGTCATCCATTGATTCTTAAGGATAAAACTATTTCACCCCATCCATTTAAGTTGTGATTTTTTAGAATGTAATTCTAAGAAATTATATGAAAATTTTAAGAGATAAGAGGTCTCATTGTGAGCCGACTTACTATGTTCATAAGGAGTAATAAAACTGACGTTACCAATACTGCATACCAAAACAGGGTAATGGCTTATAAATATAAGACAAGGGGTCTCATCACGAGCCAACTTGTTCAGTTTAATTATAACTAGTGAATGGCATTGTTATTAACTGGCCACCAAACCAGAACAATGGCTCTTAAAATAAAAAAAATAATAAATAAAAGACAAAAAAACATGAGATAATAGGTCTTATGAATTTATCTTTTAAAAAGTCATAATTTTAGTTGGATGGGACAATGAATGGTTAATGGTTTAAAGGTAACCCTGTCGAGACTATGAACGTTTGCTGGTAGCAGAGGCAATACCTATGGCAATAGAGTATATTATAAAACCAAAACTTGGAGAGAACCACTTACTTCATTATTAACACCAATCAAAGCTTGAGATAACCCAAAATATTTTTATTTTCTTAAGGAATTAGAAAGAAATTGTGATTGATTTTTTATTTCTTTTTCATAGTTACATTTTATTTGAATTACCATAAGATAGTTTTCATTATCTTTAAAAAACTTTACTTACTAAAGATAGAATGTTCATTTTATTTTTTCAGAGATAACTGTTTCTTTCAGTGAATCGCTAATTGTTGTGACCAGCAACAACCCCCCTTTTATTTAATATTAGTAATAATACTAATTAAATGGGGACCCTTTGTTAAAAATCCAAAAAAAAAATCAATTAGGATTTGTTTGACTTAGAAAATAAAACTTTCTATCATAAACCTATAGAAATCCCTTTGAAAGAATATTGCGAAAATCTTAAGTTTATGATAGATTTTAATAAAACTGCTCTTTAAACAAGATAGCGCATCCATAAACAAAATGGTATATATATTTGATAAAACGCATTAGTCGCAGATCGCACAGCGGAGAAAACAGAAATGATTAATGAAAATCTTTTGCGCTCTTTTCAATTATGCGCTTTTGCGATTTTACGTTATGCGTTCTTTTCAATTATGTGCTCTTGCGATAATGCGATTTTGCGATTTTACAATCATGCGATTTTGTGATATGCGCTTTTGCGCTATTTTATGACTGCGATGACTTCATTTTGCGATATTGCGACATTGCGATATTGCGATATTGCGCAGCAAATCGCAGATCGCAATGTCACAGATTCATGTAGGCGTGCTATCCCAAGGCAATCTTCCCATATATCAAGTCCGTTATGCTCTTTAATGATTATATTAAATGATTAGATTGATTATTAATGTGAAATGAGATTGTGTTTAGATTGAAAGTCGTTTCACAATTAAAATATTATATTTCATCCGCTTTGACATTCAAAATAGTCTCATCACCTTTCTTATGTTATTACTCTCATTTATTTGTAAAACTCAGGCACGAGGGAGCAAACGTCTATACAAAGCTTTCACGAAACACTATGGGTAAGAAGGAGAAGAACTCGAGTTCTGAAAACAAAGAAATGGCCTCGCTATATGCAGACACTGCCTGTAATAAGGATGCCGGCATATCCACTTGGGAAGAATGTATAGTTTGTTAGAAGATGAAAACCCTGTGATGATGAAAGTTGTAGCTACAGCAGGTTCCAGTAATACGTCTGAGGCAATCCTTAGAAAGCAGGCTTGCTCATTTCTACATAGAATAGTAGCAAAGCCAAGAATTCTCCCATATACAGACATGGTAAAAAGGGCACTGGATAGCACTGATATTTCAAACAAACAATTTAAAACCTCATCCAAAGAGCTAATCGGGCCATTCTCCACAGAAGAAGTAAAGCTGAATTATAAGTTGCTGAAATCTCATGCGCCTTATAATAAGCAAGTTATGAAAGAATTTGCCAGAAAACATGCAAATTTGTCAAAATACACACAAGAATGGACCAAAAGAGATGAACCATTGAAGAAAAATAAATACGGGTGGACAGTACCAAAAAAGGATGTTTTAAACACTGTTCACAAGTTCAAACATCCAAATGAGCAAATTGACGCAGTTTCTTTCACAAGATAAGGTATGTAAGTTTCCCAAAATAGCCTCTATAGAACTTTTAAGAATTAATGAAGAAGCTGTTGGAGGTCAGGAGTCAAAGAGACTTGAAATAACTATAAGACAAAATAAGGAAACATTGATCAAATTCAAGGCACTTAATACTGAGCAAAGAAAAAGATGAAGAGCGTGTTCAGTACAGAGGAAAACTACTGCGAGAGGATAAATTGATAAAAAGAAACTTCTTCGGCTAGAAGCATGATATGAGAAAATGGTGAATCAAAATCAAGATGAAATTGCGAAATTGATAACATAGCAAAAAACTTCAATAACTGGGATACACAAATCAGAAGGGCAGAAAAGGCAACAGAGGAGGCGACTACAGCAACAAACACTCTTACAGATTGTATAAATGACAATTTACACAAAGCTAATTTGATTCCTAAAACTGTTCCAGGATATCTCCCACAGGTAAATCAACTGCAAACAGAATGGAGGCAAAAGGCAGAAGAAAGAGCAAAATCCATCCAAGGGCTGACAAGATTGAATTGGGACTCATACTGGATGTACTTGGTGAAGCCACACAGTCAGCATAGTGCGCTCAACTGTATCATCAATGCTACATAGAAGATTGCTCCTACGCTTGCCGACTCTGTCTTCTCAGGACAGTTGAATTCTGAAGTCGGTCAACTGCATCTTCTCAAAACTATGCTAGATGCTTGCAAGATCAAAGATCAAGTTCATAGTTAGATAGATTTAGTTTTAACTTCACTATATTTTAGCCTAGGAAAAAGATGGTCATTGAACCGAATCCTTAATTTTTGTAATAAACTATTTTTAGAGTTAGTTAAGTAGTATTTAAACCCCTCTCATGCATTGAGAGAGGGGTCCTGGATCTTAATATTTTTGGACTTGGAGATTGCATTTCTGTACTCCATTGTCTTATATATTTTTGAAAAGGATCACATCTGGTGATTTTCATGCGAAATTATCTTTGAAGTGTTGCATTTCTGTACCTTTGGAATTTGATTTTGCATCATAGTTACTGGATAGAGTATCAGATTGCATCTGAAATTCATCAAGATGAACAAGGTATTTCTATCTATTTACTGTTGATTTCTTTTGTCTTATGATATTCATTTTAAAATTGCTATCATTTATATGTATATTTGTTTTCACAACGCTTCCTTTTATATATCATTTCTGAGTATAATTGAAACGTTATTTTTCATAATTACATGTAGATGGTATACAATGATGAATGCAATATGCTAATATAACTCTGTTTAATTTCTTAAACAGAGTTATCTTTATTTGTTTCTGCACATTTCAATTTAATTAATAATACGTTTTCATGGTTATTGTTGAATTGGAACAATCTTAAGTTGTATTCACATATAATTACCCGGGTTAGTATTAGAATTCCTTTATCAGCATTTAGCTTAAATTAGATAGTTTTATTTCAGTTAATATAGTCTCATTTCCACCCATCCAATCCAATCCACTTAGTTACAAGGAAACTGGTCCTTTAAATCCAGTCGGAGCCACCATTCCAAACGGAAAAGGAGTTGTCTTAAGGTCCCGACCGGGTGGTTTTCCCCGATGTTTGAAGCAGAGATTTTCTAGGCTTCAACAGGTTCTTGAGGACCCTACTGGTTCTTGTGTGGCAGTAGGGTCTTCCTTCTTTAAATTCTTTGAGGGCCCTACTGGTTCTTGTGTGACAGTGGGGTTTTCCCTCTTTACTGGATATGACATGGATGCACCAGACATTGGTACTTCAACTATCTTGTATCCTGCATTTTGATAAATATTCCCACACTGACAACACATGTACTCTTTATAAGGATAATTCTATGAGTGTTTTTCTTGCATTGATGTTGTATGAGCCAAAGTATACAGATTTAATTCTTTATCAAAATCTTCCCTTGCCATTATCAATTCTTTCTTGCAGGCTTCTAGTTCTGTCTTCAAAAATTCATTTTCTTCTAAAAGAGAGGCTATGGTAACTGGAGCGTGAGTTTTTGCTGAAATTGATTACTGCTCCTCCACTGTAGCTAGTTCTTGTGTTTCAGCTACAGTCGGATTCCTTACAATATCATGCTGGATGTTTGATTTTTGCACGTCAGCAGTTGGTTCTTGTGTTTCAGCTGCTGCGTGAGTAGTTGGTTCTTGTGGAGCAACTACTGATTGTGTAAGAAATGATGTCATATTACCCTGGGCAACTGGTTCTTGTGGAGCAGTGCCACAGGATGAGAGAGGTAATGTTTCCAGGATTTGGAAAGGTGGTGATGACTGGAATTGTAACAAAATAGCTATGGGATCAGAGGAAATGGGAGTTGTTTTCATTTTTCTCCTAGGTAGAAAAGCAGGGAAAGCAGTGGCATTATTTTTCTTTTTATGGGAGGATTCTTCCCTAGGAGAAGGGCTGTCAGAAGAGGTGACTGTTTTGGATGAAGCCTTCTTTTGCCTTTTTGATACAGAGGAGGTTGTAGTCTGCCTCTTCCTTTTATGAATAGAAGGAGATGGTGGTGTTTCAGTCTGAGAGTCATCACTAGAAATGTAAAGAGTGGGTTGGGATGACTTTGCTAAATGGAATGGTTTTGAAGGTCGGTTAATTGGATTGAGTGGTTCTGAGGATGGGATTGATGGAGGATTCAGAATATTCTCCAATTGTTGTTCATGAGAATTTTCAGAGGTTTCATGGGGATTTTCAGCTTCTTGGGGAATTTCGGGGGGTTGAGGAGGCAGTAGGGGTAATTTATTTAGAGGGGGGTTTTGCTGAGCAAAACCCCTCTGAATTAATAATTTACAGAGGCGATGATGAGTAAGGGATAGTAATGGAAATTTTACCTTTCTATAGTAATATGACATATTCTTAATACATCCAAGAAGATAATAAGGAATGTTGAGTAGTCTACCATGCCGTAAGTGGCTCATTAAAACAAAGTCATGTTGATAAACTACCTGATAACGCCCCTCACAAGTTAAATAATGCTTGAAAAATTCGGCTACCTTGGCCTACGGAGGAGGTAGTGAATGCAGTCCTATGCCCCGTCCTTTGATCTCAACACGCTCTTCTGGAAGAAGGAAGTCCTGTTGCGCATTTATAATGATGTGTTTCCTACTAAACCACCGAGTTCCTGTGACTGGCAAACCTGAGACTTGGGCAATATCATTCTCTGTAACTGAAATTCTGGCCCCTTGGACTGTGGAGTGATCCTGTTGGAGGTTCTGTATGAACTCCAAAACTTGCTGAGGGTCAAATTCTCTCAGTTTTGCGAAATAAGCGACCCATCCTGCTTGCTAGAAAATTTGGTAAGCCTCTAGAAATAACTGAAGAAGAGCCGTTGATCCGGGCTCATGCCTGATCACCGAACCTCCCATATTTACTAACTTAAGTCAAATACAGAAACAGAGAGTAGAATTACAGGCTTGATCAGACTAATCGTTACAACTGAAGATATGGAGTATCAATGATGGTTGAAATAATGGATATGACGAGTGATGGTGGATTGGTGTGGAATGATGGTTTAAATTTTTGAAATCCACCCCCCTACATGCGATATAATGATGTTTAAATGTGCGGGGATTCTAATCATAATGGGAAAGATCCTCTCTTTAAACTATTATTTAACTGTATTACATAAAAAATCCGCATACCTTACATTTTACCTTTGTGTTTATAATTCGAAGTATAGAGTGCTTGTTCATAATGGCTTAATACTGATGGAAGAATATTTAGATTTCTCTGAAATTTAGAAACAGGAACATATTAGAGTCTTCTCAATACTGGATAATGTTCGCCCAAGGGATCTGAAGAATAAAAATGGGATACTGGAAAACTTGTATATCAGGGGAAAAAAATGATGTTTCAGCAATGATGCTGAAAGTGGTGTTTCAGCAAGGGAAAAATAAGGAAAATGCTGCTAAAAAAAGGTAATGATTCAACACTGGGAAATTTGGGGAAATGTTTGCTGAGGAAAGATATTTCAGCAGTAAGAAATAGGGAAGATACTGGCTGAAGAATGGTGTTTCAGCAGTGGGTGGAATGAGAAAAATAGGAAAGATGATATGAAAGAGGGAAAGAAAGAATGAGGGAATGGATGGTGAGGGAAATGAATTAGATGGGGGACAAGGAAAGAAAAGTTTCTTCAGATTGAAGCTTAGATCTTCTTGTGATGACATTGTCCTCCTTGGTGATTTTTTCCTTAATCTGCAACATACCATTGTAACATGCCAACCCTTGACAGGGATTATTAGTTGTAAATCTAATCTAATACTAAAAATATAGTGGAGAAAATAATTAAATGCTGTGAGGAGCATAAGACTCCCCTAGAAAAAGATAATGTGTATCAGTCATGCAAGAAGCCTTAAAATCTTCTTTAGAAACGGGGCGCTGATACAAATGAAGCCTATGACCATTTACTAGTAGAGGTGTTTTAGAATCATCAATTGTTAAAAGTATTACTGTTCCATTAGGAAAAACAACATCTACTTCATAAGGTCCCAGCCATCGTGTACGTAGCTTACCTTGAAAGTTTTCAAACCGAGAGTCATACAATAAAGCCCAATTACCTCTTTGGAACTGCTTGTGCTTAATGTTTCTGTCATGCCACTTTGTTCTTTGTTGTTGAATCATGGTTGTCTGGTGAATGGCATCTAATATCTTTTCATCCAGTTCAAGAAGCTGTTGCAACCTGGCTGTCTGCACATCAGTCAAATCAAGGTTAATAGCTAAAGTAGTTCTCAAAGTTTTAATTTCAAATTCCACAGGAAAAACAACACTTTTACCATAAACCAATTCATAGGGAGAAAATCTTGTAGTATTTCTCCAGGTAGTTCTATAAGCCCATAATTCTTCAGGGAGTCTTTGAGACGAATCCTTCCGGTTATCCTTCACTGTTTTAGTTAGAATGGCTTCTATCACTTTATTTGTGCTTTCCACCTGCCCATTGGCTTGGGGATGGTATGGTGTAGTCATTCTATGATGAATATGATATTTTTGAAGGGTAGATTTAAAACCATGGGAATTGAAGGGAGGTCCTCCATCTGTGACTAGCTCTCTAGGAATTCCAAATCTAACAAATATTTCTTCAAATAGGAAAGCTAGAACAACTTCTTCATTGGCTCTAAGAAGTGCTTTGGCCTCCACCCATTTAGTCATATAGTCTGTAGAGACTAATATATAAGTTTTTTGGTTGGATGGAGGATTAATGGATCCTATGAAATCTAAGGCCCATCTTTCAAATGGTTCAAGTAATACCTGGGGGTTTAATGGCATTTGATCTCTATGATTGGGTTGACCCATTCTCTAACAGCTATCACAAGCCTGCACATAATTCTTTGCATCCTTAAACAGTGAGGGCCAATAGTACCCCATCCTCAGAATTTTGTTTGTTGTTCTTTTATCAGCAAAATGCCCTCCACAAGGGCCATCATGAAAAGATTTTAGTATATCATACACCTCATCCTCTCTAATGCATCTTCGGATTTCGTGATCAAGTCTTGTGTGAAAAAGACACCTGCTTATCTAGCTATACCTGGCACTTTGTTGAAAAATTCTCCTCTTTTCTCTATGTGACAGGTGTGATGGCAACTTTCCTGCAACCAAATAATTGGCAATATCTACATACCAAGGAGAATGAGCAGATACTGCAAATAGATACTCATCAGGAAAGGAATCATCTACTAGAATATTATTATCAGTTTTTAACCGTGAAAGGAAATCAGCCACAACATTTTCTTTACCTGGTCGATCTACAATTGTAATATCAAACTCCTGCAGTAACAATAACCATCTGGTAACTCGAGCATTTGTGACAGGTTTATTCATTAAATACTTGATGGACGAGTGATCAGTATGGAAAAAAGTAGAGTAACCAGTGATATAATGTCGAAATTTGTTAATGGCATAAATTACTGCTAAGAATTCCTTTTCAGTAACTGTATAATTAAGTTTAGCACGGGTCATATTCTTATTGATAAAATAGATAGCATAAGGAAGATGGCTTACCTCTTGTCCCAAAACAGTTCCAATTGCAGTATCTGAAGCATCAGAAGATATATGAAAGGGAAGTGCCCAATCAGGCCCTCTCAAAATAGGAGCTATAGATAACTGATGCTTGAGTGCTACAAAGGCTTCCTAACAAAGATTAGTCCACTTAAATTCAGCATTTTTCATAAGAAAAACAAATAATGGTGAAGCTATCTTAGAAAAATCTTTAATGAATCTCCTGTAATATCTAGCATGTCCAAGAAAACTTCTTACATTAGTTTGTGTTTTAGGAACCAGAAGATTCTGTATGACTTGTATTTTGGATGGATCTACCTGAATTCCTTGAGATGAAATAAAATGTCCAAGCACCACTCCTTCACTCATCATCATATGACATTTTTCAGTACTTAAGGATAGATGAGCTTGAATACAACGTTTGAGTACTTTCTCAAGATTGTGTAGTGCATCTTCAAAAGACACACCATAAGGGGTAAAGTCATCCATAAATATTTCCATAGAGTCATTCAGCATATCAGAAAATATTCCTATAACAGCCCTTTGAAAAGTTGTTGGTGCATTACATAGTCCGAATGGAAGAACTCTATAGGCAAAATTTTCCCATGGGCTAGTAAAAGTGGTCTTGTCTTGGTCTTGGGGTGCAATCCTGATTTGGTTATACCCACTGAATCCATCTAAAAAGGAAAAAAATTTCTTCCCTGAAAAACTATCCAACACCTAATCAATGAATGGCAAAGGAAAGTGGTCTTTTTGAGTGGCCTTATTTAAAGCCTTGTAATCTACACACACCCTCCATTTCTCGTTTTTCTTAGGGACAATTACCAATGGGGAAACCCATTCGCTGTCAGATATAGGGTATATAAATCCTGCATTAAGCAATTTTTGAAGTTCCTGTTTCACAATTTCTCTTAAATTAGGATTCATTCGTCTTTGGGGTTGACAGACTGGTCGGCAACCTTCCTTAATATAAATCCGGTGTGTGCATAATTCAGGAGATATTCCCTTCATATACGTGTAATCCCATGTGAATGCTTCCTTATTTTTAAGTAATAAATTCATTAACTGCTGTGTTTTAGCAACTGTTAGATCAGAATTTATATTCAGTGTTTTGCCAGGTTCGATTTCCACAGTTATGCTTTTAGAGGAGATATTGGTTGATGTTTGCGGTAAATCTTCAGATTCAATCTCATCGTGGGTATCTGTTTCAAAGAGTGTAATCAATTGATTGTGAGTTTCAGCAACCACCGAGGAAGGTTCACAAATAAAACTATTAATTACTTTGTCCTCTGTGCTGTCTTTAAAACTCAAGGCTTGTCCGATAGTTAAAATAGGCTGAACAACATTATCGTCATAATCCATCCATACATAATTCTCATTGCTAATCATGGGTGTAGCATGAGGATAAAGAGTAAGCTATTTAGTTTCATATCCATTGGAGATTGTCATTGAACCGGATCTACAGCTGATAAAGGCATCGGCTGTAGCTAGCCAAGGCCTTCCTATAATTAGAGGGTGTCCCCCCAACTTTGTTTTAGTTTGCAACACCACAAAGTTAGCTAGATAATTCCAGGATTCAACTGAGATAACTAGGTCCTCAACAACTCCTTCTGGTTTAATTGTAGAGAAGTCAGCTAGCTCTAGGATGGTTGGCGTGTCTCTAATCGTGTTCTTTAGCTGTAGCAATTGTGAATTTTCCAGAGTCATGATGTTTATTGCGGCACCTAAATCTACCAGAACTTGAGGGATTATTGTTTTACCAATTTGAACTGTCACAGTAGGATGGCCGGGGTCACCATATTTCACAGGAGGAGTTTTTCCAGACATTAATGTGGACAGATCACCCATAACATGAACTGTAAGGGGATCCTTAGCTTTCCTACCAGGTTTCTTAACACAAATATCCCTCATGGTTTTGGCATAGATTGGTACATCTCTTAGTGCCTGTAAAAGTGGAATTTTAACATACAAATTTTTCAATTCCCCTAAAAGATTAAAAGCAGGTGTTTTAGGCGTTTTAGTTAAAGCTAAACGCTCGGGGAATGGTGGCTCTGTTATTTCAGCATTCTTGTTAGAGGGTGGTTGTGCTTCTTTGTGTGAATTATGTTTCTCAGTTTCTTCTTTATCAGAATCCAAAGAAGTGACATCATCAATAATAGGTTCAACTATTTTCCCGGATCTTAAATGGATGTCATTGCGTTGTGCAGGGAAAACATGAAGTGTAGGTTGGTTTTGAATGTCAATGATTTGCACAGCTTTATTATTGGGGTGAGGATTTGGTTGTACAGGTAGCTGGGGTCTCATTTTATTATTTGGTGGAGCACTTGATGGCAGAGGAAGTGGTTGTTGAAATTGAGGAAATTGATTTTGATACGGGAGTTGTTGACTCCTCCAATTTGAATTCCATGGATTAAAAGAAGATGGTTGTTGTGGGGGCCAAGGAGTCCACATTGCAGGATCTACAAAGGGAGGGTTTGTTTGTTGCATGGGTGGGTAATTCATCTGATTAAAGGGTGGGTATTGAATTTCGTTAAAGGGAGGGTAATTTGTCTGACTGAAAGAAGGATAATTATTCCAATGATTAGAAGATGTAAATGGCATACTAGAATTCATACCTTGTCCTCTTGGTTTCCATTGTCTTCTTTGTGTTAGCAGATAAACTGCTTCAGCTTCTTCTTCCGTTGGCTGGAGTGCTGCTTTTATTCCCGGTAAAGAAGGACATTGTTGTGTTTCATGATATTTCTCACAAAGGGTGCAAATTGGTATTTTATCCAAAGGGCATTCCCTTAGTGGATGTTTATCTCTGCATTTAGGGCAAAAGACAGCCAGAGCTGCTTCTGCTTCAGCCTGCTTCTTTTTAACCTACAAGGTGTCAATTTGTGAAGCAAAAGAACTTAACATTTCAGTTTTAAATTCTTCAAGTAAATTACCTATTTCAGCTCTTGTTGCTCCGCCACTAGCTGATTTCTGAACTCTTGAATAAGTGGAATCTATGTTGTTTAATCTGTTCCTTGTAGCTCCTCTTGAACATCTTTTACAGAGTTCAGCAATCTCATCATATGATTCTTTAGATATATCTCCTTTACCAAGCATGTTTATCATGTCTAAACAATCATCCCTTAGTCCTTTCAGTAATATTGTTTTACGAATTTTTTTACTTACATTCGGATGGTCAAATCTCCGCAGATTATACTGCAGTCTTTCCACACAGTGCTCCAAATTCTTGTCCGCCTTTTGTGCCATATTGAATAATTCCTCCCTCTTTTCTCTTGTCCGACAATAATCTTGATATTTAAGAAGAAATTTCTGTTTCATCTGTTCCCATGTTGTAATTACCTGGCTTCCAAGGCTGATGAACCATCTTAACGCATTTCCCTTTAATGTTGCTGGAAACAGTTTCAACTTCTGAGCATTAGTAACATAATCATAACTTCTACATAATATATCAAATTGAAAAAGAAATTCATCCAGATCTTTAGAGGATAAACCATGGAAGTTGGGTAAAGCTGACAATGGAATATTATTCATAGGGGTTGTTCCTCTAGGGAGATCACTAACAGGAAATCCCAAGGTAGAGAGAGAATTTTCATCCTTTCCTTCTCCTTCAGGATCTACTCGTCCCCCACCAAAGAATTCTTCATTTTTTCCTTCCATTGGTTGATCTCCTACTGCACTTGCTCGATCCTCAAAATCTTCTACTGGCTCCTCAATGTTTTCCACTGGTTGTCCAATACCTTCTATTAATTCCTCAACGTTCTCTGCTTCTTCCTTAGCACTCTCCTTTGATTCTTCAGCACTAGCTACTGGTTCTTCAACGTATTCAGGGCCTACAACTTCTTCTGTTTTGTAATCTGATTGAGGGGAGCGTTGAGGCGTTGGTCTTCTAGAGCTTAATCTCTGTGAAGATTCAGCCTTTGATACAATTTCTTCAATGAAAGTCTTTCTTCCTCCCCTTCCTTTGCCCTTGCCACCTGTAGGGTTAGTTTTCTTCTGGGTTCCGTGTCCTCTCATACAATCTGCACATCTAGGAAAAAGTCATCAATGCTTTTGAAATCTATAATTTCCTTCCCCAGCAACGGCGCCAAAATGTTGGTCACTTTAATTGTTTTCACAATTCAAGTGCCACATAAATTGTCAACCCAGGAAGGTCTGTTTATTCCAAAGACAATCACGCACTGTATATGCTCAATTCCAAAAGAAAAGAAATGTTGTAGTACTAATCACACAAATTATATTAATCGCACTGTTCACACCTTAAGCAAAGATGAGGCCTACTTTTGTTATAGCAGAAACAATCCTTCTATGGCAGACTTCCATTAAAGAGTCCTAGAAAAAATAATGAAAGAAAATCACTCTGCAGAAAAGAAGATCAATCAACCATAACAGGGAACAGGACCCTATTCCTCCAAGAAGGAACCTTCAGCACCTGTTTCCTGATATCAAACACACTGTGGAAAGGAAAATTACTCAGCCAAAACAGGGAACAGGACCCTATTCCTATAAATAGGAATCTTCAGCACCTATTTCTTGATATCAAACACACTGTGGAAAAGAAAATTACTTAGCCAAAACAGGGAACAGGACCCTATTCCTATAAACAGGAATCTTCAGCACCTGTCTCCTGATATCAAACCATTATACACTCACCCCACAAACAAATGACTGAAAATGGAATAACTCATAGCTTCGCAAGAGTGAATGATATGCAGTAATTAAAGAAAACAGAGTGTTTAATAAGGAATACAGAACTGTGTAAATAACCTTCAGTGAATAGTATTTAATTAAGGTGCGAAATCATAGAGAAGTTAATGGACTACAGGAGCAATCGAGTGAATCTTGTGAGGAAGGCGGGCCCTTTCCTTCTCCTAAGATTCCCCAGAGAAAGAAATTAAATGGAAGTGCTCAAAAGAATCCTTTATTCATCTGTCAAAAGAATTAATACATTACAATGGAGCCTTGCTCCATTCTTCTCAAAAAAAATGTATCTCTCGCAGTCTCTCTAACTCCCCTTCTAGTGATGATGTCTTCTCTTTTTAAAGAGAAGACATCTGTTACAGTTACATTAGAGAAAATCCTATTTTTATCCAGCTCTGATCTTTTATTTTAAAACAGGGTCTTTCTATTCTCCCATAACAAAGTGTTGTTACAACAGATACAAAAATACTGGCTTCAGAACAATCCGTGTAAAAAATTTCCTTACTTGTCTTCATCTTGTTGCCATCATTCTTGAAATATGCTTCCGAAATCGAAAATCACGAGCAGTTTCCAGTAACGGGATTTGCGTGCCCGTTGACTGTTTCAGCAACAGAATTGACTGTTTCAGCAACGAGGGTCAATTGTTTCAGCAACAGAGTCGACTGTTTCAGCAACACGTTCTTTAACATAGATTATCTGTGATATCTTCAGCAACTGTATATCTTCAATTATCCCGCATCAGCCCTTCTCCCAATTGCGCAATCGCATCGGCCCTTCTCCTGATCACGCACATCGCATCACTTCACTTCTGACTTCCGATTACGATCCCCCGATACATCTCTCACTGTCGATCTAATCTGCAGATCGATGGTCTGCAATTAATCGCATCGCAAATCTGTCACCAAGCGTTTTAACACTTCACTCACCCGCCGATTGGATCTGGACCGTCTACGTGTCCAGATCGGACGGTCCCCAATTGTTTCGTCTTATTCTTTCCTCCGCCTTCCTTTTTTCCTTCTCTTGGATGTTTTCCACTGTTGGATGGCACCATCTGACGACCCTGCTCTCTCCCCCACCCTCTGAAGTAGTAGAAACCCAAAAAATGTAGGATTTCTTGATTAATTGTTTGTGTTTTGCAGGCACTAAATGGTTTTCCGTTATAAACAAAGGAAAAAGTCAGAGGCCGGGAAAAATGTTTCCTGTGCCTTTTATTCATCAACAAAAGCTGTTCGCAGGGTTCAAGATCTATGTTTCATCGATGCTCTATGAGCATTGATGCCAAGAAGAGAGCTGTGCAGCCTGCACATCGACAAGACACTATGTTTTTAAATCACAGTTAAAGAGTATCAATTTTTACCAGAACAGAAGATCGAAAACACTAAACTAAGGTGAATTAAAAGTGTTTTGGGAAGGAACGAAGATATCTGTCGATCCAAGAAAGCTTCCACCACCTTAAGCAGAGGCTAATCGAACCCTCTCCAGCTCCTAAAGGCACCTGCAGCCTCACAGAAATCAAAGACAGTCGAACAATTAATACTAATCAAGGATCTTATCTCCAAATTGTCGGCAAAACTATTTTAAAGATTAAGAACAACCTAGAAGTAAATATTTTGATCATTAGGCCCTGGGAAGTAGGAAATAGAGTTACTTCAACATGACACAAAGCCTCAAAAAGTCAACAAAATCTCCCACCGAGCTTAATCCTAAGTGTAAATCAATTAATTCAGATAAACACCTGTGAATTTCTTCATCGAGGCCCTCAAAGGCCAAAGAGCCATCAATCTGCATTAATTGATCCAATAGATCTTTTCATCAAATTCCACCTCCTCATTCTTCTATAAAGACTTCTGTAGAAGGTGAGAAAATGTTGGTCTCTAGACATCTGAATACATGTAACAGTTTCTGAAGCCACTGATGCCCTGTTTACGACTTGAAGATACATAAGTTGATATGAGAAGTTCAAAGTTGTAGAGACCCACCGGGCTTGCTGATTGTAACTGGTTTGAACATCAATACAAGCTGTTGATTCATGGGATCCTGATTTGTGTCAATGGTGATGTGTTCCTCACTGTCAATTGTTATTTTGTTTAATGTTTTCACTATGTCCACTTTCTCTGATAAAGAGCAGCAAACATAGAGCTAGGATTTACTCTCAATAGTACCTTACTCTCATTGAAAGCTTTATTTTTCCATGTTTTCTTCATTCGAACGTTCTCTTTGAAGAGTATATTAATGCAGGTCAGTTTAAAAGTACTCGCTTGATCTAGATTGCTCTTTAAAATGAGTATTTCTGTGTTTTCCTTAAAGAATGTATTAAAGCAGGTCGGTTTAAAAGCACTTGCCTGATCGAAATCGCTCTTTGTGACTGTTATTTGTGGTTTTCTTATTGAATATGCTAAAAGTAGGGTAGTTTGAAAGCACTCACCTGATCTTAAGCTGTTCGAACTATTTTTTAAATGTTTTCTGACTGAAAGTACTTCAATGCAGGCTAGTTTAAAGGCACTTCCCTGATCTCAGAATACCTTATGTTTTCCCTTAGTACATGCCAAAGCAAGATAGTTTGAAAGAACTTACTTGATCTTAGGCTGTTTCACTGTTTCTTCATTTGTTTGGTTCTATACTTCCTCTCTGTTTCATTCCATAAAATCACCTTAAGAGATCCTTTGACATAAGCAAATTTCCCCATGGATCCTTCTTGAACCTTGCTGTCCGATTAAAATCCTCCTATGACTCCATAGCCCAATGGGTTAAAACTGTCTTTGCCTTTTCTGTCAGCCGAATCATTCCTTCACTTGCAGACATCTTCACCCTTCATTTTGAAATGCCTTTCACCTTCATCATGTCTTTGCCCAACCAAAAACAAACAAACCAACCTATGCTCTTCACAACTAGCCTAATATCACAATTTCAGCTATTAAAGATAACATCTTTAAACTCATTCATAGAGAGATCCCTCTCTGGATTCAGGAGGGGTAGATCCTTGAATCCCAAAGCGGTTTGATGTTGTCTTATCTTTTGGTTTTTCCAATCTGGCCAAAACATATGAACCCCAATACAAGCCAAAACAACTCTGATACCAAATGTAGGTTTTAACCCTGAACAAAAATTATCTACACACAAATCTTATAATAGAAAATAAACAATAGCGAGAGCATAAAACATAAAACAGATAAACACAAAGATTTTCCCCTAGATCCCAAATCGAGACGACCAACTTGATATCTTCAATATATTCCTTTTAGTGTTACAACGCATATATATACATGCCAAAGCATACATAAACCTTAATACATTAACCCTGGATTAGATCATAACCATAGTTTCCTTAACCGGATCTACACAATACCAAGGGGCCAAAAACCATCGTACCCCAAAACCATGTGCAAAACCATGCACAAAACCATGGGCACAGACCGCCCACTGGAAATTAAGGACCAAAACATTTTCACCGGGGCGCTGCCCCGTGACCCCCCCATTGCGCCCAATGCAAAGGGGGGGCTATCGCCCCCCCTCTTACCCCGCCGCGTGTGAATAGTCGTGGAAAGAATATAACACATACCCAACACACAGATCTTGAAGGTGTTGCGCCCGATGTTTAGAACATGCGGTAAGGTCATCTAAATAAGCAAGGATAATGTGAGCCAAGTCATGGAAATAGTAAGACATAGCCCACTGAAAAGTGGCTCCGACATTTTTAAGACCAAATGGCATGACTTGATAGGCAAAGGTTCCCCATAGACTAATGAATGCGGTTTTGAGTTGATCAGCACGACGGATGCCAATTTGGTTGTATCCAAAGAAACCATCCATAAAAGATAGCACCTCGTGCCCCGCACACTCATCAATGATTTGGTTAATGAATGGTGTGGGGAAGTTGTCTTTGGGACAAGCTTTGTTCAGATCATGAAAGTCAGTGCAGACACGGATTGTGCCTTGTTTCTTGAGAACAGGAACCGGATTGGACACCCAGGTGGTGTATTCAATGGGAGGGATAGATAAAACCAACCTATTTAATCTTATCGATTTCAGCTTTGACAACTTCATGTCTAGAAGGATTAATGGGTCTCATCTTTTGACAGACAGGATTGGCATCAGGCCATGTATCAATATGGTGTTTGAAAATGGTAGGATTAAGTCTGGGCATTTCTGAATAGGACCAGGAGAAAATATTACGAAATTATTTGAATAACTTGGTGTAAGCTTCAATCTCTTCTGTGGTGCAATGGGCACCCAATGTGATATTTTCTTCAACCCCTGGTTTGTTGGAAATGTCAATTTTAATGGTAGGAGAGATATTGGCCATATTTCCTTCTTCAAAAGCATCAGGTGCAGGGATGGGATTTCTAAACCAATCGACTCTGTTAGGAAGAAAGTATTTAATTTCCACAACATATTGGTTGTGGGACTACTATGGGAGGAAGTACGCACAATGGTGCATATCATTCCATGGAAAGTCAGGATGGGTCAGTGCTTCCATAATTTCTTCATCGGAGTGAAAGATGGGTTGACTAGCGGAAGGAGGACCGCTTGTCATGGTAGAGCTACCTGACTCATCAACATGTGAAAAATGGCACACATGTGCAACGTCATGGGGAGTGGTCAAAGGCTTCGTCACATTGGCATCAGGAGGAGGGATGCCAATGGGAGTAGATAGATCCAAGGCAGAATGCATGAACAAGGAGAGGGGGTGCTTGTCCTTTGGTGCCCCCTTGCGAGCTTTGCCCTTCTTACCCGAGACGGTCACAACTAGAAAATTTTCTGGTTGAGGTGACAGAGGCACTGGTGTAGTGGGAGGAATCAGAGGGACCCGTGGAACCGGGGTCAAAGCAAGGTAAGGTTTGGGGGTAGCGTCTAGAGGATCGAGGGGGTCAGGAGTATCATCTGAAGGTAAAGAGCCAAGAGAAGGAGGCTCAGAAGGCTGATCAAATTACATCATGAAAATTTGGTAATCAGGGGAACCAGATGGGAGAGGTTGAGTGGCCACCTATCCTTCAGGTGGTTGGGTGGCCACAAATCCCTGCTGAGGGAAAGGATCGGTAAGCACAACCGGTTAACTAGGTGCAGGACTGGGAGGAACGGAAGGAATGTCTTTTTTTCCTCTCAATGTTGCTTAAGACTCCCATAGCTGTCACATCTGTGGTAGAAGGAGACAATAATGTGTATAATGACCATAAACACCACAACATGAACAGGGCTTGTTCGTATGAAGAGGCCAGTCTTGCTTGAGCTAAGTGCCTTGTTGCTGGTTTGTGGTGTAAGGAGCATTAATTTGATTAGGTCCATGATTACCAGAGGTAGCTTGATTTTTATTTCCTTTCTTCTTCCTTTTTGAGGGAGGAGGATTAGTCATGCCCTACTGTGCATACACCTGCCCCGGAGGGGGTGGTGGTTGCTGTTGCGGGGGTTGAGAAGGCAAGGGAGGAGGAGGTGCTAATGCTATAGGAGCTGGAGCACCAGGCTGTGGTTATGGATAATAAGGAGGTTGTGTAGTAGTGTGGAAAATAGGAGGTTGAGCAAAAGGAGGAGGCACGCCGTATCCTCGATACGTGCTACCGGGAGGGGGAAAAGTGCCGGAGGAGCTGGCCTCTCCCTGAGAGAAACCATAGCCCATGGGAGGTTGAGCATACAGATTAAAGAGAGCTCCAACAATACCATCGGTGGCATGAGATGCCCTCAGTGCGTTGGCACCACCAGGTCTGGGAAGATAAGGTAGGACGATATAAACATAACCGGACTAAGCATAGATCGGGTCATACTTTAACGCAATCTGGAGAGTGGCTTCTTTGGTTTGAGGAAAGTGCGATGCAACATCTTTTCCCATAGGTGACAAGAGAGTCCTAAGGAACCAGTCCATGTAGACATAGTCCTCGAAGAGAGGGGCTTGACATAGGCTCCTTCTTCTCCACCATTCCTGAACATGGTCGGAAAGGCGGGTCGTAGATGATTAGCAGAAAGAGGTCAAGATCTTGGTACCAGTGTCGTAACATAGGGGGAGCTTGAAATAAGACAAAAAATCCTGGGCTAGAGTCGCAAAGGTGGTATGAGAGGAAGGGGCCTGATCTACATACCACTTAGAAGCCTTTTCTGTAAGCGTTCGTTGCAACAACCGAAGACGAATAGAGTCATCGGTAATGGAATTAGATGAACACCACATGTGGAAAGATCGAACACGATTTGAAGGATCTTGTCTAGCAAGACCTTCAAACTTTGGGATGTCTGAAGGGAGCTTCGTTGGCATAGCAGGCCAACTAGCGTCATGGTGTATAGGGTTGTTTATCAACTGGTCAAAATCGGGGAGGCTGAGGCCTACCATGAAAGGGAGCAAGGGTGCTGCTGGGGTAGTGTCCGTGGTGGTCCCACTAGTGGTATTTCCGGTGGAAGGGCTAGGGTTACCACTAGAGTTAGGTCCTGTACCATACATAGTGAAGGTTTCAGGGGGAGAACTGGAGGCGGGATGAGAAGGAGAACCCAAAGGACCAGAAGAAGATTCGGTGTGCAGACTCGGTAGAGGATTAACTCAAACTCTATGTGGAGGAGTAAGTCTTCATACCGGAAATTGAGGATGAAGGCCAAGAAGTCTCCGGGATGAATGCCTTGGTGGCACAATGGTGACGACACAAACATAGCACAACAGAAAAAGAGATCGATAAGGGCAAGGAGGTGCATGATCAACTGATTACAATGTCAAAACAAGGGTAGAGAGGTGTAGGATCAATTGATTTCAATGTTTTAGAGTCTTTTCTTGGTAGTGTTAACCAAGCCCTTTTTCACTTAGGGTGTGTGTGTAAAATTGTGTAGATTTTAATTTTTAAACCCATACATTTGTAGAGAAAAAAAAAATGTGTTGTAGAGCTGTGAATAAACCTACAAATGACAGTATATAGGCCTACAAAACATAAAATAAACAGCTAACAATGCAATAATATAAACCCAAGGAGGAGGGTCTGTCAACAATTAGTTTATAGGTGAGCAAAAAACTAATTTAAACATAGTAAAAAAGGCTAATAGATCTTGGGTCAAGAGGGACAGAGATTTAAAAGACAAAATCTGCTGGAAAGTGGTGTAGAAAAGAACAACAAATCAGAGGAAAATTTCTGTAAAAAGAGGTGGCGAAAGGCTATATCCAAGACGAAAGTAGAGTGCCCCCTAATGGAAAACCCAAAAAAAGCTAAATGGGAAGATTTGGATGGATAACAATCCGATCTGAAGTGGATCTGAAGATGAGGTATCGGATCTAAAAAAATGGCTGAAGACTCTGAAATTTCAGATAACCTGCAACAACTAACACTCTTCCACAAAAAGTGTAGGGTACTGAAGCCCTAGGGGACTAGGTTCCCACTTAGTTGAGTGAAACAGAACAAGAACAAGTCCTAAAATGGTGGAGATGGAGGTCAGACAACCCTTAACAAAGGCTCAACAAAACCCAGAAAACTTTTAGAAAAATCCCTGCAGAAAGTCCAAGTCGTAGTTTTTGGCCTGTTTTCAGCAGAGGTTGCACTTTTTGGGCTGTAAAGTGTGCTCTATGTTAGGTAAACTTGACTCGGGATAGAGTCAAAGTTGACTATGGTAAATAGTAGTGGTTTTTGGGGCACATGGTTTTGTGCACCCATGGTTTTGGCCCATGGTATTGCATGTAATGAAGCCTATAAGAGGCTGAGAATACTTCATTGTAATGTAGGCCTGGAGGTGAGCTGTGAAGGCTCACTTGGCCATATTGGCCAGGGTTTTGGCCAATGGTTAATGAAATCTCATTGGTTGGGTTTTTCCCTAGATTTGGGGTTTTCCCGGATAAACATCTGTGTTTATGTTTATGTTTTGTTGTTGGTTCTTTTTCATGATTATTATTCCTCTTGGTAAATTATTTATTTTCTCTGGTAAATTCCTAACACTCTGGAGGTCCAGGCCACAGGTTTTGGGTATAAAAGTGCGACCTACACTTCTGACACTCTCGGCGGCAGGTTTTAGAAAAAATTGTCATCTCAGCTGCGGCTGATGTTTGGCACCTGTGCAATGGGTACGAAAACACGCGAAAGTTAGAATTTTAT
The DNA here is from genome assembly GCA_034641835.2 of Pinus albicaulis. Classification (NCBI taxonomy): domain Eukaryota; kingdom Viridiplantae; phylum Streptophyta; class Pinopsida; order Pinales; family Pinaceae; genus Pinus; species Pinus albicaulis. Next base: position 249,907 of record JAXQQM020061548.1, on the reverse strand, counting down.
TGTTTTAGGGTTTTATGGATTAAAAAAAACATCAAGAATAAGCAAAACAAGGGGCTAACTAGAAATCCTACGGTTTGAAGTAGCTGGATATGCAAGGATCAGAAAAATGACAGCGGTCGTGAAGGTAAATCGTGTGGAGTCGCCAGTTATTAGTATGAATCTTTATTCGAAGTGTACGAAAAAAGACCACTTTAGCCACACATAAATTATAGCCCTAACAACAGAAATGACTGCTAATATCTTCAGATCTACAATTAGATGATCAAGACAAATGCTATAAAAATCTAGATCTATGCAATAGAGGACATTAAACAGTATAAAAATAAGATTTACTGCATAGATACAATAGACAAGAAAAGAATATATCCAATGAATAATTTTATTAATGGCACCTGGGAGGAAAACGCAAGAGGGTGTTCCCTGTTCTCCTCAATGGGACGGGTTCTTGTGAGTCCTCAACACTTCATATTTAGAACTTCTTTCTCTTGATGGTGTAGAAAACCCAGACAAAAATGCAAAAGTATGGCTATGATTATGGATCAATAGTCAGACCAAGTGTTGAGATCTAGAGTGATCTTTAGGCAACAAAAGGTGACAAATGAATGGGAAAAACCTTCTATTTATAACAAAATATTGATTTAGTCTGGAGATTGGTGAATAATTAAAATATTATTAACCAAATCTAGATCCAACTTTTATGGAATATTTTATTATATTTGTTGGAGGGAAAATGAATTTGACTTGAGTCAAATCCCCTTATTTGTAAATAATAAATAAATAAATGATTTATTTATCATTTTAAGGATGTGATTAAGTAATAATAAATAAATAAATGATTTATTCATTATTTTAAGGATATGGTTGAGTAATAATCAAATAAATAATGATTTATTTAATTATTTAAGGGTGAATTAGTCATATTTAACAAAGAATATTATTTAAATAAGATTTAAACAATTATTATTAGAAAATAATAAGATAAATAATGATTTAACTAATTAATTTCCTTGTTTTGGGTTAAATATAACCAGAAATATTAATTAAACTATTGTTTAACTAATTATTTCTTGAGGAAAATCAAACAAATTTATATTTGTTTAATATTTCCTTATGGGGTTTCGTGTTTAGACCATAAGCAACTTAATAAAGGTGATTTATTAAGTTATTTTCATAGTGAAAGCAATTTTTCTTGGAGTAAAATTGGTCTTACATGGTGTACTTGAGTCCATCTAACGATAATAGGTTAGATGACTAAAAAATGGTGTAACACTAACACTTTCTCTAAAATAACTAGAAAAATAGAATGATAGAAGAACCTACTTGCAATCCAAGTGCTTCTCCTTCTCATTCTGTCACTTTTGTTGTTGCCTTCAATCCAACTCAGATCACCAGATTGATTCCTACAAGCATAAACAGAGAACAACAAACAAATTGCAATATACATATACCTACTTATCATAATCACTCAAATTGTTTAGATGTGAAACATATATATCATTCAAGAATCCATTGTAGGAGAAACATAAACATAAACATATACATATATGAGAATATGGACAACAATATTTATTAAAGAGTATAAGGGGGAGGTTACAACCAATGATCAATTTCATGCCACCAACTCTAGCTTCATCCTAGCCTCATCACATCCATCATCACATGACCAGCAACATATTAGTACTTTCACTCTCTCAAATGAGAATCCAACAACATTTCTGTACCAAAATTCTTCCCTCCCTAGCACTAGGATTTGTGCTCAATTTATAGGGAAACTGATGGTATTTTCTCAATGAATGAATTTCTAATAATAGGCAAGACAAGTTCCCAAGTTCAAAGGTGTTAGATGGACACTTGGATTCGAAGTTTGACACATATGGACTCTTCTAGAAGGCACTGGCCATGTGGAGATTCCAGGAACAATGATAATTTCTCTCCCAGGTGACCAACGTACTCTTGAATGTCAGGAAGTGCATTGCAGTGCACCCTTGAATGGGGGATGCTATGATATGTAGCGTAGTTAGTCCCTTTAGAGGTAGCATTGGTGAGTTCATAAGTGATATATCATATACTTCAAACCTTGGAAATCTCACAATGGAAGTCATGAATGGATTGTTCTTCTCTTAGATCATATAGCAACTGAAATGTAAGGGGATGATAGACCCTATTTCATTGGTCTAGGGGATGATGTCTAGTTTGACCAGGTCATGGGGGATGATGCCCAAATTGACCTATAACAATTAATGTAATTATTTCAACGTCAAACAAGTTAATCATGCATTTTCGATGTGCTTACTAATTGATATCATCAATTTTGTACTAATCATGTTCAAATATATTTTTTGAAATTATTAGGATTATAGTGATGATGAGAGACCTACCTACCATCTTCTGTTGTAGCCCACGATAATGTCAAATTGAGAGAAGGCTGAATTAAGAGAAAAAATCGAAGAGGAACGATACCAAGAATGGTTGAATCAACCACCTCTTCAATTCCCACTACATACAGATTCACCAATTAGGAATGACTACAACAATAGTAGTTCTTCACAAGATGTCAATGGAGGCAATCAAATATAGGTTGGTATGGATGATTACTTAAGGGATGCGACTACCATGTAGACAACGTTGTTAGATGCATTCTAGAATGATGATCATCTAGGGGATGATGCTCATATCGTTGATACCTTTTTAGAAAGCCTTAATTTTTCTTCCACCACCCCTCTCTTTGGACCTGGCGATTAGTCAAAGTCTACCTAGTTGGGGACAATGATGTTATTGTACAACCTGAAAGAAAATTTTGGCATGTTGAATGCATGTTTCTCAGAAATTTTGAGGTAATTGACCATCAATTCCTCCCTTATATTTTGAGAAATATAATCACACAATGAACATTACAAATGGTCAATTTTATGAACATTAATAATTATATCAACATTAATGTACATTTAATATTGTCCATGACCAACTACAGGTTATTCAAAGATAAGGTTATTTTGAGTGATAACGTCTTTCTCGGTAGCTACAAAGAGGAAAATAAATTGTTGAAAATGTTGAGTGTTGAGTACATATCATATCATGCATGTCCAAATGATTATATTATATATAGAGGAGAATATGTAGACAAAGAGATATGTTTGAAATGTGGGCATGAAAGGTATGATAAATAAAAAAAGAAGGGTAAATCACGTGGTCCTCCTTTTAAGATATTGAGGCACATGTCTATAATCCCAAGGATTCAAAGGATATTTCATCACAAAGAATTAGCTATGTTGAAGGGATGGCATGCTTCACATAAAAGTGAGTTGGGAGTTATGTGAATCCCAACAGATTCAATAGCCATGAAGCATATAGAGGATACATGGCCCAAAAAATTCAAAGATGAAGTACAAAGTCCACGAATCAACATAGCCGTGGATTTCGTCAACTCATATTCCCTCCAAAACACCAACTATTCTGTTTGGCCTGTAGTAGTGATCAATAACAATATCCCCCCATGGTTGTTCGTGAATAATGAACATATTATGTTGGCTCTCATAGTCCCTGGTAGAAGACAAGTGAAGAATATGGATGTCTACTTACAACCACTAGTAGATGAACTGAAGGAATTATGGGATGGGATAAATGTATACACTGTATCAAGACCCAACGCAGCAGAGAGGAGTTTTACGTTGTATGGAAGATGTGCTTACACGACACATGATTATCCAAGATTAGGAGTTTTATTTGGTAAATTACATGTTTATTGATTTATTTTTATACGTAACAATATTATTTAGAATATTAGTTCTTTAATTCATTGTAATTGTTCTGATCTTCATGATATTCTTTAACGTGCCATGCATATTGTATACAATAATTTTGTAGGTCTTGTAAAAAAAGTGTATCTTGGATGTAAATGTTGTGGACCTTCTCTAAAATCTAGATGGTCCAACAACCTATGAAAGCCAGTGTATGACTGATCTAGGGTATTCCTCCCATAAGAACACCCTTACAGAATAGCAACATCCGCTTTCAATGGTAAACGAGAGAGAACCCAAAGGCCTCCAATAACAACACCAACTAAATGACTTAGAGAATATGAGAGAGAGAAGGAGAAGGATTTCATAGAAATGTTTGATTCAAATGGGGAGCCTATGTTCGATGATCCATAATTCTTCGACACCTATGTTGAGAAATTTCCCATTGGGATGAAAAGAAAATCTACCTTTTTTAACCTCCCATATTGGGAGCATCTTAAGATTACCCACTTATTAGATCCCATGCATATATTTAAAAATGTTTCATATTCTTTATGGAGGCACATATCATCGAAAAAAAGTGACACGTTTGTTGTTAAGAAATATATTATTACTTAAAAAACTAAAAAGAAACATTGGCCAAGACGATTAGAAAGTATATGATCAGAGTCAGGCACTGGTCCCTCTAATTGGTATTCCAAAGAAGGTGATGCCCCATGGATTTTAAAAAAAATATCTTTCTTTGGAAAATGAAGTTATAATGGGTGTGAGGGTGCCATCTTCATATCGGTCTTCACTATGACGCTGCTTCACCGTGGATAACCAATTTTCGGGGTTGAAATCACATGACAATTTGAATCTTCTGAGACTACGTATAATGTCAAAAGCATGATTGTATCATTTTTTATATTAATAAATTTTATCCCATGTAGGGATCATAAAACATAATTAATTTATATATTATTTCATGTGTTTATGATGTAAATTTGAATGTTAATTTTGTTGTGCTAATTTTATTTTCAGATATAAAACTTATTTACTGATCTTATGCTTGATGTAAAGGTTCCTTTGTTGCTTATGTGTGTCAAAATAGGAATTTAAACTGAGTTTTATGAGTGAATTTGAAAGCATCAAGCATGAATATAAATGGATAAACAACAACAACATAAATTCACAGTAAACCATGACAATAGATCCATTAAAATAGAGTTTTGATAAAGGATTTCACCCCTCCTGGGCTACATCTCCTTGGTCCAACTTCATAGCTTGGGCCTCTATATTATCTCAATTGTGCTCAAAATTCTATTTAAATGCATCAAATTCTCTTGGAACCTATTCCAATGAGTTAAAAATGTCGAAATATATCATAAATGACTATTTATTTACTCAATTTGGTTATCAAACACTCTAGGCATGGCCTTCCCTCCTGGTGGCCTTAGGCTTAAAAATTATTCAAGGCAACAAAAACCTCTATAGATGAGCTCATTTGCCTCTACAACCTATTCCAATTTGTTCATATCATGCCAATTAGCCAAGAATGACTCTTTCTGAGCTCAATTTGGTCGAAAATTGACTCAGTTATGGCAAAAACAAACTTTCCCCCAATTTCTCCTCCAAATCTGGAGAGAACTCCAGTTAACTCTACTAATTTTGGAGTTTTGCCGCATTTGGCAAACTCCGTTAACTCTGCTGTCAACTTAAATGTGTAATTAATTAAATGATAAGCATGGATTAATGGTAATTAACTTCAGTCTTAGTTCTAAGCACATTTTAAGGTCTCAGCCCCTGTTTGGTTATGCGCTTGGGTCACATGGAGGAGGTTTGGCCTCCTTCGTTCCCGCCACTGGAGAAACTGCATGTTCAAATATAAAATTGTAGCATATCTTTCAATGAAATGGGCCCATGGCCCAATGGTGGAGGTGCACCGTGGAGAGGGGAGGTCATGGAGTGGAGCCCTGACCCCGCCCCTCGTAATAGACTTTGCACCGCTCATTCAAAAACCTTAATATCGTGCCAAACTTGGTTAACAGACTTTGGATATTATAACATGGTTGTGGACTATAGTTTTCATATTCCATTCCATATATTTGAACCATATTACATTCGCCACCGTGATGTTTCCACCCAAACCTTATACATTCCACCTACATTAAATATCTTGCCTCCGAACTATAGGTTAACAACCATATGTCCATATATGTCGGACCTACCATTTATGCCAATCATAAGGTTTGTAATATGCCATGCCAGCAAGCTTAATAATATACCAACATATATATGCATAAATTTAATATGTGATTTGTGGAAATTTATATATTAATTAAGATTTGAATATTAATTATTAATATTAATATATATAATATTATAACATAGTATATGAAATTAAAATCATATAATATATATATATATATATATATATATATATATATATAATATATAAAAATTAATTCAAATCTTATTATTAATAATAAAAATAATTTCCAACACATAAATCCATAAACCCAAATTTAGCATTAGGAGGTCATTTGACAAATTTTACCTTCACAAATCAAACTCGCAAATCCAGCTGTGACACTTGTCATAGTCCCATTGGGCTAAAAATGAAGAATATTCTTTGAATGATGACTGGGCACCATGTCATTAGCCTGTACCTGTTCTACAAATTTTTAACAAAAATTTTCCTGTTCTAAACGACGATCAACAAACCATAACTCCTTCATCCGAACTCAGTTTTCAATGAAACGAGTTATGTTGGATTCCTTGCGACAAGCCGGTCGCTTTTGTTCTGGTTTCATTCAATTATGAGCACTTTCATTTTGAGATAAAATACTGAGCCTCTAATCATTCCTCCCGACTAGAAGCCTTTTGGCCCCCAAAATATCTCTGATTACTGATCATGTGGAGGAGGGTACTATTCCCTCACCCTTCCAGTCTCTATCCATTGAAATTTTCCCAGTTTCATCATTTGGTGCTTTTCACAAAATTCAAAATTTTCATTGAATCTTGTGACCTTCTCTTGCTGTCATTGACACCATCATGCTACAATATTTCAGAATTTGTAGAACAACAATATATTCCTGGAGAAACCATCTTGTTCCTACCTTGTGTTGGAGTTCCCATGTTTTGGCTAGATTGGCAAGACCAAAAGATGAGACAACATCAGAACCACTTTTGGGCCCTAGGATCTAGCCCTCCTGGACTCGGAGAGGGATCTCTCCAAGTAGAGCATAGAATGATATGTCTTTGAAGCTCAAAATGAGATGTTAGGCTAGTTATGAAGCACAGAGGGGGGTTTTAAAATGATTTGGTTGGTTGGTTGTTGGGTTGGTCATGAGATCACAGGCTGAGAAAGTAATGGGAGAGAAGGAACAAAGAAGTAGGAAGTTTCAGCAAAGGGGATAGGCCAAGAAAGTGCCATCCATTGGGCTATGGAGTCATGAAAGGAAATTAAGTGCAACAACTAGCCAAGGCTTTCAAAGGGCAAGTCATCTACACTAAAGGATCTTTTGGATAGATGATGGGATGGAACATTAAGGAAAGAAGGTGGAAGAAGGAGAGACAACCAAATTTCTGTCTATAGATCGGGTCAGAGGTCATTTAACTCCAGACCTGCTTGGACATACTCTAAGGCAGCTCTCAAAGAGGGACATAGGGGTTGCTTATAGATTGGACCAAAGGTCATTTAACTCCAGGTCTGCTTTAGCAACTCCAAGGGAAAACAGAGATAAGATTAACAAAGGGATCTTAGAAAGGTCAGCTAGTCGCACAAGGATCCTAGTGGACAGGGCTAACTCTAATCCCCAGTGTTCCCAAACCTTCCAGCTTACACCCAACAAGAACATCTAAGAACAGATTCATTTAATTCATACATCAGAGAGTAGGCAATATCATCCACTACACTGGTTAAATTAACTGAAATCAGCCCTTGGATAACACATAAAGCAGAAGAACATTAAATGTAGGGAGAGCAAGAAACATAGGGCACCTATCAAGGGTGAATCCTATGTTATACTTCTGTTTCCTACCAGAAGAACATGAAACAGTATGACATGTAATAAACAGGGTTAGGAAAAACATCACCAATAGTATTAGACTAGGATCCTGTGAAATGTGCTTTGATTAATTGATGCAAAACCAGTCATGTACAATAAGCTCAATGGCTAATACAGTCCAGACTTTCTCCTCCCACCCTATTACATACAACTACTCTGCTACTGCCTCTCAAGACTGTTCTAACAGTCAGATGAATCCCACAAACTGCAACAGCCGAACAACTGAACAACAACCACCTTTTCAATTCATTCTCAGGGATTTTTATAACAGAAAGAGAGCAGAGGAGGTAGGTGAAGCACTGAATGCAATATTAACGCTCAGGAGAGGAAAAGAGCAGAGGCCCATTCTGTATTAACTCTCGGCATTTATCTCTGGTATGGGTTTGATCCACTCTGGTGCTGTAGTACTTGGTAGGCTGTTTGGGAGCCTATGTCAGGTCAAGATTGACCTTTGATATGTTCTTGAAGTCCTTTCTGGTGTTTGGTGTCTGTGCTAGCCTTCTGAATAAATGAACTGGATGGACGGATCCGCAGGCCACTCCATACTCCATTACTGCAACTCTGACAGTCTCAAGAAGCTTCTGTCAGCGTCCTTAACTTTCTTGGGCTCGAGGGAGCGCGGTGGCCACTGTGGGAATGGTGCACTTCTAAGAGAAGAGTACCCTACTGAATATTAAGCACAGATAAATCTTATTACGTGTGCATTGGTCTTCAACTGCGCCTTAGTCCTTTGAACATGGGATTGCTACAACAAATATCCAATTACAGGCTTGCATCCCTCAAATCCACTTCTGCTGCTTCACTTGGCTGTTGTAGTGGCCTCTTTGTGATTCCTGCAGAATAAATTAAATCAATGTAAAATCTGGGGACAGCGACAGAAGATTTGCTGTGGAGGTCGGAGGAATGGTGGCGGAACAGTTGAGAAACAATGAAAATGGTGGAGAAATGACAGCATAGTGTAAAGCCCGAAGTTTATCATTTGGGAAAATTACACAGGAAAACACGAAAAAACAATGAATGGAGGCGTGAATGTGGGACCCGATCATGGTGGAGGGCGATTAGATCTTGACTGTTAGATCAGGGGAGGATGGTCGGTCGGGATGAAATCGGGCAATCACAATCAGAGGGGGACAGAGGTGACATACATTGAAACTTCCGATTGTGATTAGCGGGGACAAGAGATAGCCATTGGATCGTTGATTAGACGGACGGATGGGATCAAATCGGGAGTCGAACGGGAAGGCTTGCGATTGCGATCGGAGGTCGGGGCGCGATTGAGCGTTGACCGTTGGATCTGGGGATCAGATCGATGGTTCTCGTTCAATAGGAGGGAGAGCGCGATCGAGAATTGGGAGTTATGACTGCGATTGATCGGGAGTTGCGATGACCGTCGGATCAGCGGAGAGGATGGATGGCTGCGATGCAATCGGAGGATTGCAATCGGGGCGACACTGCTGGGAGTTGCGACTGTGATTGGAGGGGGGTTGCGATTAGCGCTGGACCGTCTGATATATATGGTGGGTCAATGGTGTAGATCAGAGTGGAAGACTTAACATGGAAAGCTGATCGCATCGAAACTTTTGAAGATTACAAAGGTACTTGGCCTCCTGCCGATCTTCCGATTGCGATTAGCGCTTGGGACTTAAACTCTTGGTCCTAGCGTCAGGCATGTGTGGGAAGTGGTTAAGGGGCTAGCCGGAAGGGAGCTTAGGCCTATCATATGGTCGGAAAGTGGGTTTTGGCCCATTTAAATGGAATTTGAAGGTTGGGGAAGGGTAACGATAGAGAGGGAAATGGGCAAAAGGCTAAACAAAGGGTAAGGGTAGAATTTTAAGGGGATTTTGGGAGGATTGAGGGGGTAAAAAGGGAAATAGAAGGGGAGGCAAGGGGGGAATAAAAAAGAGGCTAAGTGGGGGGTGGAATAAAAGGGAAAAAGGGCCTTCGGGCATTCTTCTTCATAACAGAGAGGCTTTATAAGGGAAATCAGCAGAGGGGATTTCATCAAAGGACAAAAGGCGCAAAGAGGCTTCAAGGATGATGTGTTTGCAAGGGAAATGCATTCCTTGAAGTCTTAACAACAATTTAGCCCCCTGTTTTCTTGTCAAAAATTTCATAGGGGGGCTAACACTGGCTCCACATGGGGATGGCTTCTTCTTGAAGGAGTCAAGAATCCAGAAAATTATCTTTGGTGTAGGCCAGATGCCTACTGCTTGGCACATCCCTCCTTCTTTGATTTGAGCTGCCACAAACTGTGAAGACATCAGCAGAAAAAAAACTTTTCTCAACCATCTACCTACCCAAAATATAGTCCTAACATTTTTTCTTCTGGGTGCATTTGGACTTGCAGACCCTTTACATCATCAATTTTTTAGCAACAGGAAAAATAAACCTATTCTACTTCTACTCTTATTACTCCATGAGACCAGATTAGACTATTGGCCTCATATGTTTCTCTATCTACACTACTACCTGCTAGGATTAGACTGTCTACAGGTTTCTTTTCTACATTCTAAGACAGAAATTGAAACAACTAATCTACATGCTCATAGACTGAGCTTTATTGAGCTTTTCCTACCTACCCTACTCTAACTGGAATATTTACAATCTAGCTTACAAACATTGTCTTCCAATGTAACCAGTCCATCAAGTGATCCCATGGCTGGTCCTTTTTGCTCAGCTCCTTGAGCAGGCTGGATAGGCAGGGCAGCTCCCACTCTTTTTGTTCAGTAACAGCAGCCTTGAAAAATTTTCTTTCCATTTGCAACATGCTGCTCAACAAGACCTTTGATCCTTCTTTATACATTTGCAGGAAATGTGCATAAGGATCATAAAAAGATACCTGGCTATAAATATCTAGCAGGCAGGCTTTGACCAGGATCTCTTCTTCTTCCACTGGATCAAGAATGAGACTCTCTAGAGAAAGAGAATCTCCCTCATCTTGTGAACCGGAGGACTCATCGTATATTGCAGCCGAGTCCTCTTGGAGCTCTGGTATATTCTGCGCTGATGTGCTGAGCTCTGTGGAAAGGTCTATGCATTCATGAGTAGGGATGTCTTCCGTTACCTCCTCTTTTTCAAGGGAAGGCTCTTTGCTTTCATCCTACTCACAAATCTATTCTTTGCTTTCCTCCTCGTTTTCTGATAAAGAAGGCCGCTAGCTTCCAATATCACTGATGGTTTGTGGTAGAGTAGACTGAAGATTCAAAGAATCTTCATCTGCTATTATACTGTTGTGGCTCTCACCATCAGTGTCATAAATAGGCGGACTTGACCAAGTCAACCATTCTGGGCACACAGCAGGTCTTTCTTCGTCCTGATCCATAGAGGAGCTTTCTGGATCTGAATCATCAAACTCAAGAGAGGAAAGAGAAGGAGCGTATGTTCTATAAAATATTTCGGAGGTGGACCACTGGTTTAATATCTGATCAATCTCCTCTTCTGTCAAAAGAGGGGTCTCCCTCTCATCATGGACAGAAGAACAACAATCCTCTTTTTCTTGTGTTAGCTGATTTGGAGGTGGGATGTTTACTTGAGCCTCTTCTTCCACGTCAGGTCCTACCTCTTCTATGTGATCTCCTGTTTCCTCAAGGAAAATTTTCCTATCAGCCTTCACTAATAGGCCCTGATATTCTCTGGTCAGCATAACACAAGACATAGGTGAGCAATCTGGCAATTCCCGCTCACTTTCCTCTTCGTCTTCTATAGACTCTCGAGTCTCATACATGTCTTGCTTATCTTCTTGGTCTTGAGTTTGTTTTTGTTCTAAAGAAGACATGGGCTATTCAAAATGATCATCATATGCATTCATATTAGCCATGTACATCTCCAGCACTTTACCAAACATCTCTGTTATTCCACATAATTTATCATACAAAGCATCATACTTTGTATCCCTGTCCATGTTTGGATTCATGCTTTTGCAAAGAAGGCTACTGCTTCTTCTCAACCAGTCCAGTGTCCTTCACCAGTGAAGTCATTGGGTCTTTGGATCGTAGGGAGTGTGGAGTCGCCAGGTGGATGTATATGAATGTTTGAAGCAGGATGTTGTCCACCATCAGCAATGAAAAGCCAATCTAGAGGCACATTGGTTTGTCCCCAGCGGAGTCGCCATTATGTTGGAGTTCCCATGTTTTGGCCAGATTGGCAAGACCAAAAGATGAGACAACATCAGAACCACTTTTGGGCCCTAGGATCTAGCCCTCCTGGACCCGGAGAGGGATCTCTCCAAGTAGAGCAAAGAATGATATGTCTTTGAAGCTCAAAATGAGATGTTAGGCTAGTTATGAAGCACAGAGGGGGGTTTTAAAATGATTTGGTTGGTTGGTTGCTGGGTTGGTCATGAGATCACAGGCTGAGAAAGTAATGGGAGAGAAGGAACAAAGAAGTAGGAAGTTTCAGCAAAGGGGATAGGCCAAGAAAGTGCCATCCATTGGGCTATGGAGTCATGAAAGGAAATTAAGTGCAACAACTAGCCAAGGCTTTCAAAGGGCAAGTCATCTACACTAAAGGATCTTTTGGATAGATGATGGGATGGAACATTAAGGAAAGAAGGTGGAAGAAGGAGAGACAACCAAATTTCTGTCTATAGATCGGGTCAGAGGTCATTTAACTCCAGATCTGCTTGGACATACTCTAAGGCAGCTCTCAAAGAGGGACATAGGGGCTGCTTATAGATCGGACCAGAGGTCAATTAACTCCAGGTCTGCTTTAGCAACTCCAAGGGAAAACAGAGATAAGATTAACAAAGGGATCTTAGAAAGGTCAGCTGGTCGTGCAAGGATCCTAGTGGATAGGGCTAACTCTAATCCCCAATGTTCCCAAACCTTCCAGCTTACACCCAACAAGAACATCTAAGAATAGATTCATTTAATTTATACATCAGAGAGTAGGCAATATCATCCACTACACTGGTTAAATTAACTGAAAGCAGCCCTTGGATAACATATAAAGCAGAAGAACATTAAATGTAGGGAGAGTAGGAAACATAGGGCACCTATCAAGGTTGAATCCTATGTTATACTTCTGTTGCCCACCAGAAGAACATGAAACAGTCTGAAATGTAATAAACAGGGTTAGGAAAAACATCACCAATAGTATTAGACTAGGATCCTGTGAAATGTGCTTTCATTAATTGATGCAAAACCAGTCATGTACAATAAGATCAATGGCTAATACAGTCCAGACTTTCTCCTCCCAACCTATTACATACAACTACTCTGCTACTCCCTCTCAATACTGTTCTAATAGTCAGATGAATCCCACAAACTGCAACAGCCGAACAACTGAACAACAACCACCTTTTCAATTCGTTCTCAGGGATTTTTATAATAGAAAGAGAGCAGAGGAGGTAGGTTAAGCACTGAATGCAATATTAACGCTCAGGAGAGGAAAAGAGCAGAGGCCCATTCTGTATTAACTCTCGAAATTTATCTCTGGTATGGTTTTGATGCACTCTGGTGCTGTAGTACTTGGTAGGCTGTTTGGGAGCCTATGTCAGGTCAATATTGACCTCTGATATGTTCTTGAAGTCTTTTTTGGTGTTTGGTGTCTGTGCTAGCCTTCTGAATAAATGAACTGGATGGACGGATCCGCAGGCCACTCCATACTCCATTACTGCAACTCTGACAGTCTCAAGAAGCTTCTATCAGCGTCCTTAACTTTCTTGGCCTCGAGGGAGCGCGGTGGCCACTGTGGGAATGGTGCACTTCTGAGAGAAGAGTACCCTGCTGAATATTAAGCACAGATAAATCTTATTACGTGTGCATTGGTCTTCAACTGCGCCTTAGTCCTTTGAACATGGGATTGGTACATTAAATCTCCAATTACGGGCTTGCATCCCTCAAATCCACTTTTGCTGCTTCACTTGGCTGTTGTAGTGGCCTCTTTGTGATTCCTGCAGAATAAATTAAATCAATGTAAAATCCGGGGACGGCGGTGGAAGATTTGCTGTGGAAGCTGGAGGAATGGTGGCAGAACAGTTGAGAAACAATGAAAATGGTGGAGAAATGACAACATAGTGTAAACCCTGAAGTTTATCATTTGGGAAAATTACACAGGAAAACACGAAAAAACAATGAATAGAGGCGTGAATGTGGGACCCGGTCATGGTGGAGGGCGATTAGATCTTGACCATTAGATCAGGAGAGGATGGACGGTCGGGATGAAATCAGACAATCACAATCGGAGGGGGACAGAGGTGACATACATTGAAACTTTCGATTGTGATTAGCGGGGACAAGCGATAGTCATTGGATCGTTGATCAGACAGAAGGATGGGATCAAATTGGGAGTCGGACGGGAAGGCTTGCGATTGCGATCGGAGGTCGGGGCGCGATTGAGCGCTGACCGTTGGATCTGGGGATCAAATCGACGGTTCTCATTCAATCCGAGGGAGAGCACAATCGGGAATCGAGAGTTATGACTGTGATTGATCGGGAGTTGCGATGACCGTCGGATCAGCGGAGAGGATGGATGGCTGTGATGCAATCGGGGGATCACAATCGGGGCAGCACCGCTGGGAGTTGCGACTACGATCTGAGGGGGGTTGTGATTAGCGCTGGACCGTCTGATCTATATGGTGGATCAACGGTGTAGATCAGAGCGGAAGACTTAACGTGGAAAGCCGATCGCATCGGAACTTTTGAAGATTACAAAGGAACTTGGCCTCCCGCCGATCTTCCGATTGCGATTAGCGCTCGGGACTTAAACGCTTGGTCCCAGCGTCAGGAATGTGTGGGAAGTGGTTAAGGGGCTAGCGGGAAGGGAGCTTAGGCCTATCATATGGTCGGAAAGTGGGTTTTGGCCCATTTAAATGGAATTTGAAGGTTGGGGAAGGGTAAGGATAGAGAGGGAAAAGGGCAAAAGGCTAAACAAAGGGTAAGGGTAGAATTTTAAGGGGATTTTGGGAGGATTAAGGGGGTAAAAAGGGAAATAGAAGGGGAGGCAAGGGGGGAATAAAAACGAGGCTAAGTGGGGGGTGGAATAAAAGGGAAAAAGGGCCTTCAGGCATTCTTCTTCATAACAGAGAGGCTTTATAAGGGAAATCAGCAGAGGGGATTTCATCAAAGGACAAAAGGCGCAAAGAGGCTTCAAGGATGATGTGTTTGCAAGGGAAATGCATTCCTTAAAGTCTTAACAACAATTATGCCCCCTGTTTTCTTGTCAAAAATTTCATAGGGGGGCTAACACCTTGGTCAACAATCAAAGGAAACTTAAAAACTTTCTCACCTTGCACACTGCCACCATGGCGATTTTTAGCTGATCTCGCTTTGTACTTGTGTCGACTCTTGACCAAGAATCTTTGCCATTTCCATGTACCTTTTGGAAACCATAAACCAACATTTGTGGAACACATGCCTTCTTTGCTAAGCTTATTTGTCGCTTTCTCTTTGACCTTTTCACTCTCTTGCACCGACATCTTGTTTCCAACTCTGCTCAACACTGATGTTGATTGTTGCAAATGTTTTTCTTCTTGTTCACCTTCTTTCAAAGGTAACTTGTTAACATCCTGAAACAAATCATTACAAGAATAAACATATTTCTGAAAATTTTGATTCAACACATCTCTTTGTTTGATCATCAACAATGTCAAGTTCTGACTTTCATTCACTATCCTCTTCATTTCACTTGCATGTACAAGAGACAAACTTGTCTTCTTATGCGCTATAATTATGTACTCAATAACATCCTTAAACAAGTGATACTTGTTCTCATGGCGATGAAATACTTATTTTCGATCATATAGATAAGGACTTCCCAATAAAATACCTGATATCTCAAGTGGCACCACATCAAGCTCAACTTCATCAAGAAAGTTTGAGCTGATGACGAATCTTAGTAAGCACTTTCTTGTAACCTGCAAGTTTCAATTCTTGCATATCCAACCCAAAGAATATGGTCTTGGATTTCTAATAGTTTCAAGGCCTAGTTTCTTAACCAAATCTTCAGAAATCAAGTTAGCTTGTAACCCACTATAAAAAAATGTATCAATCTTGGTATGCTTAGAGACAACTCTAATATGGAAATGTTCTATTCTTGTATCTTAATCATGAGTATCATTTGAACAAGTTGAAGAACTAGTGCTTGCAACATGTTTACATTTCAAACCCATGGTTGTAATATTTGTGTCATCTCCTGAATCTAACCCTAAGTCATGTTCAACTATAGCAACAATTTTTTTGTTCTCTTTGGATTTCAATCTATTTGGTTTCAATTCAGGATGAAGTTGCCAACAATGATCTTCATGATGGACAATATTTGAACAATTTTTTCATATGAGTTTTTTCTTCTCTCTTTTTACAGAGCTATTTCTTTTTCCTCTTCCATAAAATTTTCATTTTCCTTTTCCCTCACTTTCACCTTTCTCATCTATGTTTTGTTTCCCCCTTGCCTCTAAGTGTGTGGCTTGTACACAAAATTCATCTAAATTGCTTGGGTTAAACATAAGAATAGTATGTTTCAAATAGGAATGTAAACCCCCAATGTATTTCAAGAGTGTATCTTGGGAATTCAAATTTATTCCTATAACACCAAAGCTCTCTTTATAAACTCCTGAGTATATTCTTGAACTATTTGACCCTTGAGCCGCTTAAAATTTTTCCAACTCATAAGAGCTTTTTACATATGGGCTAATGTATAAAAATTCCTTTTAATGGAAGAAATAAAATCAACCCAAGAAATGGATATCTTACCATGGATTCACATTTCCTCTTGAGTCTTTACTTCCCACCAGACTAGTGTTGCTCCTTCTAGGCTTAATGAAGCCAACTGGATATTTATGTTGTCTTCATAAAGGTTTTGAATTCTGTAATACACCTCAAATTGACATATCCAATTTTCAAGCCTCTCTAGATTTACCTTGCCATTGTACATGGGAAGTTCAAAATTTATGTCCAATTCGATTAATGGAGTTTTTCCTTTTGTGGCTTTTAAGTGAGTGTGAGTGGTTTTTGTGGTGGAAGTGGAAGATGAAGTTGATGGAGATGATGAGGTTGATGCAGATGGTGGATATGGAGGTGGTTTTCCTCTGCTGCCCTTTGAAATCTTCTCTTCATCATTCTTACCATCTGAATTTCCTTCTCCATATGGAGGCTTAGAACCTTCTCCTGCCATCCCTGCAGTAAATACATCAAACATAACTTTAACCATCCTCTTTATGTCTTTGAAGTCTCTCTTGACATCTTCGTCTTCTGAATTTCCTTGAGTCTTTCTTATGAATGCTTGTACCTCTTCAATCAACTCAGCTTCTTATACAAATTTCACCTCTTCAATCTCAGCTTGTTGAGACAAAACTTGAGGTTCTTCAAGTGCAGCTATGAGTAGAATTTTGGGTGAGGATGGTGCTCTTTCATTTCTCCTTATTCTGGTCCTAATCTCAAGACTTGTAACCAACCACTTCCCTTCACCTTTCTGCAACTTTAACCTTGTTAGCATCAAAAATTTGTAACCATTAAACTTGCACAAATCTTCAAGAAAATATCAAGCAAATAACCTTAGCAACCTTTTGATCTAATACCAAATTGATCTAAATTTGCATGTTAGTTATTTTGTGCTAATTTAATTTTTAGATATAAAAATTATTTACTGATCTTATGCTTGATGTAGAGGTTCCATTTTTTCTTATGTACGTTGAGATTCAACAAGATGATGAGCTTAGCGAAAAGAGTCGACTTCACTAAGTGGGCCCGCAAGCTATTTTTGGCGCAAGTCTATTTTTAGACTATGTCTATTTTTAGACATGATGATCATATTTTAGAAGTTGCAGGATGCTATTTGTGGATGGTTTATCAAGTTGGAAAATAGATGAAATTCTATTTTTAGAATACTGGGTGAAGTCTATTTATAGATCGCTGATCTAAAAATAGATGCATGTCGATTATTATTAGCTCTTAATAATAATCAGACACTAAACAACAACTTATTCTCTTGGAGCACTTTGTTTCAGTGCACAGATGTGGCACATTAGTGGACTGAGGGAATTATGCAATTCCCAAGGGTTTACTAGAGCTAATGCATGGAGGACTCAGTTAGATCTCAAGTGGCAGAGTTATGACACAGTTGGAAGAAGTAGTTATGGAGTTGTATTCAGTTTAACTCAGTTAGACTCAGTTGAGCTAGTTGTATCTAGTCTAACTGATTGATACACTAGAGAGAGTGGAGTGAATTAATTAGTTAATTAATTCACAAATAATAACTCATTAATCAACTAAAAAATACAACAGTTAACTACAGTGCATGGAAGTTTCAGTGGAGACCCAGTGGAGAGATATGTGAAAGGGCAAGAAAGACTATCTGTTGTGACTATAGTAATGCATTGATTGCATCACACACACATTGGATTTTCCAATGAGGATTGCGCAGTCAAGGCAAGGGTAATTTGAATTCATTCAGAGCTATTCTTCAGCAGGGATTGCACAGTGGAGGCAGGCTAGCAGGAGGCAAAGATCGGTGCATGGATTTGCAAGATTGTTTCCTGATTATTGTATGACGATTGTACTGTACTGAGAGCTTGATAAGCTTTGTATGAGGATTGTCATATGATTGCATGATACATAATATATTGTTGGGATTTTCAGCTTTTGGCTTTCTCGGTTAAAAACAACTGTGTTATGTGCAATTATTTTTATTTATGCTTTACATGTGTGTGCAATTAATTTTCCGCAAAATATTAACAAGTGGAATGATTTAGTATCTTGCATAAAGTTAAATAGTGTGAGATCAGGTGGATATAGGACATATGCATGCTTAGTGTATATAATTTCTACATGGTATCAGAGCACTGTTGATTGAATATTGCAATTGTAAAGTGAGTTTGTGCTAGTGGAAAATTCAAATTTGCTACAGAATATTCTTGGTGCAGAAGTTGAGTATACATTGAAATGGCCTTCAATGGGTTTCGATTGGAGTATGCCCTTGATGGGAGCTTGAATTACATAGCCTGGAAGGACAGGATGGAGGCAGTGCTGGAGGATAATGGACTAAAGGAGTTCATCGATAGCAATGTTTCTAAGCCGAGATCTAGCGATGCTGCATTACTTGACACATGGAAAAATAAGCTAGCAAAGACGAGAAGGATTATTTTGGAAGGTGTGAAGGACCATATTGTGTCCAGCCTTCATGGGAAAGCCACCCCATTCTTAATGTGGAAGGCTTAGACATAATTATTCCAAAGCAGAAGTGACCAGAGGAAGTTGACGCTTAAATACAAGCTCAAAAAAATAAAAATGGAGAAAGGCGACAATATTCCAAAGTACCTCACGAAGTTTTTCCACTGCAAGGATGAACTGGGAAGTGTGGGGGTTACTGTTGATGAAGAATGCTTGGTGAGCTTGGCTCTCCTTAGGCTTCCAAAGAGTTGGCATAGCTATGAAGACTCTGTCAATGGACTGGAGAAACTTCCGGGATGGGAGCGAATTTGGTCGGATCTTGTGCAGGAGGAGATAAGGCAGGGTACCAGGGATGGATCTTCATTGAAGAATGAAGATGAAGAAAATTGTACTTTGGCTGCCAAAGCAAGGAAAGGGAAGGTGAAGAAACATCCTTCAAAATTTGATGCTAAAGGCAAGAAGCAGGATTTGTCCAAAGTGAAGTGTTTTCACTGTCATGAACATGGACATTTCGCCACTAACTGTACATAGAAGAAGAACAACAAGAAGGTTGCTGGATCTGCAGCTGGAGAGGCCTTAGCCTCAAAATTTGAACTTGATTTCTCCTTGATCGCATGCTTGGTTTCAAGTTGTATGGGATCGGTGTGGTATCTTGATAGTGGTGCATCTTTTCATATGACAGGAGACAAAGAGTTGTTTAGTGACTTGGAGGAGAAGGACCTCCAGATGCATATAGAGATAGGAAACGATGGTCGGTACAGTGTGAATGGCATTAGGATCATTACTTTTGAGAGGTACGATAAATCATTCTTGTTGAAGAAATGTTATGCATGTTCCGAGGTACGAAGAAAAACTTGGTCTCGGTCGCAATCATGGAAGACAGAGGTTATGATGTTGTTTTCAGTGAGGGAAAATATTTCCTTCGACATAAAACAACGGGTCAAACCAAGAAGATAGGGGTTCGAATTAAGAATCTCTACAAGCTAGAGGTAGATGGCTGCACTGCAATGGTGGGCAAAGCAGAAGAAGTGGTGAGCCGGGATGAGGGCGAATTATGGCACAGGAGATTGGGCCATCTTCACCATGGCGCTTTGAAGATTTTGCAGCAAATTTCTACTGGACTTCCCAAGGGTACTCTTGCATAGTCAGATCAATGCAAGGGATGTACTATGGGTAAGGTTGTGAAGACCACCTTTCATGAGAAGGAGAACCATGCTTCGGTGATCCTGGAGAGAATTCACACATACGTGTGAGGACCTTTCTCGGTTGCTTCAACAAAAAAACATAGGTATTATGTTATATTTGTTGATGACTATTCTCGTAGATGCTATATATTCTTCATGCAGAAGAAGAGTGAAATGTTCTCAAAGTTCTGTGAGTTCAAGGCATTGGTGGAGAAGGAGTCGGGGAAGCAATTGAAAGCTCTACGGAGTGATAAAGGTGGTGAATACATCTAGGGTGAATTCAAAGACTTCTGTAGCAAAGAAGGAATTCGAAGAGAAGTCATAGCGCCTCATAACCCGCAACATAATGGGGTCGTGGAGAGAAATAACAGAACGATTGTGGGTGCTGAATGAGCGATGTTGCATGACCAGGGCCTAGTGATGCACTTGTGGGTGGAAGCATGCAACACTGCAATTTATGTGCAAAACCGTTGTCCTCATAGAGTACTTGGCATGAGTACACCTGAAGAAGATTTTACTGGTAAGAAGCCTGATATTTCTCATTTGAATATTTTTGGCTCATTTGTTTACATTCATGTGACAAAGGACGCCAGGAAGAAGCTGGAGCCAACTGCAGAAGTTGGGATATTTGTGGGGTACACAGAAACACCCCATAATTATCGTGTGTATTTTCCAAACAGTCAGATGACTGTGGTGCGACGGGATATAAAATTTATTAGGGTGAAAGCCATGAAGTTGTCGCTTGAGAGGGAGCTACAGTTGCATGTAGAAGAGGAACTTATTGTTCCCAAAGATGAGCCTATAGATGTGTATCAACCATAGGAGGAGATTCATGGAGTGGAGGAGTCCACTCATGCAGAACAAAACATCAGACAAGGCAGAAATCATACCACAGAAGCTGAGAGAGTGAAGCTTGATGCGGCATAGAATGTAGGAGTCCCTACATCACAGCGCATAAAGAGATAGTCACTTGACTAATTTACTCGATACATGGCTCTTATGAGCAAGTATATCGTGACAGAGCCATATTATTTTGAAGAAGAAGTGCAGGATCCCACATGGGTAGATGCCATGGTGGAGGAGTATGACTCCATTGTCAGAAATAGTGCTTGGGAGATTGTTCCAAGGCCAGTGGGAAAATCATTTGTAGGATCAAGATGGATCTACAAGGTAAAGCAAGCTTCTGATGGGAGTGTCGAGAAGTGTAAGGCAAGATTTGTTGCCCGGGGCTTCTCACGGATCGAGGGGATTGACTATGAAGAAACCTTTGCACTAGTCGCATGGTATTATTCCATACGGACCATCCTTTCTCTCTCAGCGCAGATGGTTTGGCACATTCATTAGATGGATTTGAAGACTGCATTCCTTAATGGGATCATTGAGGAAGAGGTGTACATTGAGAAGCCTGAAGGATTTGAGATCTTCAATAGCGATTCGCATGTGTGCAGGCTCAAAAGAGCGTTGTATGGGCTGAAACAAGCACCCCATGCTTGGTACACTCGGATCGACAGTTATTTCACTGGACTTGGCTTCACCAAGAGTGAGGTGGATGAAAACCTATACCAGATTATGGTGGAGGGTAAGCTTTTCATCATTTTACTTTATGTTGACGATTTAATACTAACAGGTGATGAGCAGTTGATACACCCATGCAAGGCAAATCTTGCAAAGGAGTTTCAGATGAAGGATTTGGGCCTCCTTCATTATTTCCTTGGATAGGAAATATGGTAGTGGGAAGGTGAACTGTTTGTGTCTCAAGGAAAGTATGCCTGGGAGATACTGGAGAAGTTCCACATGCAAGTCTACAAGCCTATCGACACTCCTCTTCCAGGAAATTGGAAGAAAGAGGATGCTACATCAGCAGAGGTAGTGGATGCCACTATTTATCGTTAGTTGGTGGATTTGCTCATGTATTTAGTCAATACAATACCAGACATATGCTATGCGGTGAACCATCTTTCACAAGTGATGGTTAAGCCTACCAAGCTCTTTTGGAAGGCAGGCAAGCATGTCCTGAGATATCTCAGGGGAACATCTGAGTATGGTTTATGGTACAGACAGACAGATGAGGTGAAGTTGCATGGCTTCACAGATGCAGATTGGGCAGGAAGCCCAACAGATAGAAAGAGGACATCAGGAGGAATTTTTAGTATCGGATCTACAACATTTTCTTGGTATAGTAGGAAAAAAAGATCCATGGCACTCAGTTCAGCGGAAGTAGAATACATGGCAGCAAGTCAAGCTGCATGTAAGGCTATCTAGATGAGGAAGATTTTGGTTGGTTTGTTCAATTCACATTTAGATCCCACAGTGATACATTGTGATAATAAGAGTTGCATTAAACTCTCGGTTAATCCTGTGTTTCATGATAGATCTAAACATATTGATATCTGGTATCATCATATTAGAGATTGTGTGTAGCGAAAGACCATGTTGCTTCAGTACATTCCCACGGAGGATCAGGATGCATATATTCTGACGAAGGCACTCACCAGGAGCAAATTAGAATACCATAGAGTCAAAATCAAGGTGAAGGATAATCCCTATCTTTTTGAGAGCGAGTGTTGAGATTCAACAAGATGATGAGCTTAGTGAAAAGAGTTGCCTTCACTAAGTGGGCCTGCAGGCTATTTTTGGTGCAAGTCTATTTTTAGACATGATGATCATATTTCAGAAGTTGCAGGATGCTATTTGTGGATGGCTGATCAAGTTGGATAAATAGATGAAATTCTATTTTTAGAATATTGGGCGAAGTCTATTTATAGATCGCTGATCTAAAAATAGATGCATGTTGATTATTATTAGCTCTTAATAATAATCAGACACTAAACATCAACTTATTCTCTTGGAGCACTTTGTTTCAGTGCACAGATGTGGCACATCAATGGGCTAAGGGAATTACGCAATTCCCAAGGGTTTACTGGAGCTAATGCATGGAGGACTCAGTTAGAACTCGAGTGGTAGAGTTATGACACAGTTGGAAGAAGTAGTTATGGAGTTGTATTCAGTTTAACTCAGTTAGACTCAGTTGAGCTAGTTATATCTAGTCTAACTGATTGATACACTAGTAAGAGTGGAGTGAATTAATTAGTTAATTAATTCACAAATAATAACTCATTAATCAACTGAACAATACAACAGTTAACTATAGTGCATGGCAGTTTCAGTGGAGACCCAGTGGAGAGATAGGTGAAAGGGAAAGATAGAATATTTGTTGTGACTATAGTGATGCATTGATTGCATCACACACACATTGGAGTTTCCAATGAGGATTGCGCAGTTAAGGCAAGGGTAATTCGAATTCATTCAGAGCTATTCTTCAGCAGGGATAGCGCAGTGGAGGCAGGCTAGTAGGAGGCAAAGATAGGTGCATGGATTTGCAAGATTGTTCCTGATTAGTGTATGACAATTGTCTTGTACTAAGAGCTTGATAAGCTTTGTATGAGGATTTTCATATGATTCCATGATACATAATATATAGTTGGGGTTTTCAACTTCAGGCTTTCCTGGTTAAAAACAACTATGTTATGTGTGATTATTTTTATTTATGCTTTACATGTGTGTGCAATTAATTTTCCACAAAAGATTAACAAGTGGAATGATTCAGTATCTTGCATAAAGTTAAATAGTGTGAGATTAGGTGGATCTAGGACATATGCATGCTTAGTGAATATAATTTCTACAATGTATGTCAAAATAGGAATTTAAACCAAGTTTTATGAGTGAATTTGAAATAATAAAGCATGAATATAAATAGCTGAACAACAACAACATAAACACACAACAAACCATGATAACTGATCCATTAAAACAAATTTTTGATGAAGGAGTTCACCCCTCCCGGGCTACATCTCCTTGGTCCAACTTCATAGCTTGGGCCTCTGTATTAGCTCAATTGTTCTCAAAATGTTGTTTACAAGAATCAAATGCTTTTGTAACCTATTCCAATGAGTTCAAAAAGTCTAAATATCATAAATGACTATTTATTTACTCAATTTGGTTACCAAATGCTCTAGGCATGGCCTTCCCTCCTGATGGTCCTAGGCTTCAAAATTCTTCAAGGCAACAAACAACTCTATATATGAGCTCCTATGCCTCTGCAACATGTTACAATGTGTTCATAGCATGACAATTAGCCAAGAATGACTCTTTATAAGCTCAATTTGGTCAAAAATTGACTCAATTATGGCAAAAACAAACTTTCCCCCAATTTCTCCTTCAAATTTGGAGAGAAATCCAGTTAACTCCACTAATTCTGGAGTTCCGCCGAATTTGGCAGAATCCACCAACTTCGTTGCCAAATTAACTACATCATTAATTAAATGATAAGCACATATTAATGGTAATTAAATTTAGTCTTAGTGCTAAGCGCATTTTAAGGTCTCAGCCCCCATTCGATTATGCACTTGGGTCACATGGAGGAGGGCTGGCCCTCTCCGTTCCCACCACTGGAGAAACTTTGCATTCAAATATAAAATCAGAGCATATATTTCAATGAAATGGGCCCATGGCCCAATGGTGGAAGCGTGCCATGGAGAGGGGGAGGTCATGGGGTAGAGCCCCAACCCTGCCCCTCGTAATAGTATTTTGCACCACTCATTCAAGAACTATAATATCACACCAAACTTGGATACCGGACTTTGGATATAATAACATGGTTGCAGACTATGAGTTTCATATGCCATTCTATATATTTGAACCATATTACATTCGCCACCATGATTTTTCCCCCTGAACCTTATACATTCCACCTGCCTTAAATATATTGCCTCGAACTATAGGTTAACAACCATATGCCCATATATGTCAGACTCACCGTTTAGTGCGAATCATAAGGTTTGTAATATGCCATGCCACCAACCTTAATAATATACCAATGTATATATGCATGCAGAATTTAATATGTGATTTGTGGAAATTTATATATTAATTAACATTTGAATATTAATTATTGATATATATATATATATATATATATATATATATATATATATATTACATAATATATGAAATTAAAATGATTTAATATATTACCTTCACAAACCAAACTGGCGAATCCAGCAGTGACACTTGTCACAATTCCACTAGAATAAAACGGAAGAATATTCATTGAATGTTGACTAGGCTGCCATGTCATCATCTTGTACCTATTCTGCAATTTTTTAATAAAAATTTGCATGTTTCGAATGACGATCATCAGACCATAATTGTTTCATCTGAACTCGGTTTTCAATGAAACAAGTTGCGTTGGATTTCTTGTGATAGGCCAGTTGTTTTCATCCTGGTTTGATTCAATTCTGACCACTTTAACTTTTGAGCTAAAAAATTGAGCCTCTGATTAGTTTATAACTTTGCAGTGTCATTATCCTTTGTTCGTGCGTGGGTGTGTGAAACATGACTTCCCCCAAGATCTAGGACGTGCCGTATCTAAATTATCTACATTTGTATGTTGGATCACGTCAAAGGAAATTTATGTGGCTAGCATTCCATGGTGGCGTTGAGAGATAGTTGAGATTGTTTGTATGTTTGAGAAGGAACTTCCGACGAGTTTCATGGACTTGTAGGTTCACCTTCTAATCCACCTAGTACATGGGGTTGAATTAGTTGGTGTGGTTTATTGTCATTGGATGTTCTTCTTAGAGAGGTACATGAAGAAATTGAAAGGTTTTATTTGAAAAAGGGAAAAAATTGAGGGGTCTATGGTAGAGGGGTACATATTCTATGAGTCTTTTTATTATGCTAGTGAGTACATCAAGTAGATCGACAACAAACCAGGTGTGGTGATTTGGGACGATGAAAGAGATGAAGACAAAAGAGAAGGGGAACTGATCCAAATGAATGGAAAAAGGTGCTTGATAAAGAGTAAGCGACTTATAATCTTTTAAATTTACAGAAAGTAAATATTCATGTTGAAATTCGATACAATGTATTTTTTTTATCTCATATGGACTATATGTCAGTTTGATTTCACTAGCGAATGCAAAAATTGAAGCAATCAATAAATTCATTCTTTACAATTTCGAAGTGACACAACCATGGATCCCATTGTACGAAAAAAAAAGGATGAAATGGGATAGTGACAGGAAATAACTCAGACGGTTGAAAGGTAGAAGTGTGCCTTATCCTGATCATTTAAAAGAAAATATGCCAATTCTATGCCCCAACAGTTGGGTTGCTGACAAAGTTAGAGAGAAATACAATGCAACCGGTTATTACCCACATGCTGAAGAGGATGCACTAAATGTAGGGATTCGGTGCACCCACTTGGTAATAATCTATTTATCTACATTTTAAACTTAATAATGCACCTTTGAAATGTAACATCTATATTTAATATTTTAACAGTTGGGTTATTATAAGACACATAACGTTATGGATTTTTTACTTTTTATAGGTGAATTTTCTCCTATATATGTGGGCATATGGAAACCATTTACGCACAAAAAATGCCAATGATGGACACATGACACAAGACTGTGGAGTGGAAGTCAAGTTTGATCAGTTTAGTCGAGCTAGCCACCGTGATCAAAACCTAGTAAGATGGACGTAAGGTTACGTCAGAAAGATAAAAGATATCATTGAAGTGGATTTCTCTTCTTTCCAATGTGTTAATTTTAGGTGCAAGTGTTGGGACACCTTTGATCGAAATAATGTAAAATAAGATTGTGATAGTAGGATGATATGTATCAAATCTATAAATATGTGGGATGAAGCTAAGGAGCCCTATTTTTGCCCCCAACACTGCAACCAAGTGTTTTTTTACTCAAATGTTTTAGATAGGGATTGGTGGTTCATATTGAGACATGACCGTAGATCAAAACATATTTTTGAGAACAATAGTGTTATCATGCCAAGCGAGCTGGAAGATAATGAGGGTGATCATGAGAACCGAGAGTGATAAGGTACATGTGTTATTTCATCATTTATACTTTTTAATATGAGTTTTTATAAAGAAGTCACTACAAGGAAAATACCCTCTAGTGGATGTTTCTGAGGAACCCCACAGAAAAATACCCCATACATCCGTTTCTAGCGGAGGTTACTAGAGGAGGTTGGCAGGCGGAGGGTTTTGCAGATGTTTTCTGCTCGATGCACTTATCATTAAACGTCGCCCCGATGCTTTGCAATACCGAAAGCACCGGTTTGCACAAAAAAATTGTTACACTAGACACCATGCACTCTGTACACACCCGCCCGATGCGTCGTATTATTCTATAGCACCAGTGCGTCTCAACTCTTTTGCGCAGGTGCATTATAAAACACCGTGCCAAAATCGAAACCACCTAGTGTGGTAGAAAGAAACCGCACCGGTGCATCATAAGAAAACGCGCCAAAACACAAACCAACCGGTGCATTTGTAAGAAAAAGAACCGGTGTGCCTATAAACCATTTGCACTGGTAAAGGGTTAAATTAAAAAAAAAAAATTACAACAAAAAGCCCAGATTTTTCATTTTTGAGTGCTCCTGAGCTCTCAATTACCGGTGCACGCTCTACCATAGAACACACTGGTGCGCACAAAACATTGGCACACTAGAGAGTGTGCATTACGTACACACTTGCACGGGGCGTCCGATTATGGTCATGCATAGGTGCTTCAGTACTCTTCCGCACCGGTGCATCATAAATAAGTGCGCCAAAACAAAAACGCGTCAGTGCGTTCTTCTCCAAGAGCACCGGTGCGCCTATAAAACTCACGCACCAAAATAGCATTAAATAAAAAAAAATTAAGGCCAAAAAACCGGTGCTTTAAGACTATTCCGCTCCAGTGCGTTACAAATATTCCACCCCGGTGCATCATCAAAACATCGCGCCAAAACTGAAACATCCTGGTGCGGTGTTAGGGAACTGCCTCGGTGCATTATTAACAATGTGCCAAATCTGACACCGCCCGGTGCGGTTTTAAGCAAGTGTACCAGTGCGCCTATAAAACCTCGCGCACCAGAACAAGGTTAAATAAAAAAAAAATTACGGCAAAAAAACCGCATTTTTCACTTTCCTCAGTGCTCCAGAGCTCTCAAGCACCTGTGCCATTTCCCCTTCCTTGAGCCGCCCTGACATCTGTGCTCTCATTGCACCCATTGCACGCACTGCTGCTCTGCATTGGCCACCAATATCTAGCTTGCGTTTTGAAAAACATTGGTCAAATTTTCTTTTGCAAATTTTACAGCGAATATGCCTGCTCAACGATGAAATGTACAGGTATTTTTCTAGTTTTTGCATAATTAAGCCTTTTAGCGGATTATAATTTGAAATAACCTTAAAAATAACCAATAAAAAAGAAAAAAAGAAAAAATTGTCGCGCGGTGCGCTTGAGCTTTTCGGCTCACATCGAATAGCGGTGCTGCCTGTAAAATTTACAAGCCGCACTGCCGCCAGTGCTAATGGTATCCACATCATTTCTGTTGAGTCTTAAATCTGCATCTTTCCTATACACCTTTCTAGACCTTTTTCATTCACCTGAACCTTCTAAGTTGTCAATATAATTGCATATTAATTGTAAAAGAGCATCTAAAATGGTTTTTAACTATGTTTTGTGTCTGCTGTTTGATTTAGATTTTTTCTCATTTAGCTGCGGAATCTTGCCACTTTCTGCAGCTGCTGCAACTTTCCGCAGCCATTTTGTGAAAGTCTATGTTGCAGGTGTCTTCAGGCAATTCGAGCCACATGGGCAAGTCAGAAATGATGTGGACATGGATCGTGTCCTATTGGCTCGGGAAAATTCACCTAAGGAGGTTGTGGTCAAAGGTGGCCAAGTGGAAGTCAACCGTAGAGTCCCACGGTGACAGGACTCTGTTTCTCATCACGTGAAGATTTTTATGACCGTTTCTAATTTACGGGAGACACATCAACACCTGTACATGGCTCCATAAGCCGAATCCAACATCCACTCTTCATAGATTTACTCCTCACCGCGACCATGATGCTGGATCTCTGGACATGATGGTTCACATGTCTCTATCAGCACAAACTTTAGGGAATTAGTTATATCACCTTTGTTATAAATAACGCGTTTTCATACGCATAATAGTTAGCCTCCATATAGCTCTGTAATGTAATTGCGTTGCCACTGTGCTGTAATATCATTTCTCTGTTATGATTGCATTTTAATATATAAGAAGACTCTGTTTCCAAGCGTAATTCGTATTTGAAGGCTGTTGCCCGAGGCTGGTGTAGAGGGCCCCTGCACACGCTGAGGTTTTGTGCATTATTGTATAGTTTCTTGTTTTATTTCTTTAAGTTCATTGTGCCATAAGTCATTCACGTGTTTATACATTGCATCTTTCATGATATTTATGCTTCATCTCTGTTCATAATCTTTCATGCTTTACATTTTACTTTTGTCCATAATCTTTCATGTTTTATGTTGTTGATTAACTGATCAGTGTTCTTGTTTCAGATTACAAATAGGCAGCCCGGGCATTTGCATATCTTTTGACTAATGACATGGAATCAATATTGTTCTGCTGCTAATTTATTTTTCTTAGTTTTTGTTTAATTCCAGTACTGCTTTGTTTATTTCAGTCTTGCACATTTGTTTCCATAGTTAGATTTAGATATATTAAATTTCTCATGTCATTTTCAGTTACCTCCGAAAGCCACAGCTGGACTGATGGTGAGGGATTGAATTATGAGTGTGTAGTTTGATATTAGTTTACTTTCTGCAAGTTAGATATATTAAATTGCTCATGTCATTTTCAGTTACCTCCGAAAGCCACAGCTGGACTGATGGTGAGGGATTGAAGTATGAGTGTGTAGTTTGATATTAGTTTCTTTTTCTGCAAATTAGATATCGGGTTGCTCAAGTTGTTTATGGTTACCTCCGAAAGCCATAGCTGGACTAATGGCGAGGGATCAGAATATAAGTTGATGTAATTTGATTTAGATTTACTTTGTTGCAATTCTTGGATTTCTTTAAGCATAGTTTCTTTTGTATTTGGACAGCAACAAGGATAATGAGTTTCATGATCAGTAGTTCACTGTTTGTTTGACTAGAATAGTGATGCAATTTCATTTTCTTTGAAGAATTAATTTTGTCATTGTGTGTTTCAAAATTCTTTTGAAGTTTGGAAAATCATTAGAAGGACATCATTGTCTTGAATATTTGTCTCCATACTTGTCTTTTAGAATTTCATAAAAATCCAAAAACGACAAAAAGTAAGAGATAGGTTATCTTGCACATATAGTGTGCCACACTTCATCAGATTACGAATCCCGGATTGATAAATTAATGTAGCAATTTAGGACACACTAAATTGACCAAACAATTTCGAGGGTGGTTCCGAAAGGCGCCCCGCATAATTTTAAATTAAAAAAATTAAAATGCGGTGCGCTCATTTAGCTAGGCGCACCATTGACCATGGAAATCCTAGTGCGGTGTGTTGATGGAATAATTTACCCCGGTGTATGTTAGCGCACCACATTCTGCATTCCGAGAGGGTCAACAGTGTGGCTAGGTAAAAGACTGCACCATCGACTATGTAATTGTCATGAAGTTAGTGCGTTGACATGACTATATGCTCCGGGGCATATATTTTAGTCAGCGCACCACTATTCTAAACTTAGATATAGTCAACGGTGCTTGAAAAATATATAGCTGCACCGAGGCCAGTGCATTGTATTTCGTTAGGGGCAGCGGCATCGGTGTGCTACAAACTTAAGCTGCACCGCCACCGGCGTGTGACTGTGTTTGTGGTGCACAGACTGGTCTGTTTGTTTTTTTTCAAAAAAAAATATATATGTATATTCCTAAATACATGTCTGTTTTAATAATTTTTTATTTTATTTAATATGTTAATGATTCAAAGAGAAGAGGAGGAACAACAGCAACAACAGGCTGAACAGTATGACATGATTTGCTAATGGGAGGGCCGAGAGAGGGAGAGAGATGCATACCCTCCCCTATTACAATAGATACCCTGGGGATCCTTAGGCAGGTAGGCCTACTCAAGTTCTATGAGGAGGCTACTTCCCTAAAGGCCCATAGTGTGTTTTTGAGATATCTTATCCGCAAGTGGAATGCCCACCGACAGGATTTCCAGGTTGGTCCTGACCAGTGGTACACACCCACTAAGGAGGATATTTATTTTATTACAGGACTATCGAGGAGAGGGGTGGATTTTTCCTCATTCCCAGATGTGCCAGCTGGTTGTGTAGCAGGGATTCAGTTAGTTTAATCCCAGAGATACATTGGAGCGCATGTACTGTCTCCTTCAGAGTTTCAGGTACCTCGAGTTCAGTTACGTATAGGTGCATTTGGTAGACATGACGTGCAGTACCTCCCACTTATCATTTCGACCATTTCGCACAACACCAGTGACGATCAATGCATTAGTTGTTCGCTTTTATATTATGTTGAGTCTTTAGTACAGTAGCCATGACTTGTTAGGTGGTCTGCCATTTTTTTGCAGTAGTTTTGTACGGCCTTAGATAGATGTCGTGCTCATGCACAAGGGAGGGTCAACTTCCCTTTTGCTTTAGAGCTGTTTTGTTTATTTTTTGAGAGGTTTCCAGAGATGAGACCTAGTTTTTTTCGACAGCCTTGTAGGCTGATGTTCGAGGCCCGGATGCACAAGTGGGGGCAGATGATGCCCAAGATAGGAGACACTATGTTTCTAGCCAGGATATCGCATCATGCACTGGACGTACTAGCTAGTGTTGATGGGCTGCATCCATTCATTATGGTCCCATGTCCTTATGCTGGATTAGATTGGCGAGGGTGTCCCAACATCCTCTTCATAGATGATGAGCCACCAGATGATAGAGGTAATATTATTGTTTTATTTATATTTATTCTAACATGTTTTTTAACTTGTTTTTATTAAATTGTGTAATGAAATTTTCTAATTATTGTTGTGTACTTGTATATATTTTGCACACATTGGCTCTTTTGATGGCGAGGAGATGCTAGATCCACCACATGATCCAGGTGTGGATCTTGATGATGATCAGGACATGGCCGATGCCAAGGATGATCATGATTAGGATGAGGCCGGTGCAGCAGAGAGACATGCTCCTGCTCATGGTGCACCGGTACCGCCTTTTTCTAGGCGCAGTCGACCCGAGACTAGATATAGGATGGAGTTGGGCAACCAACTCTATGCATTGATTGTTGATGCGGGCATCAGGCACACTCATTACAGAGACATACAGGCCGATGATAGGTTGTTATGGGTGTTTAGAGGCACGCCGCATGACATGTACGACCTACTGCGACATGTCGTAGGAGCTACGATAGCTGTTACACGACTGAGGAGGATTGTCCGTAGCTATAGGCGTAGTCGAGCCATGGCACGTGATGGACAGTCCGCGAGCAGTGACTCACATGCATCTCATGATCATTTACCTCGCACTGTGCCTAATGAGCATGAGGCTCCACTAGCAGCATCTAGCAGTAGTCATCATGGAGATGAGGCTGGACCATTGGCCACGTCCAGTTAGTAGCCTGCTGCAACATCCATCAATACTAGTCATGATCATGAGTAGGCGCCTAGACCATCGACCGTCGAGGCTGCACTATTGACTGAGTAGGCCTCCACTACTACTACTTATATTGTTGTTGTACTACCACTAGTTGTCGATGAATCCATCAATACTGGTGATCATGATCATGAGCAGGCTCGACCATCAACCGTCGAGGCTGCACCCTTTACTGAGCAGGCCTCCACTTGTACTGCTATTGATGTTGTTATACTACCACTAACTGATACATGACATTTATATTACAGTTGTATATTTTTAACGTTACTCAATTATATATATATATATATATATATATATATATATATATATAGTCCATGTATTTTATGTTCATGTTACAGTTGTACTTAATTTACATGTTGGTGATCATCATGATGTGGCACATATTGTTAGGTCATGTTAGATATGTTCATTTAATGTTTAGCTTGTAGATAGATGTGTATATGTGATAGCATGAGTTATTTGACATGAGATGTATATTTGATGTTTGTGTTGTGATGATGTTAATATATAATGTTAATTTGATGTTTGAATGTGTTTTTTAGTCGAATATGATGTTTGTATGATGGTTATCATGATCGTGATGATGTTTATTAATTAATTTAATATTAAATCAACATGATATTTATTAAATATTATGTCGTGATTGTAATTGAAATTTAAACTTTAATTGTATGTAAAATTGTAAAATTGTATTCGTATTTGTACTAATTGTAATTTTAACTGTGATTGTATGTAAAATAATTAATGTAAAATTTTAATTGTGATTGTAATATTTAATTTATTGTGAAATGATTGTAATTGTATAGATGAAAAATTGTAAAATTGTAATTGTATTTGTAATTGTAATTTTAATTGAATTGTATGTAAAATATTTGTAAAACTGTAATTGTAAATGTAAATGTAATTCTATGTAAAATTATAATTGTAATTCTAATCGTAATTCATGTATGTGAAATTAATGTAAAATTGTAATTGTGATTGTAATTGTAATTGTATGTAATATATGTGTAAAATTGTAATTCTATTAATGTGAAAATTTTAATTTTATTAATGTGAAATGATTTTATTAAAATATTTAAATTTGTAAATTTGCAAATAATTTTAAAATAACAAATCTAGAATAATATGAATTTTTGTAACATAATAAAGTTTAGAAAATAATGAAAATAAATTCATGTACTTTAGAATTATCATTATTTTATTATGACCTCACATACAAAAAAATAAAATAAAATTATACAATCTAGTGTGCTTATCATCATAACATGCATAGGTGTGTCATATTACTCAGACACATTGGTGCTTCACAACTATTCCGCACTGGTCACGAATAAACGCAAAAAAAAAAACGCAACTCTATTTTCTTTAAGTGAAAAAAAAGTGGAAATTTGAAAAATGGGCGGCAAAATATTTTCGAAAATCTAATTTCATAAAATAATTCTTTAAATACTAAACACTTTTCATTATTTCACTATTTTTGCTAAAATTTTCAGCCAGATATTTGCAGGAGACAGACCTGGAGCAAGAGAGCACGAGGGCATTGTGGAGCGGCGAAATACGTTCGAACAGAAGTATTCAAACAATCAGAAACCAAACCTCTGGTGATTCAAACCCTGTATCATATAATTTAAAACCATCTCGTAATTAAATTTGATTATTTTTTTTACTTTTTTCTACAGTTTTTTTACTTTTTCTGCAGTTTTATCCATTTTTACCCTAAACCCTTTAATTTTTTGTTTTTTCCCTTTCTTCTCCCTATTTCTGTGATTTTAGAATTAGGGTTTTTGATTTTAAATTGAAGTCCAACCCACAGGATGACTTGCATAGTCGATCCCAATCCATTCGGCTATTGCATGAATTTTTCGAAAAAATGGTTTTTTCTTTATCAGTGCACCCTGCATACACTACCGCACTGGTGCACTGTATTATACTGCGCATCGCGCAAGTACTGTGTAGTAAGAAAATTGAAAACATTTTTTCTAAATCCATGCGCCATATCTAAAATAGAGCACCTGTGCTCCATTTAATGAGGATAGCACCATATGGTGTATTACACTATTTTTGCGGTGCATTTATAATACCCCACACACTGTATGGTCTATTACACTATTTTTGCAGTGCGTTTATAATACCCAACATATCGTATTATACTGTTTTGCAGTGTGGTTTTAATATCCCCATGAACCGGCTGCAATGCGTACCTCGTGAAAGGCGCACCGGTGACTTGAGATTTATTTTCTACCTGAAAAGTTGAGAATTTATTTATAAATATATTAATAGATGATATTGTACAAGTTTCAGATTGATAAAGAAATGACTGACAAGAGATCAAGTAACAAAAATACTATTAACACATCAAGAAAAGCAAAAAAGGCAAGTTCTTTGTAAATTCTTTATAAAAAATATTATTTTTGAACTATATGTAAGTTTAACTAATATGTATTGTTTACTGTGTATCATGCAGAGCCACAAAACGACGAAGCTCGATATGATTATTTCTGATCTAGGACCAGAAGAGCGTAAAAGTTTAATGGAAAAATTGCAAAAGGATGAATCAGGTGAATGAAAAAAATACTATCGATCCAATATGATTTTATTTTTTTAATTATCATTAATAATATACTTAAAATTATTAGATAACATATGTCAAAAAGGCTACTAATTCACATCTGTTTAATGTTCTATAGGGACCAACAACTCAGAAAAGGAATGTTGTTCTAAGAAAAGAAAAAAAATAGAACATGCAAATGAAAATGAATTGCTCCTTAGCTCATCTGGAGTGGTGTTAGAAGTTAACGAAAGGGGGAAAAAATTTTACAAAATTTTGAGGGATCTAGTGGAACGAATGTATATATATTCTTTCCACTTACAATACAAAAATCAATCCAATGATTCCAAGAACCAAATTTTATCTAAACTAGAGGAAGAGTTTTCAGAGAATTGGTCAATGAGACATGTCAAACTTTTAATAGCAAAAACATAGGACAACAAAAAAGAAGGAATGAAAAAGTAATATTCATTTAAATGTTTGTCTAGAGTTATTTATAAATATCACTTTTTTATATTTACTTTTCATATATCAATATAAAAATTAAATATTTTATTGTCATGTTACATTTTCAGGAAGATTATGAAAATCTCAAAAGATGAACGAGCTAATATCAGAAATATGCCAGTAGGAATGTCCAAAAAGGTGTACAAGGATATGGTCAAAGAAATGGACAAAATTGCATCGCAGGAGGAGCCATCTCAACAACAACGTGCTTCAAATGTAATATGTAATCATTGAATTTTTCGATCATTAGGTAGAATAAATAAACAATTTAGAATTAAATGTTAATTTTCAAGAATTTTCTTGCAGAAAAGAAAATAAAATGGAACCCATTCAGCACATAAAATAGGATGACAAGGAAGAAAATGGTTGATCTCTAAGTTTGTGAGTAATTGTTACTTCCTTATAACAACTTAATTAGATTTCATTTTTGTATTTTTAAGTTGTTTTACAAAAATCATCATTGAATGTCTTTAAACAAGTGCTAACATACAAAGAAGAACCATTAGACGAATTGATTGAAATTGGGTTAAATATGGGTTGTGAGTATATGTTGGCATATCATAATTTAATTGTGGAATTTGTAAGCATCTATCAATCTTGTTTTACTTAGCTCCGTCTATAATTAATAGAACAAAAACATCTTTTATATTAAATATATGATTTGTTATGGGGTATAAAACTTGTAGGAAACAAAGTATGGAACTGCACCAACAGATTAAATTTTGAAAGATGCCATGGTACGTGGTTTTGAAAGAATGTGTATAGTTTATGAGTCAATTGTTGCTATGGTACATCATTTTTATTTTCGATTTACATTGATGTATATTATTTAATATTGAAATTTTCATTATTCTCACCAATGTATATACACTCATTTCAGTTTATTTTTATATTTGTAGATGGAAGGTGAAGAAGAAGAAAAAAATCAATGCCGTGAACAAAACATATTTGAAAATAACCCAAGTCATGAAAGTAGCTCTAGCAGTGACAACAGTTCAAGCGAAGAATGATGATCACTATCTTTGGATATCAAAGCAAGACGTTTTATTTTTTGAAATATGTCTATGAAATCAGAAATTTTGTTTAATGTAATGTACATAATGTCCCAGTTGAAAGACAAAGGGATACGAATAACTGTCCCATTTTCTATGATAAAGATTGTCTTATATATATATATATATATATATAATCATAAAATATGTTTTAATTTATTCTATTGCATTCTCCATTGTCGTTCTCAAATGCACTAATAAAAATTTAATTCATATGAATATTGTTATAAGATATATATGTCGAATTTTGATGAATAATGAATTTTAAAAAACCATAATAATTCTGATATGATATAACAAATTAATCCAAACAACACATTCAAATGCATTAATAAAAATGTAATTAATATGAATATTGTTCTAAGATTTGTCGAATTTTGATGAATAATGAATTTAAAACAATCACAATAATTGGACTGTCATAGGTCGACGTTTCTAAAAAAAATAAAATGAAAACCGGTGCGTGTCAGTAACTTTCGATCGGTGCATTTATGTGTATATACGCACCGGTGTCATTGTACGATCCATGGGCATCACACAAATACTAGTACCAGTTATAAATATCGATGCGTTTGCGTGATACTACGTACTAGGGCGTTTATGTATCTATAAACATCGGTGCATTTTTACGATCAGTGGGCAACGCACGAATACCGGTACCAATTATAAATCTTGGTGCCTTTCTGTGATACGACGCACCGGTGCATGATAAAGGTATATGCACCAGTGCATTGATACAACCTATGGGCACCACACAAATCCCAAGACCAATTAGAATGACCCTTTGCGTTGTATGACCAACACTATGCCCAGTGCGGTTTTACACCTAAACGTCCCAGTGCGTTCATTTGACTGAGACAGCCCCGAGGTGCCATCTTCATGTACACACCAGTGCGTTAAATCTAGAGTAGCGCACCGATGAAAAAACATCCGTGATAACCTCCGACTGCCCTTTTTTTTTTAGTTTTGTTGAATTTCCGTTAAAAGCTCTGCCAAAACCTTCGTAACCGTAAACGGATGTTGTAGCAAATTTTTTTTTTGACAATTTTGGCCAATTTTATAACACTAAAAACCTCCTTTATAACCTCTGCTAGAGGGTCTTTTCCTTGTAGTGAGAGGACTTAACCTTATAACTGAGACTTTTTTTTTCTGAAACATTATAGTATGTATTTTGAATTAATTGGTTTGCATTGTGTTAATGTTAAAATCATTTCACTTGATAATTTGCAATTATGTTGATCTCGAGAACAATGACGCACTGTATAAAGTTCTTTATTTTTATAACGTCAATTACCAAAATAATACTACTTGATTGCTTTAAATTTTTGTGAATGATATCTTCAAAATGTATACTGTTATTTTTGGTATGTAAGATCATAATAAAATAATGATAATTCTAAAGATGAATTTATTTGCATTATTTTCTAAACTTTATTATGTTACTAAAATTCATATTATTCTAGATTTATTATTTTACAATTATTTATATTCATACAAATTTACAAATTTACAATTATGCAATTATGGTAATTTAACAATTACACGTGATTAGTCATGGAAAGAATATAACACATACCCAACAAAAACACTGAAATCAAATAGATAGATAGTTATAGGTTTTTACAAAATTTGTGCCCAAGACACATTGGTCATCTGACCTCAAAATGTATGCAACATGTCAAAAGTAAACTAGTGATGCTCATGGTAACATGTTATCGATCTAGATATCCTACACAGTAACTACATCCAATGGTTAGGAACGCCAATAGTATGGCACTGCAGTTGAATGGGTAACTTTTTGATCTGACAATCTGGAATCCCGAAGGTCAACCCCTCTATGTGCTGCCGAAGCTCAACAAGAGTCTTAGCCATGTCTAAATCCTAAAGGGCTACTCTCTCGACAGCCCTCTGTGATGGCTCGTCTGCTCCATGCTCTGGCTCTTCCACTAGTTGAACTCGACCCACATCTGCATAAAATTAAAAATATAGTTTAGTCTTGGGAAAACATCAAAATAAAAAAACATGTATAAACCTTATAAAAATAAAAAAACATGGTCAAAACATTCTTACCGATTGCACCCCACTAAACGCCTTATGGTAAATCTAAGTCTGGATCTCCTCAAAAATCGATGCCTGCATATGCATACTCATCAATGACGATAACCTATCACCTGAACCCGACAAAGAATGCAGTCGAGAAAATGATGGATGATTTTCCTGCATTTCTAGCCATCCATTCTACCCATCTTTGCATCCTTGGATCTCTAGGGTTAGATATACCCAGCGTCACATGCTGAGGCTGCATCAATGGAATCTGCTCTAAGGAAAAATAAATGAGGATTGAACCATAGTTAAAAAAAAATTTCCTTCCTCCCTTTTCCTTGTTTAGTTGTTCTTTCATTTGAGAGAGTACAACTTTAGCCCAGTTGAAAACTGTTGCTTCCATACACTCTAGCACATACTGCATATTTTCTACATGCAGTGTAGCGGTACCAACAAGCTTTGCAATCCTGAATAAGATGGTTCTCAATGGAAAATCACGAATTTCATGAATGTTTATTTTCCCATCCTTGCTAGGTTCTGCCCTTGGATGGCAATACTGCAAAATATAGTCTCTCACCGTCTCTCCTCCCAGGGCAGACCCTGAGAGACAAATGGGTAGGCCTCTCCTCAACAAGCCTGTCAGAAAATAGATATCCTCCACTGAAATTGGAACCATTTTTTTCCTAATGTTAAATGCCTCAATTGCCGGATCCCATGCACGAACAAGGAACTCCAAAAGTTCCATTTTTTGCCTCATACTTGATAAGAAAAAATACTTTAATAACCCACAATCTCTGAGGGCTCTTAAAGTACTCGGATCATTGAGGGCAACCATATTTTTTTCTTCATGCTCTCTTTCTCTCCAAATTATCATCATTTTAGTCCGGTGAATCCCTTAAATAAAACCATAAGACTCATTAGGACCCTTTTCATGCAAACAATTACGAAAAAATTGGGTACATTGCAAGAATAAAAAATGTGAATTGCGCCCAACGCAGTCTTGGTCAATAGACAGAGCATTTTATATGCACCTGAGCTTCATTTTGAGTGCATTCTAATGTAGTTTTTGATGCTGAAGGGTGCGTTGCCCTCTTTTGAAAAATAATTTATCCTGAGGGGCCAAAATCCCTAAAAAATTGCAACAAAATGAAATAAAATGGCTACTGAAAGAAAGAGGAGGTTTATGGCACAAACCTGGATCAGATGGCGATGAAAACCGTCCACGGAATCGATCGCAATCAACAACTGAAGTTCGGGGGAAAAAATAGGTTCAAAGCTCCAAAATGCAAATGGTAACTTTAAAATGGTAAAAATGAATGGCAAAACTCTTTTAATTAGTCATTTTATTATTTTCAAATCATATTTATTGTTGTGACTATGGTTTTATTAATTTTTTATCATAAAACATGTATTTTTAATCCATTTGATGTTCTTCTGAACAGGTTTGCAACTGATGAGCAGATTAGTCATGCACATTTATTTCAATAATGATTTGACCACAAAGCATACTTTTATCCTTATTTTTTGAGCTTTGATAAAAATGAAAAAGGACTTGAAGTGCACTTTTAAATCTTTTTCGAGCTTCGATAACAACGAAAAAGGAACTGCTGGAGTCTTATTTTAGCTCTTTTCAGACTCCGATAATATGAAAATATTTCCAAGCACTTGTCTTTTCGAGCTCGTAAAAGTAAATGTATTGATATCTACTCAATATAAGTTTAACCCTTTTTTGGACTGAGATAGATTATTACGAAAAAGGAAAACCTTAGTCGAACATGGCTAGGAGGTTCTCTCAGATATAATTTTACACTTTTTTGGATATGAGCGACAACTTTACAAAAAATTACTTATGGAGTTTTATTTTGTCCTATTTTTCAAACTCTCTAAATATGAAAAAGGATCGGGTTGTCACTGTCATTAGGCTCGTTAAAACATAAAATAGTGACGAGCTTGTCGATCATGGAAAGAATTGAGTTTCATTCATCGCTAGAATCGTTAAATTATTAAATAACGATATATTATTCACCCGAAGGTTTGAATTATAGATCAAGAATATGTTATCCTCCTCAAGCTTGTTAAAAAATAAAGAGGTACTAGTCGACAAATGACCGGGGAAAATTTGGGAAAGTAACCAGAACTTTTACGGTAGCAGGTCGCTCTTGAACATGACACTTCACTCCATCATCTTGATTGTTTGGGTTGGGTAATCTTCTTCACGGTTCATTCATACCTATGGCTCATCATACCTTCACTTTGGTTTTAGGTCAATGCTTCCAACTCATCTCAATGTCGCCGATATGTTCAATAAAAATCATCCAGTGAATACTCATCCTTCTGCAATATTCATAAACCTTCATTCTCATGACAGTAATCCCTCAACATTGCTATATCAAGTCACATTTTGTCTCTGAAATCAGTAACTCCCCTTTCTCGATAAAGCGGCTTCGTTTTGACATCAAATCATCATCCCATAAGTTTACTTAGAAACATCATCTTCCAATACCATGAGGCTTGATACAGCATCGACAAGATCCTCGCTTCCAGAATTTTGACCGAAAGATTTTGTTTGGCATTCAACATCAAATCATCTATTCACGCCTTACGAAATGTATTGCAGTACCTTGAGTGCCATTAACATCAATGGTGGTTCTCTCACGTTTGTTAATAGCTCACATAATTGGCTAGTAATGAAACGATGTCTTACCATGTTCGACTACAAATCATATATTGGCATGGCTAGACTTGTACCCGAACGATCAAGTGAATGAGATAAGAACGCCCCGGATCTAGTTTCAGTCGTTCGGGCTTTAATTTTAGGATTTTTGTACCCATCATTTGTACGGTGACCTTACATACATATCGTCATCCAAACATGGGCCTATATCTGTAGGCATATCTATATTGGGCAACATTCCAATGTAGACGACTTTCTGCACTATGTACATGTTAGTAGATAGTTTATGTGCTGAGCATGGGAATGCCTCCCTTAGAAATTCATGATCAAGAGGATATATCATGATGTAATGTATTGTAATATTTATGGAGGTCACCACTTTGCTTCAGTTCCATCTCATCACGTCGTAAAGCATCTCATTCAAAAATATTGTTATTATTTTGACTTCA
The DNA here is from genome assembly GCA_034641835.2 of Pinus albicaulis. Taxonomy (NCBI): domain Eukaryota; kingdom Viridiplantae; phylum Streptophyta; class Pinopsida; order Pinales; family Pinaceae; genus Pinus; species Pinus albicaulis. The sequence continues at coordinate 208,075 of JAXQQM020061548.1, read as the reverse complement.
TGCTTTAGGGGGTAGCTATTATAGGTCAATTTGGGCATCATCCCACGTGACATGGTCAAACTGGACGTCATCCCCAGGACCAATGAAATAGGGTCTATCATCCCCTATCATTTCAGTTGCTACATGCCCTAAGATAGGAACAAATCGTTCATGACTTCTATTGCAATATTTCCAAGGTTTGAAGTATATGTTATATCACTTATGAGAGCTCACCAACACTGCCTCTCAAGGGAAAACTGTGTTTCATATGCATTTACCTCCATTCAAGGGTGCATTTCAATGCACTTCTTGACATTCAAGGGTGCGTTGGTCAAATGGGAGCGAAATTATCATTGTTCCAGAATCTCCACATGGCCAGTGCCTTCTAGAAGAATCCATGTGTCAAAATTCGAATCCATGTGTCCATCTAACACCTCTGAGCTTGGGAAAATGTCTTGCCTGTTATTAGAAAGTCATTGATTGAGAAACTACCATCTGTTGCCCTATAAATCGAGTACAGATCCTAGTGCTAAAAAAGGAAGAAATTTGGTAAAGAAATGTTGTTGGATTCTCAATTGAGAGAGTGATAGAAGTGAAATTCTTATGGTGAGATGTTGATTGTGATGAGGATGGGATTAAGCTGGAGCTGGTGACATCAAATCGATCATTGGTTGTAACCTCCCCCTTCTACTTATTAATAAAGATTGATGTTCATTTTCCAATATATGTATCTATTTATGTTTCTATTTCTGATGCAATGGATTCTTAATTGATATATATGTTTCATGTTTAATAGATTTAACTGATTAAGATAAATAGGCATCTATATATTGCAATATCTTTGTTGTTTAGTATTTATACTTGTAGAAATTAGTCCGATGATCTAAGTTGGATTGGAAGCTACAACAAAAGCGATCGAAGGAGAATAGGAAGCGTTTGGTTTACAAGTATGTTCTTCTATCTTTCTGTGTCTATTTATTCTTAGAGAAAGTGGCTGCAAAGTATTTAATCTGTTGTTCTAAATGCATAGCACCACATTTAGGGAATTTTATTTATCCATAGATCATAATTCTACATAACAGGGCCTTCAAAAAACATTGTTGGACGACCTGCACCTCAGTTAATTACTGAAAATGTGGGAGATGCATCCACAAAAGAAAAAACATTGGTTTCATACTAGAAGAAATCAACAAAAGTGAATCGTACAAAATATGCATGGTTTCTGAAAGATATCAAAGATGAATCTCTACAATTATATCTATATTCTAGTAAGAATTTTGATGCTGAAAGTTATGATCTAGTGGGAAAAGTATTAGACCTATATATTCTTCCAAATACTGAAAGTGTTTGTATGTTATCAAAACCGACCAAGTCACATGATAAACATAGATATCATTTTACATTGTCGGTGTATGACATGGGGGAATATTCTTCAAAGATATGCAAACAAATCGTACAAAATATTGCACATAATATTGTAAGTATTTTTATTTACAGTTATCTGTTTTGTGTTATTCAAATTGTATCATTGTGTTTTTAATAACTTAGTTAATATTGACATATTATATTTTTTTTTTATAGGATTTTGCTGAGGTAATTTCAATTATGTTGGAGGGATCTATTATATAGAGTGAGATATTATGAATTTAGTCTCCATTTTCCATGAACATGAAGAAGATGATATGGGAAATAAGCAAAAAAATAAATACTTCATGATACTACAAGATTTTATCAAAGGGATCAATCTAGTAAAGGTAGACATGTTACTTTTATAAATGAGGAAGTTGAAGTTGAAGTTGAATCTGAAGTTGAATATGAAGAATGTGTTTCTTTATCTGAGGATCATATTAGAACTGATGTTAGAAAGGAGAAGAGCCATAAAAAAAAAAAAAAAAATGCCCAAGAATGTCTCAATTACAGTTGATGACAAGGAGATTGTTTCAGTTCAAGAAAATATCATAAGCAGTAGGAGGAAGAAACAAAAAAAAATTCATTCTAAAAAAATCATGGACAACAGTGAAGGGCCTAGTGAAAACTCCAAAGTAAGCAGGGAAATCATTACACCAGGAGCTGATTTATAGGATGGCGTTAAAAAACAAAAAAAAATTCCATTCGACATAATTTGGCGAAGACAAATTTAATTGAGGGTGGTCAGTCAAACATAGTTCTTCTGCAATTATCTTTCTTCTCCCCATTCCCCATTCTGATCTGCATAAGCTCCCTTCCTTTATTCCCTTCTTCTTTAATCCATTTATGTACAATTGCAATCAAGTTATTTTCAGTGGACATTAAATCCTCGAAAGAAGGATTAGCATCCCTTTAATCCAATGGTTTACCCCCAGGTAGACCTGGATCATGTGGATTTGGCTGAGAGAAACTACAAAATACATGAGAAAAAGTCATAAGTTTATCTATTCGATGTTTACTATTGGATATAAGTTAAGCTAATTGATGAAGTTGATGATATAGGGTTATGGGAGACCAAATTACCCTATTTCATATTCCCAAAGATGCACAGCTACCCCGAATTTGTGAGGAAATGTCATGCATGCTATGATATCAATCAGAGAGATGTAGTATCCCACACAGGAGAAGTCCTTTTTACTGTCAGTGCCCATTCAATCCTAAAAATGATGCAAGCTCCTACTGTTGAAGAAAATATTCCATTTTCCTATGAAGCTGTTAGAGAACTGTACCAAAAACTGGATTTTGCTATCAGAGCCAAAACATTAGAGTTATTCATGGCTATTGATGCCCCACTACCAAAAACAAATCCTCAATATCCCTCATCCACTTTCCCTGATGGAACCCAACATATTGTCACTGTCCTTTCATATTTACTAGGGTATCATTTAGACCAGTGGATAGATGAGACCATGATAGGTTTCTTGTCCATTCTTTCATCTGAATCCAAGCCCTCAATTATGTTTAATTTCAGCCAATTCTTAGTTAATTCCATCCATGATCAATTTGTAAATTTTCACATAGAGGAAGTGTTTAAGTACAATTCAGTTTTGTTCTATATGTTTTTCTATTTTCAGGCCAACATATTTCAGTTTACAATGAGGAAGGTTAATGATGACTCTCAACCTCAATCAGTCATCTTTTGGACAACCATGCTAATGAAGGAGCAAAAGGATTATACTTACAAGAGATTTTGATGCCTTTGTACATCCAACAATAAGAATACTCATTAGTACAATGGAACCAAGGATTAATGAGGAAATTAAGAAAATCATGCAGTTATCAGACAAAATTAGAACTGGAGATTCATACTTGTACCAAAAATAAACTGAGATCAGAATTTATGGGTGTGATTTGGCCCCTTACAAGCTGCCAAAGTTTCTCCCCATGAGGATATTTGTCATGGACAGGCAGATGATCAATGCAGATGAGGTACACTTTGTATCTACCAAGAAGAAATATCAATTTAGGATCAAGTCCCAAATTGGTCCTTTTATTTGCAATAACAGAGCAGCAGGAGAGAAGGTTGACAGAATTTTGAGGGAGATGAAATTTAATCACAACTTCACTTGGTCTTATGACCCCCTAGGAATTATTTCCAAGAAAAGGGTGGAGAATAAATCAACGCCATACATCCACACCCACAAGCCTGAGATTGAACAGTTTAGGAACCAAACAGAGTGGGCAGCAAATACACTACAGGAGGCTGAAGAACAGGTGATGTCAACCTCAAGCATTCAAACCCCTAATCCACAAGAAAAAAAGAGTACAGAAGAAAAGGGAAAATAGCTAGAGAAAGAGACAACAAGAAAGAGGCCTAGAGATGATCAGTCTGCTATGGAGGCTGATACCTCTAGCAGATAATTCAAAATGAAGGATAGAAAGAGATTTATAATCCACATGGACATTGATCAAAGCAGTGAAAAATAGTGGCAAACAGTCATCACAATCAAGGATTCTCCTAGTTCATCTCCAACGGGTGGCCAAACCATATTCTCTACATCTTCAGCCACAATCCCATTTCAACAACAAAATCTACAAACCCCTACATCTACTGCTACTATAGGGGGTAAGGAGGAAAACATCTATGACACATTTAGGGAAATCAAAAGGAAGAATGAGATTCTAAAAACCAGCACCTACAACTAGTTTTGGAAGCAGAACAACAGTTCACAAGTTAGGCTTTTATACTCCTTTGACTCAGAGAAAGTAAAAACGAGGATGGATTTCCCAGAAGCACATATCTCTCAGCCTAAATCACATGCAGACTTCAAGCACACTATTTTTGAATTTGATTTCAAGGACATCCATCCAATAGATGAGATGGAGATGCATAAGTAGACTCGAGAGATGATTTCCTTGTGACATTGAAAAGCACTGCCATGAGCCTATCTAAATTGTGGGTATCATTGGCCAAATTTCAATCTCAGCTTAAAATGGAGAATATTTCTTCTCTGGCCAAAGATACAAGAATCAAATCCCTATAGGACTTAGTGGTAAATATTGGGTGTGACCCAACCAATGTAGAGGGAAGAGATATTGAAGAAGAAGAATGTTGATATAGCAGCCCTCAAAAAACAACTCAAAATGTCAGCAACTAAAGACCCTTTAATAAAGGACATTGAGGAGAATGAAGCATAGGAAGTTGAAATGATGAAGCTAATCATGGAATAGTCAGCACAACTGAAGCATATGGAGACAGAGATGGAAAAGTTGGTTAAAAAAAAGGAGAAAGTAGCAGAAATGGCCATTGTTCCATTATAGGTTGTTACTATTGCAACCATCCCTAAATCTACACCAAACACTACAGGCTCATCAGGTGGTGCAGAACAGCTAACCAAAGCCATGGATAACATGACCATACAGACAACAAAAACAAAAAAGCTGGAAGAAAAAATCAACACCCTGAAGGATTTGAAAAAAAGGTCAGAAAATGCTCATGAAATTGAGATACAGAGAGCTCAAAAACAAATTGAAAAATTAATAAAAGTAGAGAGTGAGGCTTCCATTGGTCAGACCATTGGCCAAGAAAAAGAGATTATTTGGACAAGCATTGTTGATTCCATGAATGAAATTTGGCCTTCTATTCAAATAATATTTGAACAGAGAGATATGATTGGACTAGTGAATGATGCCATAGACAAAGCAAACAGAGAACTGGTAGACATGCCTAAAACAACAAATAATATTATCAAATTCTTGAATTCCAAGAGCAGGTTTGAATTGGAAGCATTAGGGTGGAGGACAGAACAACAACCATCCTAGAAGTCAAGAAGGTACTCAACAAAAAAGGTTTGGTCATACAGTTAGAAGAAAAGTGACATCAGTTACAAATTGGTGTCAGAAGAGTCTTCAGCAAAATCGAACCACTGACCAAAAGAAGATTTCTATATCTTTTTGTGATAAATGATAGGGTCATGCACAGGCAGGATTATGTAAAGAAGCTGAAGGAGATTGATAAAGACACAACTAAGTTTGCTGGAATAAAAGGATCAATGACTGGAAGAGCCTTCCTAGTGGCTATGGATAATGATTTATACATATAGCATGAAATGAAGCTCATTTTTGCATTAAGGCCAAATTTCGTGAAGTTCACAGAGATAAGTGAGATTTACAGGAAGTTAATCAGGATCAAGATCCTGAATGCGCAACAATGGGAGAAATTGTGTGATTACCAAGAAGGGTCATCTCAACGCATCAATATAACAACCAACTCAACAAATCAATTAATTTTGTAGATCAGTGTATCAGCTCAACATATCAACATCATATTATCTAAATCTTCCAGCACAGCAACAGATTAAAGAACATAGTAACAACCTTCTGGAGATTACGGCCACATGTCACAGTTATTCTATCATTTCAACTTTATGGTCACAATTGTCAAATTTCAAGTCATTATTAGTAGATATCCGATGTAGATACGAAAATCACTAGGAGTTAGTTAGATACTGCATTTATTTTCAGTATCAGGGGTTGGACCCTAGATTGTAAACCTTTCTATTGGATCATTGTAATTTTGAAGTTGGAGCACTAATAATAAAAGATGATTTTGCAAGATTCTTGAACTATATTTATCTGGTGATGTCTTTTCTTTACTGCATTTAATGTTTTCCATTGTTATTTCTTTCTAAGTATCATTTGATTCTAATTGTAGAATGAAAATATGAAGAATGAGATTTGGTGCATAGAGCCCCTTAATTTTGCCTATGTTTACAATATAAGTGTTTCTCTTCTGAATTCTGGTTAAAAAATACTTAATTTCTTTTTTACCACTACTGAATTCTCTCTTTCTTTCATCTCATAGTTCATTATGTTTTAAAGATCCCATAAGTGTAGTTAGCTTGCCTTGCAAATGCTCTGGAAAATTTGATGCAACAACCGAGCCTGTTATGACTCCATAGCCCAATGGAAATAGTTTAAACAAATCTCCTAATCCAACCAAACTATCAATCAAAAATAACATTCACAATCAGTTTAACTAGCCTAATGTCAAAAATCATTAAAAACAAAGCTAAATTTTAAAGAGAGATCCCTCTCTGAGTCTAGGAGGACTAGATCCTAGTCTCCAAAGTGGTTTTGATGTTTTCAGTTTATGATTATTCTTGCCAATATTAAAATTATAGAACGATAACATAGTGGTGACCATACTCGGGACATAAAATGAAAAAATTGACTTTCATTCGAATTCAGAAAACCCGGTTAAAAGAATTGTATGATAGAAGTATTTTCTAAGATTGGTTTCTTTTAGTTTTTGAAAATAATCAGTTTGGCTATGCTTTTGATCTGAATTTTGGCTCCTAAAATGATCTCTACTAGATCCCATTCTGATCCAAATCCTCCTCCTATAGTGGACAATCCTGAGAAGATTTAAAGAAAAGCTCCTAGAAATGAAAGTCAAACAAGTAGCAAGATTCTCGACGGAGCAAATTCCCTCCTTGAAAAATTTATCACTTTACAAGACATTCAATTTGATTTACATTTTGAACAAGGTTTATTCAAGACCAAATCTACGAATTGGACTGACCAAACAGTATTTAATCCATCTATTTTGCAACAAATTACAGTGAGAGAAGATTACTCACAAATTCAATCTGATATTCAGCTTCTCCAAGATTTTGATACTCTCTAAGATTTGGTAACAGAGTTTACTTCAACTTTTGATGATGCTTACCTTCAACAGTCTGTAGAACTAACTGCATTGACTATAGCAGCTTCTTCTATTACCTCTCATACTTCCCATCTTAAGTCAGCTAGTCCTACTGCTTCCACAATCCACACCACTTCTTTTATCCTTCCTCATAAGAGCACTCAAACCTCCACACATACATATTCTCCTATCATCCATCCTACTTCATCCACTATTCACCTTCCTCCACCACCTCCACCAATCATGGCAGCCAGATATGCCCCATTGGTGTTGCCAGCAGCTTTTCCAACTATGCCACAGGATTACCAGTCTAAAATTACATTATATGGTGGAATTGGTCCTATAACTGCCCAACAACGTGTTGACAAAATGAATGATTGTTTTGACCTTCAAGAGGTAGATGAAGAAAGTGTTAAGTTAAGGATGTTTTCTTAGAGTCTTAGTGGAGAAGTTAGGAAATGGTTCAAATATTTTCCTGCAAACAGTCTCAGTGACATCCCTTGATTTCATCAAACATTCCTGAATAGGTGGGAAGTAAAAAATAATCCTCTTCAAATCTTATATGAATATGAAAATATTATAAGGACCCCAGCTGAATGTGTTCAAGACTATTGCACCAGATTCAATAGTTTATATAATGCAATACCTGCTCATATAAAACCACCATAGGGTTTAGCCTTATTTCAATTCCTTGATGGTTTTGAACCATAAATGTCATATCAACTAAGGGAAAGAAACTTAGCCACATTAGAGGAAATTTAGAGAGATGCAGTGAGTGTAGAAGCCAACATGTTAGCAAAAAGAGCTAGAATGAGAACTAAAAGAAGAGTCACTATAAGAGAATAACCTTAAACTTCCACATCTGATGCTAAAATTGACTCATTTGTTAGAACTATGGAGAGAATGATGGAGAGAATCAATTTAAATGAGAGAAATATTTGTAGGGAAAATCAACCACCTCCTCAAAAAAAAAACCAACATCCTAGGAGAAATCCTCCTCAAATAAGACAAAGAGAGAAAAGAGGTCTTGATCAAAAAATTAGGCCTCCATTCCAAGAGAATTATGCCGATGAGGATGAAGTAGTTGAGGAAGTAGAAAAGAATTAGATAAATTTGATGGGAATTAATGAAGATGACTCTGTTTTTCTCACCCAAGAAGAACAAGAATTATTTTCATTAACTCAAATAGAATTAGAATTTGAGGAATATGATGATTATAAACAAGGATTTGAGAATGCTATCATGGAGGTTCACCGGAAATATAACCATAGAAGGAAGAAAATTTTTGACAATTTCAATAAAAATAATTCAGAAAATACTGCCAAAAAAATATCTGAAACTGATCTCAACAAAACAGCAGAAAATTCAAAGAAAACAATGAATAATTCAGAAAAGAAGAATATAGAAAACAATAATAAGAGAACATTTGATATCCCTGCCAAAATTTCTCAAACAAATATTCCTAGTACAAGTAAACAAATTGAATTCACACAAAAATATTGGCTGAAAGAAATTATTTTTGAAATCTGCTCAAAGTTCAAACACCATTCGGCATTGAGAATGAACTTGCTAAATTGAAAATATCTATTTCTCTCACTGAATTGATAAAAGAGAATGTGTATAGGTCTCAGGTCCTAAAGGTACTAAATATAGGGGAGATTACTGGTACTGTTAATTTAAATCATGATCAGCCTGAACTTTTGTTTGGGCCAGAAGTTGATGGTAAACCCCAAGAAGGAGGTGTCCCTCCCTTTTATGTCAAACTTGATATTCATGACAAAATTCTCCACAATGCCATGTTGGATTCAAGTGCATCACATAATCTTATGCCAAATGCTATTACGGAGAAGCTTGGTCTTGAAATTACTAGATGTTATAAAGATTTGTATGATGAAACCTTAGTTAAACTGAGAGGGAGGGGGGGGGGTGAATCAGTTTAATACATTCATGGACATTTAAAAAATTTTCATTCAACTCATTTAAACCTTCATTTCATAAGAAGCTTAGTACACAATGGATCAACAAGAAAAATGTGTGGACAACAAGTAATTAAATAGATTAAAACATCACATCAACACTTAATCATCAAGCACATAGACATCAGATATAAGTGGAAACCCATAAAGGGAGAAACCACATATTATTATTGTTTTGATGCAAAGGAAAGCTCCAATGCCCTCTCACAACTGATTTTCTGCAGGCTCCAACCTACAAGAGGCTTCTACCCCAAATTATGCAAGCTACAAATTGGAAGGAAGCTCCAACTCCCATCTATTTTTTGTAGGCTACAACCCATAGGAGGTTCCTACCTCAGCCAACTACAACTAGACATATATCATTCTACAAATTGATATGGAAGCAAAAACTCCCTCACGCTACAATAAAATCATATGTTGATTTACCTGGATATCAACTCTGTTTTCTCCTTCTTCAATGTTGCCCTTCCAGCCTTCAAATCTGCTTCATATCAGCTCTGGATCTGCACAACATCTCTATCTTCTCTCTCTCATTCTTCCACTCTCTAACATCTCTATGCATATTCCAATAACATCCTTTATAGAGATCACTTCATGGTTGTTTGCATTCTATATGGGAATATGAAGTGAACAGGCATGACTCTTGCCTTCCACCCATTCATTTCCTCACTCAACATATTCAGGATGTTAACCATACATACAATTATTACAGTATCAAATGGAGTTTTTCTTTTCCTGGGAGACTTGCCTTTTCATCATAAAAAATATAAAAAAAATAATATAGTTACAATTACATTCAAATATTTCATTCAACCCTTTTAGATTCTTAGGTTTGCTGTGTGTTTGTCCTCTTCTTCTTCTTGTCCCTTTTTCGTTTATGTTTCTACAGTTATATTCCAATTGTGCTACATGACCCCATTTTTTCCCAACTCGACCCTTGCTGCTGCACTATTCTGCATGAGCTTTGGGTCCTTTTTCTTACCTGAGCCTTTTCTTGCATGGTCAACCTTTTCTTTTAACGCACAGCCACATTTACATGAAACTTTTCATCTTGGTCGACATCTTTAACCAAACCCATGGATCTGTGGGTTATAGCCCACATAACTCTCCTTTTACACGCATTGGAATACAACTTCAGAGTTAAATAAAACATACATACATTAGCGATCAAAAAATGCTACTTTAAAGAAAAACACACATAAACCCAAATCTCTTTCATACACACGAAACTTCCTATTGGAGGGTTCCACAACTCCTTGAACCAATCACAACACATCGCATTTCGTCAAACTTACCAAACAACCTTAACAACAATATTATCATTCCACCGATGCAAATTTGTGTTGTTATCTTGACTGTAGATCTTCGCTAGATCTAACGGTCTTGCTATACCTCTTTGTCTTATTCCAATCGCTCGCCCGCAAGTTTAACTCTTATCGATAATGCTAAACCATATAATCTGCGATGTGCGCTAGTGTGCAGTGCTGGCATGTGGCTCCTCCCTCATTGCATCACATTCTTCCATCCTTCCCGCATCGCATCGCAAAAAACTTCCCATATCATCCAAACTATTAACAATAACCTCTAAAATCTGTGATGTGCGCTAATGTGCAATTCTGACACGTGGTTCCTCCCTCATCGCATCGCATCCTTCCATCCTTCTTGAATTGCATCAGAAAAAACTTACCATACCGTGCGAACTCTTAATGGTAACCTCTAAAATCTGCGATGTGCACTAATGCACAATGCTTACACGTGGTCGCCCCTCATCGCAACCAAATTAACTTGCAAAGTCATCTTAATTGTTCATCTCTCGCCTTCACTTCTGCAATCTAATCCTGACTGTCCATTCACCTTCTTTGGAAATATTCTAAGTGTTCTCTACCTTAGTTGATTTCTGTTTGTTTATACTGTCACCGCTCTGCAACACCAGTTCCTCCATGCTACTCCTCCTGAGCTTGTTTTGTATTGTTCAACTCAAATCTCTCCTGAGCATGTCTTTGTTATTAACTCTCATCCTGAGTTATCACACTTGACATACACCTTTTCATACTGATCAAAACCATAATTTAGAATTTATTCTTTTCAACCTACACATAAGTTTATCTTCTTACAACTTAGCTTTGGCTAATGCTCTCTTTGCATGGCCTTCTCTTCCTACAGAGCCCCCTGTGTCTCTCGGCTCTCGCCTCTCTCTTATGTTTTCTTACTACATTATTTCCTAATCTACTTCTTTGCCTTATTGTTGTTGCTTCTTTGCTTCTTTGTTGCCTTTGCTCCTTGTCTGCCTTGCTTCTTAGATGCCTTTGCTTCCTTTTCCTTTTTGATAGTTCAAGTGCTACTCCTTTGTGCTCCTTTGCCATCAATGACAATATTTCCAATAGTCTCCCCCTTTGGCATTGATGGCAACACTTCCTCCAACACTCCAATACTTTCTCCAAGGATTCCTCCCCCTTTCATTCTGAGAGGTGTCTTTCTTCCTCTTCTTGCCTTTCCTCCCCCTTTGACATCAATGGCAAAGGGTTGCACATTTCCTAGTGTAGTTTCTATCCTTGCATTTTCTTTTCCCACTTTATAGGCCTTCTTCTTCTGACTTTATACTTTGCTGCTCCAGGCTGGTGTATTATAGTTGTTGGGAGAATACTTTGAAAATTTATTGAGATTGCATGAATGGAGGGCATGTCACCATATAATGTTCTATACTTATATCCCCTACTACTTGATAGAGGTGATATGTGCTAGAATTTTGATGTACTTCTGTCATAATAATCTGATCTTGAGGACCTGTACCATACCATACTCTGTAGGTATTTACCAACTTCATATCTCTAGCTCTTCTGTGACTACTTTTATGGGCTTCTCTCCCCCTGGAATGATTCTTTATTGTTTGGTACTAAATATCACTTGTCTACTGCAGTGTTTCTGTTCCTTATATTGCAGCCTTTGCTGGTGAATTTCCATCATCAATTTTTTTTTTTTTGTTTCTGATCATATCAGAGAGCATTATCTGTAGACACTACCCCTATTTTGTCTCTTAGATATTCGAATGGTTCTCTAGCAAGAGGTTTTGTGAATATGTCTGTTGTTTGTTCCTTTTTTGGTACATACTCCATCTTTACTATTTTCCCTGCTACTTTTTCTCTGAGGAAGTGGTACTTTATTGGGATGTGCTTGGTTTTCGAATGAAGAACTAGATTCTTTGATATACGTATTGTGCTTGTATTGTCACATTTGATAGAAATAGGTTTAGTGATGCTTACCTTAATGTCTTGGAGAGTTTGTTTCATGCACATTACTTGAGTGCAACAAGATGATGCTACTATGTATTTTGCTTCTGTTGTAGATAGAGAGACAGATGTTTGCTTCTTGCTTGACCATGCCACCAGACTTTCTCCCAAATAAAATGCACCTCCACTTGTGATTTTCCTGTCATCCACACAGCTGGCCCAATATGCATTTGTATATGCTATCAATGTGAACTCTTTTCCTTTTGGATACCATAGGCCATAATGTTCAGTTCCTTGCAGGTATCTAAATATCCTCTTGATTTCTAGCAGGTGATTTTGTTTTCATGCTGCTTGATATCTTGCCACAAGTCCTACTACTAGCATAATGTATGGTCTAGAGGAAGTTAGGTATAGCAGAATTCCTATCATAGATCTGTAAAGTCTTTGATCTACATTTGCAGACTGATCATCAGCACATAACTTGCATCCAGTGATCATGGGAGTAGACACAGGTTTGCAGTCTTCCATTTGGAATATTTTTAACATATCTCTTAAGTATTTTTCTTGTGAAATGAATATGCCTTTGTTCTTTTGTAGAATTTGAAGTCCTAGATAGTAGGTAAGCTCTCCAATCATAGACATCTCAAATTCTGACTTCATTTCTTTTGAAAATCCTTTTACTAACTCATCCTTGTTGCTGCCAAACATGATGTCATCTACATATACTACTACAATTAATAGTTCATTTTCATCAGCCTTTGTATACAGATTGTTTTCTACTCCTCACTTCTTGAAACCTTGTTTTTTAAAGTACTTGTCCAACCTGGAATACCATGCACGTGGTTCTTGTTTGAGACCATATAGGGCTTTATTTAATATGCACACATAGTCATGTTTATCTACTAAAGAAAATCCTTCAGTTTGTTCCATGTAGACTTCTTCCTCTAGATCTCCATTCAAGAAGGCAGACTTCACATCCATTTGATATACCTTGAAATCATGATAGCATGCAAAAGCCAAAAACATTATAATTGATTCAATTCTTGCTACAGGGGAAAAATTTTCATCATAGTCAAGTCCTTCGATTTGAGAGTATCCCTTACATACAAGTCTCATTCATCTTATCCTTGAATATCCACTTTGTGAAAATGACATTTTTCCCAGCAGGTCTTGGCATTAACTCCCAGGCCTTGTTCTTCTCAATTTGGTCTAATTATTCATTCATAGCATTTACCCAATGTTTGTCTTTGTTGGCTTCATCAAAATTCTTCAGTTCTATCTGTGACAACATGGCTAGGTATACTTCATCAGTTTGTTCAACTAGTTATCTTTTGGTTTGGACTCTTGAACTCTTGTCTCCAATAATTTGGTCTTCGGGATGGTTCTTCTGAGTGTGTCTCAAGGTTCCTTTTGAGTTTATCTCTGTATCTTCTGTTGTCTTACTATGTTCTTCATTTTCTTGACTCTCATCTTCATGATCATTTGGAGGATTGGCACAGTTTTTTCTTCTAGTTCTGTCTGGTAGATCTTCATCGAATTTCACATCAATGCTTTCCACAATTTTATGCAGTCTTTTATTGTAGCACCTATATCCATTACTCTTGGATGCATATCCCAAAAATATTCCTTCATCAGCTCTTGCATCATACTTCCCCAATTTTTCATCATTATTCTTTATAAAACATTTTCTACCAAATAATGTAAAGTGCTTGATTTATGCTGGTTTCCCATGTCATAATTCATATGGAGTCTTGTCACAGTTTGGTCTAAGATGAGCTTTGTTGAGAATATGGACAATTGTATGTACTTCTTCTGCCTAGTAGGTTTGGGGAATGTTTCTTTCTTGCATCATTGCTTTGGCAACCTGTTGTATTGACCTATTTTGTCTCTTTGCCACTCCATTATATTGAGGTGTACCTAAAACTGTAAACTTTTTCTTTATACCACATTCATCGCACCGGTCTACAAAATCATCATCTGTGAATTCACCTCACCTGTCTGATCTGATGCATTTTAGTTTACATCCAGTTTGATTTTCTGTTAATGCCTTGAATATCTTAAATCTTTCAAATGCTACAGATTTGTATATGAGAAATTCCACCCATGTTAATCTGGAAAAATCATCGATTATTAGCATGAAATACAATTCTCTACCTGGTGCATTTGTTCTTGAAGGTCCACATAGGTCCATGTGTACAAGCTAAAGAGGCTTACTTGTAGATAGTTGGTCTTTAGCTTTGAACATTGTGCGAGTTTTTTTTCCCAATTGGCAGGACTTACACATAATATTTGGTGGCTTCTTTATTGCAAAAAAATCTTTGACAACTTCCTTTTTGCTCAGTTTGATTATGTGGTCAAAATTTAGATGTGCCAATATTCTATGCCATATCCAAGATTCGTCAAGTTTCCTTATGTGTCATGCTTAATTACTTTCTTCTAATATATAAACATTACTCTCTGTTTGAACACATTTTAACAAGGTCTTTCCGATAGTGATTGACATTACTTCACAATCTTGGGCTCTGAAAAGGACCTCACACCCTTTATCACACATTTGACTAAAACATAGCAGATTGGCTTTTAGACCACCTACAAACAGTAAATATTGAGCCTCTCCTCTTCCATTATTCAGGTTGACTGTGCCTTTTCTTTTTATTTTCCCTACTTTATCATTACTGTGTAATGTTCCTTTTTCAGGAAATTTCTACAACAATGAGAATATTTCAAGATATTCTAAAGTTGGAGCTCCAAAAATAAGCAAGCACAATAATGGTGTAGTAGCACACTCAACTCATAAAAACATGAGAGAAATCCATAGCCATTGTATTAAATTATAGCAGCAACAAGGAATACAAGATCTTGAGGAAAAAGTGATGCTCAAGATAGGCAATGCTCAGCCTCAAGAAACAAGTACAAAATACATGACAAAACCACTGCTACACAATGTATACCAAGCTATGACAACGCAGTTTTAGAGAGCAACTGCATGCTACATATGTCAAATACATGGATAAATCAATATGTGGCCCAATACAACATTGGGAGTGAAGATATCAACTCCCAAAGACTACCTCATGTCAATCCTGAAAGGATTGGCAATAAAATACAAAACTACAAAATGCCAGAGTTGCTGGGTAGCTGCAGCAACTCAGAAATAGAACTGGATGGAGATGGCTCAAGATGATACCAAAACTGAAAATGCCTCCTCCAATGGATCTTTAGGATGAAAGGCTGATCCCTTCACCAAAGATCTCACCCTCCAACAAAGTGCAAGAGCCCCACTACAAGTGCTCCTCTCAAAATAACGCAGTCTCTGAATGGAACTGCGCTGTAGGGATATGGGAAGAGTTGGCCTTGATGCCAAAGTTTGCAATATGATCCTAACTACCTCCAATCTAATATCCCAAAGGAAATAGGGACTCCTCCTCTGAAAATAGGTGATGAAGGTAGTGTAGTGAACCCTCACTGCAACAGCCAGCAACACAACATTAATCTACTGTAAAAATAACATTGTCTTGATGGAGGATGCTTGGCCTCAAGCCTGGATGTGAGGAAAATGAAGAAAAATCATTCAAGAGACCTCTCAAGAAGGAGAAGTAATCCTAAATAGGAATTCCTCCGGCAATTCTTGCTAAACAGCAAAGAATGCACAATTGTCTAATGGACAATTGAAATGAATAATACAAACCTGAGAAACAATGGTTGCCTTGTCCTCCTTTTAAACAAGTGAAAGCCCCTCTCCATGGGTCCCACTCCTTTTAGGTTTTCCTCCACCAAATAACCCTTTCCCCATTCCTACTACACTTATTCTCTAAGTGTGCTTCACCTCGTCTGCTTCACCTCTTGGCCCAGTGCTGATAACTTGGTCAAACTTGACCTTGTCTACTTGCAACTAACCCTGTTCACACATGAGGGTGTGAAAACTAGCTCCAATGATGACCCCCTTTCATACTTAGAGGAATTTTATTGAGATTTTTATTATGCATGGGTCTCCTTACCCATTTATTTTCCTCCTAGGTTAAATTATCAAAAATTAATGTTCCAAATTATTGTCGGAAAATTTGGGAACATTATAGTCCTCCCCTCCCAAATGTTGCTTGTCCCCAAGCAACTGCAAGGATAGAACTGGATAGCCTCTACTCAAGGCATGGAGTCTATAATGTGTTGAGGAACATCTTCCTCATGTGGATCCTCCATCCCCCAAGCAATCATCCATGCTAAATGAGTTACCTCCCAACTAGGCAACTCCTGGAAACTGTCTTCCACCTTTGGCTCCGACAAAGTAGGTGGGATGAAAGTATGCTCATGGTAGAAAATGTAGCCTACTCCAAGCTGTCCTTCTCTCCACTCGTTATAAGTGCAGAGAAAGTGTTGATCATGGTTTGCAAAATACTTGCCCTCAAGTGGCAAGATGAAGACTAGATCCCCAAGGACTTCTCCTCCAACGCTGCAAATCATGCTGGCGCAAGGCTCCCCATATATGATGAGTTGGAAGTCATCATCATATGGCATCTCATTTCTCATATGGCTCACCTCATAATGAAACAAATGAGCTATTGTAGCGGCCATACCATCTCCCATACTCCCTCTAGAACATGTGGTGCAAACTGTGTGGGAGTTTTCTCCCTCCAAGGACACATCCACCCAATGTGTCTGTCCTCCAATCATGCTCCCAAGGAAAGATCTAGCAGTATCAATCAAGGGAACCATAAGGAGAATCATGCTAGCTACCATGTGTAGTAAAGGAGAAGGACAATGGTCCCTCAAATGTAGCCAACACAGTTTGATTCTCCACTGCCATAGAAAATAAAATGATGGGTGGCCTCCCCACCATTTGCTTACTGCCCCGGTCTCTTCACAAATCTAGAGAAAGTGAAGGATGTAATGTGCAATGTGAGTAAATTCTCCATGAGAGATCTCCTCCCCATATCCACTTAGGGAGTGATCACCCATAATGGCCTTATGTAGACCACCAAATCTAGAAGGAAGAATAATCCTTCTTTGAGCAAATCCATACACATATATGGTTAAGAGATGCATATATATAGATAAATCATCATGCAAATCAACAATACTCTCACCATATGTTTTGCTTGTATAAATGGAGTGGCTCATAGATGAGTCTCCCCTCATAATCAAAGGGAAAAGAGTTGACTGTGCTAACTCCTCCAACTCCTTAAGATCCATGGAGTGCCTCCTCAAGTTCTTCAAGTGGTTCCTCCTACAAGAAGAAAGGAAATGTAATGTGGCCTTCATGGTTGGCCCATGGTTTCTCCTGAAATGTTAAACATGTATGGTAAGGAGAATCATTCTCCCAATGGGCATCCTCAATCTCAAGCCCACTCTCCAATAAAAGCCTCCCATGAACATATACAAATCAACAATACATGGAAGCAAAAACCAATAGAAACAAGTTGTCACATGACAACTGGAAAGTGGATCAAGGTCCCACACAAGGAACCAATGAGTGCATCCCTTGCCTGCATCAAATAAAACAAAAACAAGTGTTATTCCAGCCACTTTTTTGCTGCCACAATCATTTTACAAGATAGAAATATGAAAGTACAAAAAGGTGTCAATGGTGCACACCAAAAGTCATGTGGCCTTCCCCACAATCCACCAATGAGATAGCCGATCTCAATGCTACAAATGGCTTCAAGTACATCATGATACAATATGCAAGAAGGAATAATCCTCCTTGGTACAATATGCTGCTCATAAAAATACAAGAAGTACAAAACATAAGGTGAAATTGTACATTCTCCATCATGCACTAGAAGACTTGAGCTGAAATGGCTCAACTGAAAATGCTCCCTTACTCCCAATGAGTAGTAAGGTGGCTGTGAAATCTTCTCCATTATCATCTGGGCTCTACATCTCTCCATATGCTGATGTATGTCCTGATAGATGCCCTCCCAAATGAACTTCTCTGCTAAAGAAAGATATGCATTAAAATGCATGGAAAAGAAGTCCTCCTGCGCTGCATGAAACAACTTCTCCTTGAGGCTAGAATTTCTAGTCAAGAAGACTTTGTCATGTGAATAGATGACCATATCATCCACAATGTATCTGTCATCTCTCTCCGGGTCATCAAGAGTCATGCATGCATCAAGATCCTTGGAGTACTCAACTAAGAGCTGAGATCTCCAGTAAGGATCAATCCTCCTCAGAGACAACACTGGTGATCTAGCATGTGTAGCTCTCCTCATGTTGTTGTCTACTACTTTGACATCCCCCATGCCAAAGTTCTCCTCCAAACTCTTCACCTCTCCAAAATCCAAGAGTGTTCAATCTAAAGATAGAATGTCTCTCATCAATGATAGATCTGGTGGCCTCCCGGGTGGAATGCCTCTATGCAGTGAGACATCAATGTCAAGAGTGGACTATATATATGGTTGGGAAACCTTGCCCTTGCTCTCATAGCACAATACAGTTTGCCTCCTCTTTGCACTAGTTCTCTGAAATAGAGAAGGGTGTGTGCTTCTCATCACGTCATGTTGCTCTTCCTCCCTTCCTTCTCCTTCCAGCTGCAATGCTACACAATCATGCTACTCATTGATTGTGCTTGGACCTCCATGTATGAGATCCTGGGGACATCCTTGAAAAGCTGTAAGAATCCATCTAGTTGGAGCAAGAGCTCCTCCTTCCTCTGCATGAGGTGCTAGATCAACTCTAGAAATGACAAAACTGTTGTCCTCAGCCTCCTCAACATGAGTGGGCAACCCTCTAGTGCTTGGATCCTCTTTTGGAAAAGGGATCTCTTTGCATATTTGTGCCAAAAATGAAGATCTTGCCTCTAATAAAGAATCATGCAAGATATCATCCTCCTTTATGACCCTCTGAAATGTTTTTGAGTCTATGGCTTCCTCCATCACATGCAAGGGTTTGTTTGTTTGAATGTGTTTGTTTCCTCCACATGTGTTTCAGAATTTCTCCTACCAAATCTCCTTATCGAAGTTCTAATGAACATTGCATAGGAAGAGGTATTTGCATTTTTCAAAGTAAATGACTCAAATAACCACCATGAATAGACCTTACCTCCCAAGCGCAGCGCTGCTACTCTGATGGCCTCATCTTCGGAAATCTGATGCTGCAGCAAAAAGGTGTCTAGCTCTTCTATCCAAGCCCTGGCTGAACATGTAGGGGAACCATCAAAGATAGATAGAAGAAATATATCCTCATTATGCTACTTGCTCCTCCTCACCATGATCTTGAAAAACTCCGGAAAAGTAATATGATCTCTAAACCCTCAAGTTTGAGATTCATACTCATGCAAGAAACCACTAAGAGTTCCTTCCTTCGGCATTCCTCCCCCTTCTTCTCCTCTCATGGAAAATCTAGCCATGTGACTGCACTGTACATCATAGGGTGTAGCTGCATGCTCACATATGCTAAAAGAAAATCTAGAGTTTGACTTAATCTCAAACCCTCTTGGATATTATGTACAAATCTCCCACCTTATCTTCTCAAATTCTTCATGAATTCTCAGTAAAGATCTTGGAAGAAGCTTGGTAAGCTTATCTTCCCTTTTCTCTCCATGAAATGGAGTCTTAATCTTCTCTCTTCTTGATAGCATGATGGCTGAGATCCACTAGCTAAGCCAGAGATCATGCTTTGATACCACTGTAATGTTCCTTTTTCAGGAAATTGCTACAACAATGAGAATATCTCAAGATATTCTAAAGTTGGAGCTCCAGTAATAAGCAAGCAAAATAATGGTGCAATAGCACACTCAACTCATAAAAACATGAGAGAAATCCATAGCCATTGTATTAAATTATAGCAGCAACAAGGAATACAAGATCTTGAGGAAAAAGGGATCCTCAAGATAGGCAATGCTCAGCCTCAAGAAACAAGTACAAAATACATGACAAAACCACTGCTACACAATGTATACCAAGCTACGACAATGCAGTTTTAGAGAGAAACTGCATGCTACATATGTCTAATACATGGATAAATCAATATGTGGCCCAATACAACATTGGGAGTGAAGATATCAACTCCCAAATACTACCTCATGTCAATCCTGGAAGGATTGGCAATAAAATACAAAACTACAAAATGCTAGAGTTGTTGGGTAGCTGCAGCAACTCAGAAATAGAACTAGATGGAGATGTCTCAATATGATACTCTTGGTGTCCCATGTTTTTATAGTTTGGAAAATCAAAAGACAAGGCAACATTAGAACCAATATTTAGAGTTACAAGATATAGTCCTCCTGTTCTCAGAGAGGGATCTCTCAAATTTTTTTTTGCAAAGGTTTATCTTGTGTGCTTAGAATATGGATTTTAGACTAGTTATTAAGTGCAGGTGTTTATTTGTTTGTTTGTTTGGTTGGATTGAATTGATACAGCAGAACATGAAAGGTCTAGGAAAGATACACAGAATGGAGAAACATCTGGTTCATTGGGAAATGGAGTCAAGAAGAGGTCATAACATACTTATCAATGGATATGGGATATCAGAGGGCAAATCTAACTTGGCCACAGGATCCTTTGGTTTGGAATGAGATGGACATTAATGATTTGGAAAGAGAAGTTTTAATCCTCAAACAAATGGGATTTGAAAGCACAACTTGAAAAATAAAGAGCTATTTGGTAGATAGGGCTAACCATAAATTCTACAAATCACACCTTTAAGAAAATAATGATTTCAAAACAACTTTTAAAATGAAATCTAAGATTTGGGGAACACCCTATTTCCTCAAAGATTTTATTTCAATGACTTAGAAAACATAAAAGATTTACTGATAATTGCAGTCATAGAAGAGGGAACACCTAACACATATATGATCACAACTATAAAGACCTTTAAGCCAACTGTTCAAGTGAGGACAAAGGGCAAGATAAAAACAGACCTCTTTGATTCACTGTAAGCAAAGAACTTCAAAGGGATACTTCAATAACAGTTTTTAAGTGGCAGTAGACAAGTAGGGAGAACCATAAATCATGCTGAAACCAATTTTTTGAACTATTAAGGAAATAAACAAGCATGAAGATTAAAGAGAGAGATTAAAGACTCTAAAATACTTTAGCAGAATAAAACATGAAACAGTGAAGGATGAACAGGTCTAAGGTGCTTCCAAGAGTCATTTTTTAGCCCAAAA
Organism: Pinus albicaulis; assembly: GCA_034641835.2. NCBI lineage: Eukaryota > Viridiplantae > Streptophyta > Pinopsida > Pinales > Pinaceae > Pinus > Pinus albicaulis. The sequence goes on along the minus strand of JAXQQM020061548.1, from coordinate 186,670 downwards.
CTTTCAACCTACTGTAGTAAGAAATTATGGAACATAATGAATACAGGGGAAAACATAAAACAGTTCAGAATACTTCACCAGCAGCCAAGCTCATGGATCCAATGATAGAGCCTTCTCAGGAACAAGCATGCAACAACATCATCAAGATTTCCAAGACTTCAGTTTCTTCTTCAACTTCAATGGACTATGTATTTATTTCAGAGAGTTTTAGTATTACAACTGGTGATCAAACAACAACCAACCCTTCACTCATCTTCTTTAGAAGTATATATAGAAGAATGATGAGGTGAGATCTGATAAAATATCTCAAAAACTAATTAATACAGAATTAAATGGCTACTTGGCCTTTGGGGGCTCAATGAAGCAACTTACATAGGTGTCCTCTGTATAAAATCATTTACATTAATTATTAGGATTGTTGGAAAGAATTTTTTGACTTCAAGGCTTCTTATCGTATTTGAAATAACTTCTGCTGACAGCTACAATAAGTTCCTTTAGTTGAAATAACTGTTCAGCTATGTTGATGCTAAATATCTCCTGGTATGGTAATAACTTCGACCTTCTTTGTTTGCTTTGAGGCTACAGGTGGCTTTGCGGTGGCTGGAAGTTTTAATTAGCCCCCGAGGTGATAGTGGAGGTCTCTTTTCTAATAAAAAAGTCATGATTTTCTTTTAAACTATGGTTTTAGGCTTCTGATAATCCATTTTAGCCGTAATCCCCATAACTTTGTCTTTAATTCTCGGTCCTGATAATTTTATCTTTGGCACTGATAATTATCTGACTGTGCTCGATTCATGGTTTTCTATGGGTATGCAGGGCTGTGTAGTGTTATATGGCATCAATGCTTCATGGATGATTGATGAAATGTGGACTTAACACCTACAAATGTTTTCCTTTGACAAATCGAAGGTGGGAGGATCGTCATCCTCTGCCTTCGAATTTTCTTCAGACATAGTGAAAAAACCTTTGAACCCTACAAAATACGAACAAAAATTATAAAATCGATGCATTTATAGGTTACTACTTCAGAAGGCACGTGGAGAGAGCGTGGCCATTGGATGGCATCATCCAACAGTTGGGATTTGATGGGGCAGTACAAACTGCTTAAAATAAGAGCTGGCTGAACGCGCCATAAAGATCACCGCTTGAGCGAGAAAGCGAAAGTCAGCGAACATGTTGATTGGCCAACTAATCAAGGCATTGAATAACACCAATCAGAGATCAAATCGGACAACCAGATGTTTCGTATCGACCGATTACCGCAGTTCCCGATAACCTCTTCGGCATCTTTCCAGATGACAATCAAGCGGATGGTCACCAGAATGACGGCAGTATGCGACATCAATGGGTCTATCGTTTTAATTTTAACCAAGCGATGAGAACGTTTTTTCTGCTGAATATGTTGCTCAAAGCATGCGGTCAACCGGGATGAGGAATCACCGGCGTATCGAAAATCATTGTCACCAAAGGCGGTAAGTATGAATACCGCGTTTTTGAAAGGTGAGCGGAATGGGAAGCATCGGGAGACGGATCAAGCCATATCCGCATCGGCTGATGGTGGAGATCGGCTGAAACCTTGAACCGGCAGAAAATTATAATATAATAAAAAATCAGAAAATTAATATAAACAGAGGTTTTTATTAATTTATAATGCGGCTTGGCACTCGACTGCGGGGCCGTGGGCGCATGGAAATAATGTGACCGAGGGTTAATGGGAAAAAGGGCTAGGACCCATATATGCCCAAAATGTGGGTTTTTATGGTTTTTCAATGATTTTCAAAGGGTTAGAGAGGTTCGGATAAGGCAAAGAAGGAGTCTTTAAACCTTATAAAAGGGATTTTGATGAAGGGGAAAAGGGAAAAACATGAAAATGAGGGATTTTCATGGGAAATAGAGGGATAGAAAATGACGTTAGATTTGGAAAAGGGGAAAAGGGGAAATGGTGCTTGCAGTAGTATTCTGGCTTGGAAATCAATAGGATTTCTGAGTTCTGAAGGGAAACAGCAGTGACGATTATCCAAAGGATAGGATATTATCAAAAGACTTTAAGCATCAGCAATTTTAGCAATGAAATTGTTTCTTGAAGGCTATCCAACATCATTTAGCCACCACCTAATATGATAGAATTTATGGGTGGCTAACAGATACCAAAACTGAAAATGCATCCTCCAATGGATATTTAGGATGAAAGGCTGATCCCTTCACCAAAGATCTCACCCTCCAACAAAGTGCAAGAGCCCCACTGCAAGTGCTCCTCTCAAAATAACGTAGTCTCTGAATGGAACTACATTTTAGGGCTATGGAAAGATTTGGCCTTGATGCCAAAGTCTGCAATATGCTCTGGACTGCCTCCAATCTGATATCCCAAAGGAAAGAGGGACTCCTCCTCTGAAAATAGCTGATGAAGGTGATGTAGTGAACCCTCACTGCAACACCTAGCAACACAACATTAATCTGCTATAGAAATAATGTTGTCTTGATGGAGGATGCTTGGCCTCAAGCTTGGATGTGAGGAAAATGAAGAACAATCCTTGAAGAGACCTCTCAAGAAGGAGAATGGATCCTAAATAGGAATTCCTCTGGAAATTCTTGCTAAGCAGAAAATAATGCACAATTGTCCAATGGACAATTGAGATGAATAATACAAGCATTAGAAACAATGGTTGCCTTGTCCTCCTTTTAAACAAGTGAAAGCCCCTCTCCATGGGTCCCACTCCTTTTAGGGTTTCCTCCACCAAATAACCCTTTCCCCATTCATACTGCACTGCTTCTCTAAGTGTGCTTCACCTCATGGCCCAGTGTTGTTGACTTGGTCAAAGTTCACCTTGTCTACCTACAAATAACCATGTTCACACATGAGGGTGTGAAAACCAGCTCCAATGATGATCCCCTTTCATACTTAGAGGGATTTTATTGAGATTTTTATTATGCATGGGTCTCCTTACCCATTTATTTTCCTCCTAGGTGAAATTAGAAAAAATTAATGTTCCAAATTATTGTCGGAAAATTTGGGAACATTACATACCGAATGTTACATTCTGTAATGCATTTCTGAGAATTCAATGCACTGAAATGAGTTTTCAGCTTCTGGATCCCTTAGATCAGCTCATCTAACATCTAAATCCAAGAGGAGAGCAAAAAAAAATCAAACTAGGTGGGTTAAATGGATCTCCCACAACCTAGTCTAGCTGATAATCACCCAAAGAGAGGGGCTATAGCTATATGCAATGGACTACTTTAGAAATAACGCAGATCCACTGAAGCAAAGTAATATGTAATGTCCCTTTTTCATGAACTTGGTGCTCAATCGGGAACATATTAGATGTTCCATTTTTCCTTCTTCAGTGAGACACTGCAAGTCCATTTCAGAGATTGAATGATGGGGCATTTATAGGATATGACTCCTTCAAAAGAAGGGATAAATCCTGAGGCTAGCTGGCCCTTCTCAGACTCTGCCTATGGATATGCAATATTCCACCTCGGGAAATCCTGCTAGAGGGTCCTTTAGGACGCTGCATAAGGAAGCTGCTGCAAGAATAAGACAATCCAGTGCTAGGATGCCCTAGAATAGACCCATTAAAACTCCCTTGCAGAAAATGAGTTTAAATAAATGCATCTAGATGGGTTATTCAGATCTCCCCAAATTAGATCTCTAAAATAATGCTCAAAGAGTGAGCTATAGCAATACATGAACATGAACATTAACTCTGTAAATATGAAATACATCATAAGAGGGGAAATAGTGTATCCAACATTATATTATTATTTCAGCATGAATATACAAGAAATAATTGAGGGAATAACACTCTCAATCCTCTAGAACCAACTCCAATGAATATACCATATAATGCCGGAGTAGGAGCAGCTACACAGAATGTTGGGAAACCATAAATGCGCATTCTCTTTGAGAGATGCATCTGATGAATACATAAAAATGATAATGTGGCTGAAAGGTACAAGAAAAATAGCCCAAGAGAGGAAAGTGGGCTCAATATAGGATTTCTAGCCAATCTCAGGGAGATTGCTAGAAATGCCGGATAAAATACAATAGTGACAAATGAATTGTAAATGCAGCTGGAACCAGATGAATATGAGGCCATGGCTGATCTGAGGTGTTGATTCCCTCTTTTGATAATGCCCTCAAAGGAAAATGGGCTGATCCCCTTTTACTCAAAAGCACTCCTCCTGATGAGCACAAGAATCTCCCTCAACACTGCCCTCATAGAATAACGCAGTTTCTCCAAGTGACTGCGCAGTGGGATATGGTGAATGAGTGGCCTCATGCCACAGATCTGAAATGAATTCCAAGAGCTCTCTCTACAGCTCCTCCAAAGAATAAATCCATCATCCTCTAAAAATGCAAGTAGGGAAGAACTCTATGAGTTCCTCTGCTGCTACCCTAGCTACACATCAACCTGCTACAGGAAAATGCTGTAACTGAAGGAGTAAGCTTGGCCAAATGTTCGAATGAGGAAATAAATATCAAATCCTCTCCTCCAATGAGGAAGAGGTGGGGGATCCCCACCAGGAACACCCCCAGTGCTCAAGAGCACTGCAATCCTGCTAAACAACCTGGATATGCAAGTCCTTGACTTCACTACGAAATTTCTGAATCAAAGAATGAATCAAATGAGATGCTCCTTCATTCTTATAAATAAAGTGAACTCTCTTTTACCATAAGACCAAAAATTATGGTTTTAATTCACTTCTGAATGCTTTCCCTCCAAAAGCTACGTTGTCTTCTCAAGCAAGCTAACCCTCTAAGGCAACGCTGTTGACTTGGTCAAAATGGCCAACTCAAGGTGATCCTCATCATGTTCACACCATTAGGTGTTTATTTTAGCTGCTTCATTATTCCTCCTTTCACACAAGAAGTGTTATTCTCCATAAAAAGGGGTTAATGGGTCTCCTTACCCATTTTTATTTAACAAAAGTAAAAATATGCCACTATAATGTCTATTTTAGTTTGAGTCTAAAATTGGGACATTAAATAATAAGCTAATATGGAGGTTCAAAGATCAGATGTATAATAGAAAATCAGATTTACATTACAGCCCATACATTGTACAAGAGAAAGAATGAGACTATACAGGAAAAATCCTCAGAAATGAGGTGCTACAGCCATAAGAAAAGTCTGCAGAAACTTGATAGCGTTATTTTAAGGGGCTGAAGCTGTAGTTTATTAATACTTAGATATAGAGCAGATCTGTACATAAAAATATAGATCTATTTCAGATCTGTGTATATGAAGAGCTCATCTATACATTCCACTTGGGGTTTTGTGCAAATCATGAAGCACAGAGAGTAGATCTGAGATCTAGAGTTGCAGATCTGCAGAAATATTTAGAAATTACTGAATCATATAGCATAGCAGCAGATCAGATCTGAAACATACATGGATTGGATGGCCAATCCATGGATCACCACAGTGAGAGGAAGAATCCTAACACCAGATATATCTCCTCCAAAATGCAAACAAAACACCCTGCAACTCCTCCTTTGCAAATAACGCAGTCTAGGGAGAGAAACTGCGATGTAGGCTCTGAGAATGATTTGGCCTAATGCCAAGGTCTAGATCTGAAGCTCAATCAGCTAATGCACTCTTCCAGGAGGTTAAAAGACACACTCACTGAGAAGAGGCACTAGTAAAATCTAGATCTGAGCAGATCTAGTGTCTTCCACTTGCTGCAACTCACAAGGACAACCCAACCCTCAAGAGGATCACCATTGTAGGTGTAGGGTGAAGCTTGGCCCAAGCTTGATAGTGGAAAATATGGAACAAGTCTCCTCCAAGAGCTTCTCAAGGAAGGAGGTGGGAATCCTGAATAGGAAAACCCAGAGAGGAGTGTCTAAACAGACAATACCTTCAGAAAATAATATCTTCAACAACCTCTTCATGCTACTTTCCTCTTCCTTTTATAAGATTGGAGTCTTGTCAAACCCTAAACCACTTCATTAGTTTTAGCCCCTTTCACATGTAGAACCTCCATATAGAACTGCGTTGTGCCTCAAGGAGGTTCAATGCATCTATACTGCGTTGTGGATGTGGTCATGGTTGACTTGGTCAAATGATCAACCTCTTTCACACTCAAGTTTGTTTTATAAAAAGGCCCAGATTTAGCCATGTTCATATTGAGCATTGATTTATTTTTTTATTTTCAGGAGTTTTTCATGTCCTTCATTATATTTTACTCATCAACATGAAATGCAAAACAAAACAAGGCAAAATAGAATATTCCCATTAGCTTGGGCTAATTGGGAATATTACAATCCTCCCCTCCAAAATGCTGCTTGTCCTAGGTGAGTGCTGCGAAATCTCCCCTCCTTCTCTTGTGGCCCCCTCATCCAATAGTCTCCACCATTGCTCCAGAATTTCTACAGGAATTCCATCTCTCGATGGCCCCTCCCAAGTGTGCAAGTTGGTCTTTGGTGAATAAACCCAATGGCCTCCCTCATGAAAGAATGGAAGGTCTATGTGGAAACCTTATTTCTGATACATGGCCTCCTCAAGGTAAGAGTGATGACAATCATGGGGAATTTCACCATCCATGAAAGACTCCCATCTCCATGTTATCATCCAAATGAACTGGATCACCTCCCAACTTGGAAATCCATAGAAAAACTCCTCTCCAATACATAGGAGAAGCATGTCCCCAAAAAACATATGGCCCACCTCACAAAGAAACAAGTGGTCTACCATAGTGGCCATATAACATCTCATGCTCTGATTGAAGCATATAGTGCAAAAAGAGTGGGAGACTCCTCTCCCTAAGGACACATCCCACCAATGTGCCCCTCCTCCAACCATGTTCCCAAGAGTAAGAACATTGCCAACATATGGAATCATGATTAGAATCATGCTAGCTGCCATGTATGATAAAGGAGAAGGAATATGTTTCCTCATGTGCAACCAGTGCAATTTTACCCTTAAATGCCATAGAATAGGAGATGACAAGTGCCTCCCCCAACACTTGTTTGCTGCCCCATCCTCCTTGAACACTTGGAGAAGGTGTATCAAAATGGGTGTGAAAGAATCACACCATGAAGGATATAATAACTTCCCAAGAGCCTCCAAGGGATGACCTGCATCAACATAGTTCATGGCCTTGATTGGCCCATGAGACCCATTATAAATAGTGCGCCCTATTGGAGCAATGTCCTGCAGATGAGTGTTAGAAAAATATAAGCATATAGGAGATACATCATAATATTCAGAAAGACAAGTCCCTCCATATACTTGTTTTACATTAGTGAGATGACTCATGGATGAGTCCCCTCTCACACTCAATGAGTAGGGAGGTGTGAATGATGGATCTTCCCAAGATCTATGTTCTTCCTTATCTAACAAATAATCCACGCACTTTTTCATATGAGTGTGCACCTCTTCCTTGAAACCTTCCCACATGAATCCATATAAGATAGTGTGATATGCTCTAATGAAACTAGTGGGTTTGGAAAGCAGGATCTCATAGGTTGCATTCAGCAGTTTCTCCTTGAGATTGGAGTCTCTAGCCAAATAGATATGTTCATGGATATAAATGACTCCCTCAACTAGCTTATACCTCCCATACATTACCTTCCCATCAAGAACCTCGCATGTGAAAAGGTCCTTGGAATATTCCATCATGAGTTGGGAATCCCAATAAGGATCTAGGCTCCCCAAGAATGACAACACTATAGATGTTTGGAATGCTTCCCCTGTCATTTCATGACTCTCCTTTTTGACATACTTGATTTCAAATCACATGTTGGAGCATCATAATCTCCCCTTTGCTGTCTCATTTGCAGCTGATCTTACTCAAGAAAATATTGAAGCATATGGAAATCAACTTCCCCTCGAAAAGTCCTTGTCTTCCAATACTTCCTTAATTTGGCCCATGCATGCAAGAGGGTTAGCATCCCCTTGCCGTGTTCAGAAATATTCTTTGTGAATGAAGATACCATGGGCTGCCCCAAATATATTGAGTTGCCATGTGTCCCCTTGCCCATGCCATCATAGACTTTTGATTTCTCCTTCCTCAATGCAGATAATTGAGTGGAAGATAGCAATGCCCCTTTCAGGAAATTGCTTACCTCTCTTCTGAATTCATAAGAGATTCTCTGCACTGTGATGGATTCTCCCAAGGCTCCTTCCTTAGCCAAGTATGAAAATGCTACCCATAGTTGAGAGAACACTTTAGTTTCCCTCCAATCAAGAGGTGCTTGAGGTGCTCTTGTTGTGACTGTGTTATTATCTCCTGCCTTCCCTTCCTCCTCTTCAATAGTTGAAGTTGCCCCATCATCAATAAGAGACCTTAGATCTTGGTATTCCATTGAAGGAGGAACCTTCTTTCCTTCCTCTTGAGAAGAAAGCCCTTCATCAAATGGATATCTTGCCCTTGGCAACGTATCAAACAAGCTCACACCTTCTTCCATAGTCTTCATAAATGGAGTTGGATCTATAGATCCTTCCAACTCATGCAAAATATTTGTTTGATATGGTTTGATAGTCTTAATAGGAGATGTCATAAATGAGGTCTCATCAAACCTCTCTATTAATCTTGCAATAAACTTTGCATAAGTAGGTGTATTTTCATTCCTTAAGGAAAAAGACTCAAACAACCACTAAGCATATGCTTTACCTTCAAAATGCAATGCTGCTATTTTGATGCCTTCATTTTATGAAACTTGATGCTGCTGCACAAAGTTTCTTAGCTCCTCCACCCAAACCCTAGCTGGACATTTAGGTGATCCATCAAAAGTAGATAGAAAGAATCTACTCACACCAGCCTACTTCTCCTTTATGATGTCCTCCTTGATCTTTTAGAACCCTTATAAGTTCAAGTTATGTTTGAACTCCTTCAATTGGGCTCCATACTCCCGCAAATACTCTCCAAGAGTCTCCTTCTTGCGCACACCTCCTTTCTTCCTCTTCATGAAGAAGTCACTAACAGAACGTTGTAGATTTGGTGATATGGCTGAGTGCACATATCCATGAGATGAGGATTTAGAAATTTCCTCATGTATAGATCTTGTAGATCTTGTTGAGGGATCTTCCTTATTTTCCCTCCTCATTTCTTTGATGTCCTTCCTAATACCTTGCAGAGCTTGAGATAGAGGTTCTGTGAACCTATTTTCTCCTATCAAGAAGGGTTTTCTCTAGTTTCTCTTGCAGATATCCTCTTCCCGATGAGAATACTCCATACTTCTTGAAGCTCCCAGGTTGAGCCAAGGAAAGTTTCTCTGATACCACTGTAATATCCCAAAATTGGGATTGCACAGCAAACCTGCTAAAATAACACACTTCTGATAATTTAGTGCACTGAAATGAGTTTTCAGCTCCTGTATCCCTTATATCAACTCATATAAGATCTAAATCCAAAAGGAGATAAAAAACAAATCAAACTAGGTGGGTTAAACAGATCTCCCACAACCTAGTCTAGCTGAAAATCACCCAAAGAGAGGGGCCGTAGCTATATGCAATGGACTGCTTTAGAAATAACACAAATCCACTAAAGAAAAGTAATAGGATGATATGTAGGTTCAATGATAATATGTATAACAGCAAATAAGATTTACATTACAACCCATACATTGTACAAGAGAAAGAATGAGACTATACAGAAAAAATCTTCAGAAATGAGGTGCTACAACCATAAGAAAAGTTTGCAGAAACTTGACAAATTTATTTTAAGGGGTTGAAGAAATAGTTTATTAATACTCATATCTAGAGCAGATCTGTACATTAAAATATAGATCTATTTCAGATCTGTGTACAGGAAGAGCTCATCTATACATTCCCCTTGGGGTTTTGTGAAAATCATGAAGCACAGAGAGTAGATCTGAGATATAGAGTTATAGATCTACGGAAATATTCAGAAATTACTGAGTCATATATCATAATAGCAGACCATATCTAAAACATACATGGATTGGGTGGCCAATCCATGGATCACCATAGTGAGAGGAAGAATCCTAACACCGAAGATCTCTCCTCCAAAATGAAAACAAAACACCCTACAACTCCTCCATTGCAAATAACGCAGTCTAGGGAGAGAAACTGCACTGTAGGCTCTGAGAATGATTTGGCCTGATGCCAAGGTTTGGATCTGAAGCTCAATCAACTAATGCACTCTTCCAGGAGGTTAAAAGACGCACTCACTGAGAAGAGGCACTAGTAAAATCTAGATCTGAGCAGATCTAGTGTCTTCTACTTGCTGCAACTCACAAGGACAACCCAACCCTCAACAGGATCAACACTATAGGTGTAAGGTGAAGCTTGGCCCAAGCTTGATAGTGGAAAAAATGGAACAAGTCTCATCCAAGAGCTTCTCAAGGAAGGAGGTGGGAATCCTGAACAGGAAAACCCTGAGAGGAGTGTCTAAATAGACAATACCTTCTGAAAATAATATCTTCAACAACCTCTTCATGCTGCTCTCCTCTTCCTTTTATAAGATTGGAGTCTTGTCAAACCCTAAACCACTTCATTAGTTTAGCCCCTTTCACATGTAGAACCTCCATCTAGAACTGCGTTGTGCCTCAAGGAGGTTCAATGCATCTAGACTGCGAAGTGGATGTGGTCATGGTTGACTTGGTCAAATGACCAACCTCTTTCACACTCAAGTGTGTTTTATAAAAGGCCCAGATTTAGCCATGTTCACATTGGGCATTGATTTATTTTGTTATTTTTAGGAGTTTTACATGTCCTCCCATATATTTTACTCATCAACATGAAATGCAAAACAAAAAAAGGCAAAATAGAATAGTCCCATTAGCTTGGGCTAATTGGGAATATTACACATTCCCAGATTTCTTTTCATCTAAATATAAAAACTTGCTTCAGTCTCCAGTCATATGTTTTGAGCACCCATTGTCCACATACCATTGATTTTTTTGATCTTGAGCAATTAGAACCAAATGACATTTATTTAGTTTCCTTTTCCATTTCATGCAGTTGTTTTCTCTATAATATTTTTGACGAGATGCACCATAGTATTTGAGAGGACATTCGTTAGAATTGTGCCCATTCTTATGGCAACTAAAACATTTGATTGTATTTCTAAATAGATTGATTACACGAGTGAATCCGTCATTGTTCCTAATCCCCCTTGAGTTTCCATACTCCAGTCTCTTTATATACGTTATGAACTCCATGGATTTATGATTGGACCCTTTACAACAAAATCAATACCCATGGAAGTAGTATCTGTCTCTGGCAGAGAGAGTTGTTTGAGGTAGTATTTTCGTTTGTTGCATCTTTTGCTGGTTGGACTGGATTTGGTTTGTCTTATAGTATGCCGCAATATGTCCAAGTTTGTGGTAGACAAAGTAGGTGATGCTTCTTACAGGGGGAAGGAACCTCCTTTGACAGCTTCCGAATTTGTTCAATTCATCCTTAGGAGCATATGAGCCTTTTGCAGTTGACTTATTTTTCATTTCTTTCTTTTTCACTTGAGGTTGCTGCTTTTTATGTTTGTTTCATTATATATCATGGTCTTGCTGGATTCTAATTCTATGGATTCCCTTTTTGCTCCTTCATTATCCTTTACAGCTTTTACAAAAATAATATTCATATCATTTTCTGCCTTGGATTTTCTGGTTTCTCCTACATCGCCTATCCCAGCCTTTATATGAGGAGATCTTTGAGCATTTAGAATTTTTTCCAATTGTCCAGAGATTTTCATTTGAGAAATATTCATAGTTAATTCAATTTGGGCCTTTTCTAATTTCTTCCTCAGGCTTACCACTTCTTCTTCTAGTTTTTCTCGCTCTTGATTTTTCTCCTTTATTTCTTTTCTCAGAATATCCTCTATTTTACTTGATTCTTCTAGTTTAATCTTCAATTTAATAATATCTTCTTAATCTGGTTCAGTCTTTGCATATTTCATAAGAATCTCTTTCTGTGTCTTACTCTTAAGTTTAGGTCTGTTTATTTCCTCCAGGGCACTAATTAGCTCCCCCTCAAGATCTACCTCACCTTCTTCTTCAAATTCCCGGAGAACTTCCTCAAGCTCTTCATTGACCATCAAGATGAATTCTGATGTTGCTTCTTAATTAGGGGATTCATCCGAGCTCTCACATGCAATGTTGTCTTTTTGGGCATAGAATGTTCTTCTATTAAGTATCTTCCCTTTCAGTCTATTGTTGAAATTGGTTTTCTCTTTCCCTCTTGACTGATTATCCATTTTTTATGAGGAAATTTAGATGCATAGTTCCCCACTCTTCCATAGTTAAAGCACTTAAAAGGAAGTTTACCTTTATACTTACCTATGCCTTTCTCCAATCTTCTGAAAAATTTGGCCTCTTCTTCATCAGAGCAGGAGCATGTACCTTCCTTCTCATCTCTGCACTTATCTACCTTAAAGGTTGCCTCCCTCACATTTCACTTTCCATTTGGAAGTCTCATCTCATACGCCATCAAGTTTCCAAGAAATTGGTTCATGGTCAGTGTTTCCAAGTTTTTTGTTTCTTCTATGGAAAAAACCTTAGGGTTCAACCTGGATGTTAAAGATCTCAATATCTTTGTACAATTACACATTCTTTAATGGTTTCTCCTAGAGCTTTCATGTTATTCACAACTTCTGCAACCTGTTGAACCCTAGAATTTCCATTTTCTTTACAAAACCATCATCTCATCTTACCTCTCTTTCATCAATTCATAAGCCCAAATCAATGAAGAATGTTTACAATTGTCTTAAGGATACATGCAATTGATTAACATATTGTATTTTCATGGTTTTTTCTATTTTAATAATTTTGTGCAGTATAGCTATAGAATACAGACGTTCCGTAGCTGATCAAGCATTCCACAACTATTTTTGTGTTTGAATATGTTATAGGTGTCAGTTGAAGAAATGGCTTACATGGGTAGTCTCAGAATCCTTCCTACGTGGATTTCTTCCTATCCACAAGGACCAGATCAACAATTGAAGGTATCTAATCCGATATTCAAAGCTAAAGTCAAATAGGTCATTTCATACAGAAATTAGGACTCTTGATTTTCTTCGTAGCAAATCATGAGTCCTAAGAGTCCCAGTTTGATTGCAATTCGAAGATACACCTGTAGCTATCTTTATTCATAGTTAGTTATGCAATTTCCTTATAAATAAAGGTTCTGTAGAACTGAGAAGGCTAAGTCTTTTGTAGCACAAGTTTAGAAATACAGTAAGGTACTTTGTTTTATTAAAAAATCTATTTTAATAAAGGAGATCAGTTAATCGATGTTGTTTTGATCACACTTTTAAGGAGTTAAAGAATTCACCAACTTGGTAGCAGAGGGCCCCTACTGCCTAAGGAGGTTTTTATGCTTTCTAGTTATATTTGCTTCAATTTATATTTAGTATTTATTTTTGGTCATGCTTAAGTTTATTGCTTTCATAAATTGCCAATTGCTGTGTCCAGCTAAGTAAAAACCATTTGTCTATTTTACCAAATCTTTACACTGAATGGTCAATGACTTATAGGTACAGTGATTTTTTAGTATTTTATTTTCTATCATTACTTTCATAGTTGCCAATTGCTGTATTCAACCAAGTAAAATCCACTTTTCCTATTTTCAACAAATCTTATACTGAAATGGTTAATGACGTATAGGTACAGTGATTGTTTAATATTTCATTCTTTTTGTCATTTGCTTACTAAAATTAAGAGAATAATTGATTTTTCCTAGAGCCATACCAAGGAGCGAAGGCTTCAAGATTGGATGAGACTTGATAAGTTGGTTATTCACTTAATTAGTTGTAGTTAGAAGATCCTCATCCCATTGCAACTAACAATATCTTTAAAGGTCATTATGATAGAAACTGATCTGAATATGATTTGCAAGAATGGCTAAATGATTAGATTCAATGCAATGTTTGAGTTATCAATTGCATTTCTTGTTTTCATTTCTTAGATCCCAATTGAGTTATAGATCCATGTATTAGGTTTACTTATTGAAGTACTTTATTTTTTTTTAGAACTAGGCCTTAAAACTTGTCAATAAACTTTGGTTTCTTTCATAGAAATTAACTTAGTTTTATAACACTTCCTTCTCTTCCTTTTTAATTAGATTTACTTTCACTTTTTAGCGTAGGATAGCATACTAAGGAATAAACCACAAATCCCCCAAAATAATAAGAAAAACATCAAAACAACGAAGTAAGAGAAAGGACACTTAGGCACATATAGTGCATTATACTTCATCAAAGTTACAAGCCCTAGTTGATAATTAATGGAAGAAATTTAGGACACTAAATTGACTAAACACAAACTTTAAAAATAAACTGGCTACATCTTCATCTTCATTCATTTTTACATTTTCAAACTAAGCTCTATAGGCTTGCAGTTTAGCCATCTTCATCTTTTTATCTCCCTCATGGATATTTTCTAGAGTATCCCAGATATCCTTGGCAGTCTCACTATGCATTACTTTGATAAATTATGTTTCACATAGACCACTCAAGAGTCCATTCATGGCTTTTGCATTAGGTATGAAATTTTTCTTGGCTTCTTTCTCTGTGTCAGTATCCTTTGGAGAATATCCTTCTTCCACAGCAGCCCAAAATTCTATTCCTAGAGACATTATGTATGCCCTCATTATTATTTTCCAGAAGGTGTTACACCATTTTTTGGTCATCTAATCCATTGTTATTAGATGGACCCAAGTACACCAAGTAAGACCAATTGTACCCCAAGTAAAATCGCATTCACTATGAAAAATAACTTAGTAAACCACCTTTATTAAGTTGTTTATGGTCTAAACAGGAAACCCCATGGGGAAACATTAAATAAATCCATATTTATTTGATTTTTCCTCAAGGAATAATTAGTTAAACAACAATTTAATTAATATTCCTAGTTATATTTAACCCAAAACAAGGAAATTAATTAGACAAATCATTATTTATCTTATTATTTTCTAAGAATAATTATTTAAACATTACTTAAATAATATTCTTTGTTAAATATGACTAAATCTCCCTTAAATAATTAAATAAATCATTATTTATTTGATTATTACTCAACCATATCCTTAAAATGATAAATAAATCATTTATTTATTTATTATTACTCAACCACATCCTTAAAATGATAAATAAATCATTTATTTATTTATTGTTTATAAATAAAGGGTTTTAACCCAAGACAAATTCCTTTTCCCTCCAAAAAATATAATAAAATATTTCACAAAAGTTGTATCTTGATTTGGTTAATAATATTTTAACTATGCACCAATATCTAGACTAACTCGATATTTTGTTATAAATAGAAGGGTTTTTCCATTCATTTGTCACCTTTTGTTGCCTAAAGATCACTCTGGATCTAAACTTTTGGTCTGGCTATTGATCCACCATCATAGCCATATTTTTCCATTTTTTTCTAGGTTTTCTACACCATCAAGAGAGAGGAATTCTAGATCTGAAGTGCTGAGGACTTACAAGAACCCATCCCATTGAGGAGAACATAGAACACCCTCTTGTGTTTTCCTCCCAAGTGCCATTAATAAAAAATTAATTTGATAATAGATCTAGATTTTTGCAGCATTTATCTTGATCAACTAGCTGTAGATATGAAGATATTAGTAGTCATTTCTACTGTTAGGGCTGTTTGTTATGCGTAGCTAAAGTGGTCTTTTTTCGTACGCTTGGAATTAAGATTCATACTAACAACTAGTGACTCCACACGGGTTTACGATTATGACCGCTGTCATTTTTCTGATCCTTGCATATCCAGCTACTTCAAACCCTAGGATTTCTCTTCTACCCCTTGTTTTTTCTTTTATTGATGTTTTTTTTATCCTATAAAATCCTAAAATGATAAAAATTATAACTTCCGCGTGTTTTCAGACCCATTGTGTAGGTAACAGACATCAGCCGCAGCTGAGACGGAAACTATTTATGAAACATGCCGCCGAGAGTGTTGGAAGTGCAGGTCACACTTTTTGGCCCAAAACCTGCAACCTGGACCTTCAGGGTGCACTTTACAGCCCAAAAAGTGCGACCTCTGCTGAAAATAGGTCAGAAACTGCGACTTGGACTTTTAGCAGGGATTTTTTTGAAAGTTTTCTGGGTTTGTCTAAGCCTCTGTTCAGGGTTGTTTGACCTCCGTCTCCACCCATTTTTGACCTATACTTGTTCTGTTTTTCTCAACTAATTGGGAACCTAACCCCCTATGGATTCAATACCCTCCACTTTTGGTGGAAGAGTTTTTGTTGTTGCAGGTTGTCTGAAATTTCAGAGTCTTCAGCCATTTTTCCAGATCTGATACATCACCTTCAGATCCACTTCAGATCAGCTTGTTATCCATCAAAATCACCTCATCTAGCTTTTTTTGGGTTTTCCTCTAGGGTTCACTATGTTTCCCTTCAGGAGATGGCCTTTTGCCACCGTTTTTACAGCAATTTTTCCTTTGATTTGTTGTCGTTTTCTGCACCACTTTCCAGCAGATTTTTAGATCCATGTCCCTCTCGACCTTTGATCTATTAGTTTTTTGTTTAGTTTTTTTTTATTAGTTTTTTACTCACCTATAGACTAGTTGTTTAGAGGCCCACCTCCTTGGGTTTAGATTATTGCATTATTAGCTGTTTATTTTTTGTTTTTGCAGGCCTATATACTGTCATTGGCAGGTTTATTTATAGCCATACAACACACTTTTTTTGTTTCTCTACAAACATCTGGTTTTAAAAATTAAAATTTACACACTTTTACACACACATCCTAAGAAAAAAAGGGCTTGGTTAACACCGCCAAGCAAAGACTCTAAAACATTGAAATCAATTGATCCTGCACCTTTCTGCCCTTGTTTCAACATTATAATCAGTCGATCCTGCACCTCCCTACCCTTTTTGGTCTCTTTTTCCTTTGTGTCGTGTTTGTGTCATCACCATTGCACCACCAAGGTGTTTATCCTGGAGACTTCTTAGCCTTCATCCTTAGTTTCTGGTAGGAAGACTTACTCCTCTGCATAGGATTCGACTTAGTCTTCCATCGAGTCCACACACCGACTCTTCTTCTAGTCCTTTGGGTTCTCTTTCTCGTTCTGCCTTCAGTTCTCCCCTTGACACCTTCACCATGTCTGGTGCAAGACCTTATGCTGGTGGCAACCCCAGCCCTCAGGCTGGTAATACTACTAGTGGGACCACTATGGACGCTACCCCATCTGCGCCGTTTCTCCCCTTCATGGCAGGCCTCAACCTCCCCAACTTGGATTGGTTGATAAACGAACCTATACACCATGACACTAGTTGGCTTGCTATGCCAACAAATCTCCCTTCTGACATCCCAAAGTTTGAAGGCCTTGCTGGAGAAGATCCTTCAAATCATGTTCGATCTTTCCACATGTGGTGTTCATCTAACTCCATTACCGATGACTCTGCCCGTCTTCGGTTGTTCCAATGAACACTTACAGGTGAAGCTTCTAAGTGGTATGTTGATCAAGCCACTTCCTCTCATACCACCTTTGTGACTCTTGCCTGGGCTTTTTTATCTTACTTCCAGCTTCCCCTTCATTATGACACTAGTATCGAAATTTTGAATGCTTTCCATCAATCATCTGCAACCCATCTATCCAATCATGTCCAGGAATGGTAGAGAAGAAAGAACCTATGTCAATCCCCTACCTTCGAAGACCATGTCTACATGGACTGGTTCCTTAGATATCTCTAGCCTCCTATCGGGAAAGATGTCGCATCGCATTTTCCTCAAACCGAAGAAGCCGCCCTCCAAATGGCATTAAAATATGACCGAATCTACGCTCAGACGGGTTATGTTAATACTATTATACCTGATCTTCCCATATTTGGTGGTGCCAACGCACTGAGGGCACCTCATGCCACCGACGGTATCATTGGAGCTCTCTCTCATCCATATGCTCAACCTCCCATGGGTTGTGGTTTTCCTAGGAGGGGGGGCAGCACCTTCCACACTTTTCTCCCTCCCGGTAGCACATATCCAGGATACGACATGCCTCCTCTTTTAGCCCAACCTCCTGTTTACCACACTGTTACCCAACCCCCTTATCCGTATCTACAGCTTGGTGCTCCAGCTCCTCTAGTATTAGCAGCTCCGCCTCCCTTGCCTTCTCAACCCTCGCAACAGCAGCCACTGCCCCCTCAGGAGCAGGTGAATGCACAGTAGGGATTTGTGGCTACCTAACCACCTGAAGGTCAGGTGGACACTCAACCTCTTCCATCTAGTTCCCCCAATTACCAGATTCTCATGATGTCCTCTGATCAGCCTTTTGAACCTTATTCTCCTGGCCCTTCACCTTCAGCTAGTACTTCTTTGTGCTCAACCTAGTGTACCTAAATTGAGTTCATTAATTGATCACCAAGGTTAGTAGACTGCTGAAGTGTGGTGCAATATATGTGCCTAGGTATTTGTTTCTCACTACGTTGTGTTTAGTGTTTTCTGATGTTTTTGGTTTTATTGTTTTATGTTTGAAAAGGGAAAGAACTAAACGCTGGTGAAAAGAAGCTATTGGCCTAAACTATGGATGGAAAATAAAAAATGCAAATACTAAGACAGAACAAAGCCTAAACTATGGCTGGCAAACAAAAAATTCAAAGCTTGATAATGACTTCAAGGAAATAAATCACAACATGAGCTTAAACTTATCCAATTCATTCATTAAAGATGTGTTGGAAGAGCTTGAGAAATGGACAAGTTAAGTATAAATGAAGTTCTCCTAATTAAACAATCAAACAATCAACTTACAATGTTACAACATCTCATCCATGATTAAAGGTTTATTGGAATATATTTGGAAAAGAACAATTGTAGCACAATAAGATTTCTACTCTAAATTGGCTTCTAATTCTGTTCTGCAACTCAATTTAACACCACTAGGCCTCACTCAAAAGTTATAGATTTCCTTTTTAGAATAGTCTTTGAGAAAAGGCTTGTTTGTGAAATGGTAAAAAGGTTGCAAAATACTCCAGGCCTTAAACTGATACTAGCTTCTGTCCAGATGATTATGTATTAATATGAGTTTGGAACAAAAGGATTTTTGTAAATAATGAAGATCGTGGTATTTAAATTTAACAACTAATACAATTTAAAATGTAATGGATAGAAACTAAACTGGAATGTTAATACAGTGAGCTAAGACTAAACTAGAGTGCTACTAGTCTACTTGGAGTACAATGAATAGTGTGAAACTAAAAAGCCATTATCAAACTTGAAATGAAATGACAGAGCTGAACTAAAAACATTCTACCTCTGGAGTGCTGTAATTAAATTAACATGCAACTAGTTTATGGAATTCTACAGCCCATCTTGTTCAATGTGAATGATATTTTGGAAGAGTTTGTGAAAACAAGTATGGTTGTATTATTCAATGCAATTGAACATAAACATAAAACTGAAAGCAAATACAACTAGAATCTAAGACACCACAGCTGTTTATTATTCGTTGTTAATGATGTTTTGGAAGAGTTTGTAAGAGTAAGACCAGCTGTGACACTTAGTGTAAACAAGCGACTAAAACCTACAATACCACAGCTATGCCTTATTCATCATGATGATATTTTGGAAGAGTTTATTAGAGTAAGTCTAACTGTGATAATTAACGAAAGGAAATGCAACTAAAACCTACAACACCACAGCTATGCCTTATTCATCGTAATGATATTTTGGAAGAGTTTATAAGAGTAAGTCTAGCTGTGATAATTAATGTAAACAAATATGAACATAAACTTCAAAAACTTGCCTAAGCTAGAAATGAAAACGAGACTAAAATACTTATCTAAACCATATAAACAAGGCTACTCAAGAGGCAGGGACCCTCTACCACCAGAGTAGCATGAAATCTACTTCAAGATTGATTCAACGCTTTCAAGGAAATGATGCTTCTTTCATTAAAGAGAAATTACTTCAAAACAAAGTGTTTTTGGACTTCTGCAATCTAGCAATCAACCATAAAATCTAACCTTGTCACTCGGTTTCCCAAGCATATTTATAACAAAATTACATAACCTTATCTGAGATAACATAAGAATAATTGTCTTTCCTAATTAGAATTGAACTAGAACTCTGAAGGTGGCCTCGTAATATGATTAAGGACATCTGGACTATCCTTATCCTGTTAGGAGTCTACCTCCTAATTTGAGTTTCCACGTACATAACCACCTACAAGATTCCGTTCAAACTTCGTGGAGAGAAAAAAATGATAAAGAGATGATGTGGAATACGACCATATGTACTTTCCTCTGAGATGACACCTGGAACCTGTGCAAACATGAAGACGGCTGCAGAATTGGCAACTAGCTACAAAATGTCTGCATTCTGTAGCTAGATTTAGTTCAAAAAGTACTACTATGACAAAATCATAAAAACGTAGCAAGTTAGTCATGATATTCATTCTCAAAGCAATTTTAACTAATTCTATTGATCATTTGAGCCTGAGATTAACAATTGAAAAAATAAATGGAGTGGAATGTGGTGGAAGAAAGAAAATTATTGGAGCTCAACAGTACTCATGCCCCCCTTTATCCTTTTGGAATGGTTCCTCCAGGCCTTGACCATATTGGAACCATCCCACCTAGTCATTACCCCTAGTTAGATACCGTTCCTAGCTCCCCCACTAGGAGTATACACGGTACCTATTATGGCCACCCTCTCTCTTCCTAACCTGACCCTTGGGATTCCCGTCTGGTACCTCAATCCTCTAGCCACTACCCCACCTGGTCAACCCAAACCTTATCTTGCTTTGACCCTGGTTCAACCGGTCTCTATGACTTCTCCCGCTACAACAGTGCCTCAGTCACCTCAACAGGAACCACCTCCCGTTGCGACCGCTTCGGGTAAGAATGACAAAGCTCGCAAGGGGGCATAAAAGGACAAGGTTGCCCCGAAAAACCCTACCCCTTCTTGGCCTCCAAAGCGTAGCATACAGTGTGCTTTGTGTGATGTTGTTGGCCATGCCACCCATACTTGTCTGGAGTTGCCTCACCTTAAGTCCATGGTCAATGAGATGTTTCCAGAATCTAATATCCCAGAGGTATATGTCACTATACCCAATTCAATCCTGAAACTCAAAACATTGTGCACAAATCACCCTTGTGCTTTTTGTGATTTCCATGGCCACTACACTCACCTCTGCCTTCGCCTCAAAGAGTATTGTTTCTCTTTAGAAGCCTTATGCCAATGTGAGGCCAAGCGAAACGAGTCCACCGCTCCCTTGTTTGTGTGTTTTGCTTCAGAAAAACCAGAGGGAATGAATACTCCTATTGACGTTCCTCCTGCTGATGTCGAGATGACAGAGCCTTCGTCCACCATTTGCTACCTATCATCATCCATGAGACCCTTAGTGGAAGCCCCCTTGGAGACTCCCCTTCATGTTTCGCCTGACCTTCCTTTAGCAATCACCCTGGGCTCAACATTGGTAGATCCTTGATCTGCTTACTCTTCTGTCACCCCTTGTGACGATACGCATGTGAACCTCTCTTATCATGATGATGAGTCATGTAGCTTCGCCATGTCAGATGGTATTTCTTCCACTAGTCACCCCATCCTTTATTACGATGGCTACATTGTGGAAGCAGTCACCACCCCTGACTTTATCTATCCCCCCTTACATCAAACCCATACATCCAAACCACAAACACCTTGTGGCCATGACATGGACACCCAATGTTCGGGTAAGGGGGCACTCATAGTTGTGAATCCAAGAGAAGATATTCTCCACAATTCTCCGAGTGTATCTGGTCGTGTCGGCTTTAGTACCATTCTTCTTCTATATATAGAAGAATATATAGAGTCCCATATCACTTCAGATCACTCTAGGGATGATACCCCTCATCATTCCTTCCTATTACAAAAACAACCCAGTCCTTTCGGCATTGTTGTTGACCAACATGTGAGTTTTCTGGGAGAGCACCAGTTCATTATCACAAAATCCTCTCTTTGGGATAGTAACACCATGTATGCCAATCTGGAAACTTAAAGTCCATTTGATTCACATATGCAGTACCAAAAGAGATTGGTAATCCTTTATTTCCTTTCTCAAACTACATAACCATAATGAAAACAAATGGCGCACCACATCATTAAAATTTGTTTAGATTCCTCGCTTTCTAAATACATTGTGGCATGACCACAACATGCTTGGGGGCACCTATTCCCCTCAACCATAAAAATCCCATATATCAGCCAAAAACAGCACTGAAACCCCCTTTCTCTGACAGGTCACACTTTCCAGGTCATTTCCTGGGACAGGTCACAGTTTTTTGCCCAGTACCTGCTACCCAGGACATAGAAAAGACCCCAAAAAATGCGACCTGGCCTGTTCATGAGCTCTGGGTACCTAAACTAAACTTTCAACCCAATGAAATGAAATTTTAGGATTAGGCATCCTACCTACAATTGATATATCTCAAATTAAAATGGTCCTTTTTTCTGCTACGATCACCGCAAGATTTAGGGCCTCCTCTCCCCACTACATTCACCACGGATCCACCTGCAAATGAGTGAATTTGGAAGGAAAATGCCTTATTAAAATAAAACCCCTGATTTTTCTTTCGCCTGCTACGGCCAAGCCGTAGCTCAGTTTGACAAACCATCTATACCATTGGAAAGATCTCACCAAGCCCTCAAAAGGGTATCTGTTAGTTTTTAGTGACTTGATACTTCACCAGGACACATCTTTTCCATGAAGCATCACTTCACCCCTCCTCAAAATTGAATTTCTTCACTTGCAACACTCGTATTGGGGGCACCACTTTGCCTCCATACTGGTCCACGCTCGTGTCTACTTTCGTCGTGAGTTACCATCTTGTACTCATGTTTTCATAGTCCCCATTAGCCCCTTCTTTTTGTGTGTGGCAGCACCATCGATTCACCCTTGTTTAGAGCATCCGAGTTGAGTCATCATTGCATTCATGGAGTCTATCCCGAGTCCCTTTGCATCCCGCTATATTCCTCCATCATTCATTGCTTGGTCCCTCTCTCATGTCACACATTATGGCCTTCAGTCCCACTATCCCCTATCCCTCATGATGTCGTGTCAGTCGCTTCCAGGTCATCCATGCCCTTTATGCTCTAACAAGGGAAGTGGTTTTTTTGCTAGTCATTCCCTCCCATTTCATCATCATCATTGTTGTCAGTTTGTCAGTCACTCTATTATTTTCTCTCGTGCCCTAGTTGAGGATCCCTTATTGCTTCACCTATGGCGGACCTCCTTCTGTCGACATCAGCTCATTCATTCCAGAAGACAGGTCTAGAGGGCGGTGTACCTTGGTTCCAGCTTCCACTCTTATTCTGTGCCTCGGATCAGGCAAAGGGACTCCTTATTTCCCTTTGACTTGATTGTTTCTCAGCTCCAGCTCCTTTCAGTGTGATCGAGATCTGTATACCCGATGGTTTAGTGATGCAGCAGCTGACATCAGTGATTCTCGGGTGTGTGATATGTCTCAGCCCTCATGAGGGGGTGGCCCTACAGGTAACCCCCCACACACTCAGATGACCTCTTCATCACAGCCTTCAATGCAGCTCCATACATTTGATGATGTCGGCCTCAGCCGCTTGCAATGACTTTTTGTTTGCATGTATCAGTCAGATTTTCAGAGCCCTTTCCTGTGTTCAGGGGCATCTAGGTTGCATTTTTATCTCATGTACTTAGATATTATTGTACAAGTCCTGGCTATTATCCTAGGCACAATATGTATGCGGGAATCATTATCATGTTATTTATCTAGCTCATGTTTATTCGAGCATATCCTATATTATTCTGTCCCGTGGTTTTCCGGATGCCTTATTATTTGTACTGTTTCCTTGACGGGCATAGGTATGCCTCCCCTGCCACCTATAGCAGGTACTCACTCATCAAAGAGACTTGTCGCACCTGCAAGTCACCTCCTCAGGGTCTAGTTCTTTCATCACTTTGGTCTACCTTACACTCCTCTCTCTTTCACTTCCCCTTTGACATCTAGTGGATTTCTTACAATGTACTTTGGTCATACGATTAGCTCCTAATGATCGCAAGCTAGGGGGAAATTTGTTACACCATTTTTTGGTCATCTAATCCGTTGTTATTAGATGGACCCAAGTACACCAAGTAAGACCAATTTTACCCCAAGTAAAAAAGCATTCACTATGAAAATAACTTAGTAAACCACCTTTATTAAGTCGTTTATGATGTAAACATGAAACCCCATGGGAAAAAATTAAATAAATCCATATTTTTTTGACTTTCCTCAAGGAATAATTAGTTAAACAACAGTTTAATTAATATTCCTAGTTATATTTAACCCAAAACAAGGAAATTAATTAGATAAATCAATATTTATCTTATTATTTTCTAAGAATAATTATTTAAACATTACTTAAATAATATTATTTGTTAATTATGACTAAATCTCCCTTAAATAATCAAATAAATCATTATTTATTTGATTATTACTCAACCATATCCTTAAAATGATAAATAAATCATTTGTTTATTTATTATTACTCAACCACATCCTTAAAATGATAAATAAATCATTTATTTATTTACTATTTACAAATAAAGGGATTTGACCCAAGTCAAATTCTTTTTCCCTCCAACAAATATAATAAAATATTCCATAAAAGTTGGATCTTGATTTGGTTAATAATATTTTAATTATACACCAATATCTAGACTAACTCAATATTTTGTTATAAATAGAAGGGGTTTTCCATTCATTTGTCACCTTTTGTTGCCTAAATATCACTCTGGATCTCAACTTTTGTTCTGGCTATTGATCCACCATCATAGCCATATTTTTCCATTTTTTCCTGGGTTTTCTACACCATCAAGAGAGAGGAATTCTAGTTCTGAAGTGCTGAGGACTTACAAGAACCCATCCCATTGAGGAGAACAGGGAACAACCTCTTGTGTTTTCCTCCCAGGTGCCATTAATACAAAATTCATTTGATATATTCTTGTCTTGTCCATTGGATGCATGGAGTAAATCTTGTTTTTTCTACTATTTAATGTCTTCTAATGCATAGATCTAGATTTTTGCAACATTTGTCTTGATCAACTAACTGCATAGCTGAAGATATTAGCAGTCATTTCTGTTGTTAGGGCTATTTTTTATGCACATCTAAAGTGGTATTTTTTCATACGCTTGGAATTAATATTCATACTAAAATCATATGCTTATTTACCTGGATATCAACTTAGTTTTCTCCTTCTTCAATGTTGCCCTTCCAGCCGTCAAATCTGCTTCATATCAGCTCTGGATCTGCACAACATCTCTATCTTCTCTCTCTCATTCTTCCACTCTCTAACCTCTCTATGCATATTACAATAACATCATTTATAGAGATCACTTCATGGTTGTTTTCATTCTATATCAGAATATGAAGTGAACATGCATGACTCTTTCCTTCCACCCATTCACTTCCTCACACATCACATTCAGGATGTTACACATATATACAATTATTACAGTATCAAATGGAGTTTTTATTTTCCTAGGAGACTTGCCTTTGCATCACAAACAATATAAAACAAATATTGCATTTACAGTTACATTCAAATATTTCATTCAGCCCTTTCAGCATCTTAGATTTTTTGTGTGTTTTTCCTCTTCTGCTTGTTGTCCCTTTGTCTTTTATGTTTCTGTAGTTATATTCCAACTGTGTTGCATGAGCCCATTTTTTCCTGACTCGGTCCTTGATGTTTTACTATTTTGCACAAGCTCCAGGTCCTTTTTCTTACCCGAGCCTTTTCTTGCGTGTTCAGCCTTTTCTTTTAACACATAGTCGCATCTACATGACACTTTTCATCTTGGCCGGCTTCTTTAACCAAACCCGTGGATCCATGGGTTATGGCCCACATAACTCTCCTTTTACACGCAGTGGAATACAACTTCGGAGTTAAATACAACATACATACATTAGCGACCAAACAACACTACTCTAAACTATTGGACATTGTTTCAACGCTCCACGTGTGTTTCGAGACATGGACTAAGGCCTCCTGTGGATCCTAACTCTGGAGATTGTAGTGGAGACTAATGCCTACGGGTTTTGGTCTAATAGCAATCATGATTCCAACAATTGGTATCAGAGCGATAGGTCTCGAGTTTGAAACTCACCCGACTCGTGTTGAGGGGGAGATTGTTGGACATTGATTCAATGATCCCCGTGTGTTTCGTGACATGGACTAACCGCCTCTCATGGATCCCAACTCTGGCGATTATAGCGGAGACTAATGCCTGCAGGTTTTGGTCTAATGGAAATCATGATTCCAACATAAACCATAATACACATAAACCCAAATATCCTGCATACACATGGAACTTCCTGCTGGAGGGTCCCACAATACCTTGAACCAATCACAACACATCACATTTCAAGAAACTTACCAAACAACCTTAGCAACAGGCTTATCATTGCACCGATGCGAAGTTGCGTTGTTATCTCCACTGTAGATCTTATCCAGATCTAAAGGTATTACTATACCTCTTTGTCTTATCATAATTGCTTGCCCACAAGTTTAACTCTTATAGATAATGCTAAACCATATAATCTACGATGTGTGCTAGTGTGCAGTCCTGACACGTGGCTCCTCCCTCATCGCATCGCATCCTTCCATCCTTCCTGCATCACATCACAAAAAACTTACGATACCATGCAAACTATTAATGGTAACCTCTAAAATATGCGATGTGCGCTAATGTGCAATGCTAACATGTGGTTCCTCCCTCATTGCATCGCAAACAACTTACCATACTATGCGAACTCTTAATGGTAACCTCTAAAATCTGCGATGTGCACTAATGCGCAATGTTGACACGTGGTCACCCCTCATCGCATCACATTGCAACCAACTTAACCTGTGAAGTAATCTTAACCGTTCATCTCTCACCTTCACTTCTGCAATCTAATCCTGATCGTTTGTTCACCTTCTTTGTAAATCTTCTAAGTGTTCTCTGCCTTAGTCGATTTTTGTTTGTTTATACTGTCACTGCTCTGCAACACCGGTTCCTCCATGCTACTCCTCATGAGCTTATTCTGTATTCTTCAACGCGAATCTCTCTTGAGCTTGTCTTTGTTATTAACTCTCATCCTGAGTTATCACACTCAACATACACCTTTTCATACTGATTAAAGCCAGAATTCGGAATTTATTCCTTTCAACCTGCACATAAGTTTATATGCTTACAAATTAGCTTTGGCTAATGCTCTCTTTGCATGGCATTCTCTTCCTACAGAGCCCTCTCTATCTCTCAGCTCTTGCCTCTCTCTCTTGGCCTAATATTCTTTGTTTGATTGGCCTCTTCCTCTTGGCTCTCACCTCTCTCTTATGTTTTCTTACTACATTATTTCCTGATCTGCTTCTTTGCCTTATTTTTGTTGCTTCTCATCTTCTTTGCTTCCTTTTCTCCTTTTCTACTTTGGTTCTTAGCTACCTTTATTGCCTTTTCCTTTTTTATAGTTCAGGTGCTGCTCCTTTGTGCTCCTTTTCCATCAATGAGAATATTTCCTACATTATAATCTTTTGGTTCTAGGAAATTTAGATGTCTAGGTCTTATCAAATATGTTTGTGTCACTCTAGCTCAGATATCAGAAAAGAGTCTAGTGATGGATATAGCAGTAGCTGAAATCCCTCCTAAGTATGGCATGCTTTTATCATGCTCATGGGGAGAAAAATTACAAGGGAACCTACAAATGGACATGACTTATGCTACAATACTGGTGTTTGGTCAACCAAGAAGACTGTATAGGGAAACCTTAATGAAGTACATGGTGAGTAGTCAAGAAAATCCACACAATTATCCTCTATACTCTGTTCATACTGACCTTGACTCCTTCATTATTTATAATGATGGAGGCATTTATTCATAGGTTACCCACGCAAAAAATGATCTTAAAGAAAAACATGATAGTAAAATACAAACTATACAACAAGATCCTAAAGACGAACCTCTTTGGAATATGAATTTTGATGGCTCATGTGGCAAAGAAGTCTCGGGAGCAGGTATTTGGGTGTATAATGCAAGGAAAAATCAAGCACAAGGTCACTCATACAAGCTAAATTTTCAGTTCACAAACAACATAGAAAAATATAAAGCCCTACTCTTAGGATTACAATTGTTGAAAAAATTAGGAGCTAAGAGGATTTTTGTCCATGGTGATTCTGAATTAGTCATTAAACAAACAAAAGGACAATATGCTGCAAAAAATCCTAGGTTGAGAGCATACATAAATTTCGTACTTGATTTCTTAAGAACATTTGATGAATATCATTTAGCAGTTATCCCCAGAAATCAAAATGTCCTAGAAAATGGTTTAGCCTTTTCAGCAAGTACATGTCAAATACCTCACCCAAACAGACAATACACAATAGAGGTTAAACATCGTCCATCTGTGCCAGATAACATGAGATATTGGCAAGTATTTCATAGTGACAATCAAATTGAAAGTTTCTTACAATATAAGGATGAATTTGAAGATAGCGATATAGACCTAGATTGTGAAGAATACAATCATTCTGATGTACAAATTAGTGTAGAAAAACAATCTATTTTTTCTGATGTAAATATTTCAACAAATAAAACTATACATAAGACAAAAATACATAAAGACCCAAAAAAAGAGGAATTCAAAGTACTGAAACTCAAAGATAATATCCTGCCTAGAGGGATAGTCCGTTTAGAAGAATTGTTTGACTTTAATGACGTGGCCAAGAAACCCAAAATGGAACCAACATGTACAAACATTGAAGAGTGTAACATAGGCACTGAACAAAAACCCAAAATCATAAAATTGTCAAAATTGATGCTTATCATTACAAAAATAAGATATATAGCTTTGTTTAAAGAATTCATAGATGTATTTTCTTGGAGCTATGAATACTTAAATGCTTATGATACTAGCATCATACAACACAAAATTCCAATCAAGGAGAATCAAAAACCTTTTAAACAAAAACTGCACAAAATAAATCCTGTCTTAATGCCTTTGGTTGAGAAGGAAATCAATAAAATGTATGAATCTAAAATCATAGTTCCACTCAGATATTCTAAATGGGCATCCAATATTATGCCTACAAGAAATAAAACAGGCGAAATCAGACTTTGCATTTATTTTAGGAATCTGAACAAAGTATCTCTTAAGGACAACTACCCTTTACCAAAAATGGACCACATATTGTGGAGGGTAGTAGGTTCCAGTAGGATCTCTTTGTTAGATGGCTATTCAGGTTATAATTAGGTTTTAGTACATCATTATGATCAAGACAAAACAACCTTTACTACTCCTTGGGGGACTTTCAGGTATGCGAAAATGCCTTTTGGATTAATGAATGTTGGTGCTACTTTTCAAAGGGCCATGGAAATTTCTTTTGCAGATGAAATTGGCCATTTTATTGTGATCTATCTTGATGATATTATTGTATATTCAAAAAATGATGAAGAGCACTTCACACATTTAAAAAGAGGTTTTGAAAAATTTAGAAAGTTTTGAATTTCCCTTAATCCCAAGAAAACATTGTTTAGTCTTGAAGAAGGAAAGTTGTTGGGTCATATTATTTCTCAAGATGGAATCAGAATTGATCCTAGAAGGATTGAAGGAATACTCAAAATTAGTCATCCCATAAATCTAAGAACTTCAATCTTTCATCAGTGAAATCATTTTTTTTAAGGAGATTTATACCTACTCTTGCATAAATTTTGAGAAATATAACCAACATGCTTAAAAAAGATTCAGAAATTAGATAGAACATTGAAGCTAAACAATGTTTTGATCTATTCAAGAAAGCATTAACAAAATCTCCAATCCTAATCAGCCCAGATTTTACCAAAGGCTTCATAGTTTTTTATTTTACATCTGAACATACTATTGCTACTATTTTATTACAGAAAAGCAACGAAGGACATGAAAAATTTTTGCCTTGAGGGGTGCTGACCTAGGTTTAGAGGTTAAGGTTTTCCAACAAACCCCGATACTACTAGCCCTTTCAGCAATGACCTACTTGCGCAGGCCAAAGTCTCACCCGAAGTAGTATGGGAGGGTGTTGGGACTAGGTTTCCGCACCCTGAGAGAGAGAGTAGGTAAGTCAAGCAGATCCATGTTCGCAGCCTATCAGATTCGTACCAAACAGATCTATTCATAGGGTAGTTAACAGTATAAGTGCACTATACAGATCTATTAGCATGCACAGATCTAGTTAATAACTCCGCATCCACGTGCATATCAGCAGTTATCAGCACACATTATCATAACGCATCATTAATAGACTAAAGTTATACCATAGCGCAAACAGATTCACATCATAAACCGATAACCAACAATATTCGTAACAGATCCAATAGTTCGCATCAATAGTAATACATTAGATCAAATAATGCAGAAATACTCTAACCAAATCCACATATATTAGCATCCAAAACCTAATACAATCTGACACAGCCTACGCACACATCCAGTAGGGTCCACACACATCAGGACTGAGGATCTCCGCACACATAGCTAGCATGAGTCCTTACCCTAAGGACCCAATAATAGATCTAACAATTTTCACTTAGCATCTGACTTAATTCTTGCCTACCTTAAGACTCAAAATGTTCATCTATTTATATCTAATTAGCCTATGCTTCCAATGGTCTGCAAACCGTGGTTTGTAGACTCTTGGTCTACCATTGACCCATTACAATGCATTCAGGGCTTTGACCCACCACAAAACCCATGCGTTAGAAAAATTAAGACCAAAAATATAGAAAAATACTCAAAATGGTACAAATTTCGCAACTTTTAGGGGACCCTGTTCCAACAGTCCCCCAACACAATCTTGTGATTCGTCCCGAGTCATGGTGGTCATAGGTCCTCCATATTTTCCTGAAGCTACTTGACTGTGTCGATCAGTGGGGCAACATTCCTTCACTTTGCGCAGCAACAGTCTGAGCTATCTCTACCAACTTCTGCGAATTTGGGCCTTCTGTAGCAGCTGCAACACTCTCCAATGTTTGGTTCAACTATTTTACTGCAACATCGACATCTTACGATAGCTTGAGGGCCTCATATGTCCATGGTTGGAGGTTATTTCTCAAGGTCTTCCTCCTCTCTTGGAGTTCCTCCATGTCGCTCCTGAGCATCTGCCTGGTGCGTAGTTGGGCCAATTGTTGGGTAGGAACCAAAGTAGTCAATGAGGCTTCCAACTGGTCAAACTCTTCTTCCTTCTAGCGCAAAGCTTGATTGATTTCCCACAGAAGGGGTTCATGCTGCACCTTGGTCCATAGTTACATCATTGTTTCCAACAAGTGGGCACCCTGTGCTATTTGACCTGTAGTTACGTTTGTGGCCTCTGTAATTAGCACAGCTCGTTGGGCCCTTATCTCTGGCAGTGTCTCTGGCTGCAACTTGGCCTCTAAGTCTGTGATCTGTTGTTCCATATATGTCTTGACCGCTTGGATCTAGGTCCTTGAGGCCTTCAACACTGCGACCAATCCTTCAATATTGGCCTGGGGGGTGGCAATAGTCGGGACATCTTCAACAACGTCTGCGCAGAGCCTACTGATCAGGTGCTCAAACTCTCTCTGTTGCGTGGCTTCGAGGGTACATGCAGCCTGTACCTCGGCTACCTCGGCCATCTGTTCTTCAATAGCCCGCTTCGCAATGCTGAGCTGTTGGTGTACCCGATGGTCCCTGTGTTGAATTTATTCGAACAAGGATCTGTGGAGAACCTACAATGAATCATAGGGAAATCTAGCTAGATCCAGATGGATCTCTGCATAGGCATGGACTTGTGCTCCCGATTCGGGTGGACTCATCATGAGGGTTGCACTTGGTAGGGGACAGAGGCGGCTTTCTGCTACAACGAGTGTTGTGCTACTAGTTGCTGAGGTTGAGTAGACCTGGACCAAACTCGTCTACATGTTGTCAGTTTTTAATTGCAATGCCCAAATTTCGGCTTGGAGGGTGTCGACTATTGCCTTCTGCTGCTCTTCCAGAGCCACCATTTATCCTCCGCAGCCAAAGTGACTGCATTTGCAATCTGCTCGAGGTCCCCTTCTATCAATGTAATAGCTTTGTCACGGTTTGGTCTTTGAGACTGCTGCTTCTTTTGCGGCCCTTTAGTAGTCTCACCTGTTCGCTTTGTTCCTCTGGGGGAGTCAGCACCTCCCATATCTTGGCCTTCAGTACCCAAATTTTTTTACGACCTCTTTGTTGATGCTGCGTCCGCATCCTTCCCTGTACTTTTATCTGGCTGCAAACCTTTCTGTGATGCTTGGTTATTTCCCTTTCCAGTGTTCTTGTTTTGTTGCAAAACCGTCTGTGATGGTGGGTCTCTGCCTTTCTTACTTGGTCCTCTAGTCTCTTTGGTTGTCATGGTGACCTTTGTGGCGCTCATGCCTTTAGTACCCTTCGCATATGTTTTGAAGCCAAGCTTCCACTGAGGAGGCCATTGTGCAATCAATTGGTCAATCTCTTAATCTTCGACCATGTAGGGGAGCGAATTCCATTCCGGATCCTTGCGGCTTTTGATTTGTATATTATGCATAGTTACCTGGAAAGCAGCAATGCTTTTATATTTATCATAAATGGCTGGTGAGAGACGTGGTCGAGATTTAATAGCCACTGCGAGCCCACTCTGAAACAATACCCAGAATACTTGGTTGTCCTCAATGTTTTGTGCATCCTTAGAGTCCCACAAGTTTGTATATTGAGCCCCTTCGCACATGTCTGGAGTGAGCTCAGGGAGGACTGATTCCTCAGGTGCTTTCCAGGCGACCAATGCAATGAGAAACAACAACCATGAATAACAAAAATGTCGTCCCTGTTCCTGGGATTCACAAATATTGGCCAGGAACTCATTGCACAAGTACTAAGACGAATTGAAATATACCCCTTTCTCACATTGACCTACCAACTAAATTACAAAAGCAGGGACGGTGGCTAACTCGCATTTCCACATTAGCTTGCATGGCAAAAACATGGTACCCAGCTGCGTACCAGGGTCACTGATGGATCTTATTATGAAACCTCGAGTGTTTCACTCCACATGGTAGGTTTTGTGCATGTGTTCAGCAATATCCGCCTCATACTTCTGACCAACGCACTCCATAGGGTCTAGCCCTTCCATGGGAAGACCAGTAATGCGATGAATGAGCGCATCACCAATGGGGATTTGATCCTGGTGTTAGTGTCCCGTGATTTGGAAGATTGGTAAACTAAATGACAGGGTAACATCAGACCAATATTTGGAGTCCTAGGACCTAGCCTTCTTGGACTCAGAGAGGGCTCTCTCTATTATGCAAAGGATGTGAGCTTGTTCGCTTTGGATGATTGATTTTAGGCTAGTTGTTAAGTGTTTGTTTGTTTGTTTGTTTTGGGTTTGGGTAAGATGTTGAAGTAGGATAGGTGGAGTGAGAGCTTATCAAATATATTGGGAAATGGAGTCTATGAAGTCATTGATATCTTGGTAGAAAATTGGGGTACATCACAAGGAAAATCTAGTGTAGTTAATGGATCTTTTAAGTTTATGTATGAGGTGAAATGGACAATAAGTTTGGGAACCAAGGTTGGGCAAAGGGAAATTAAGAATCCTTTGTCAAATACATATGAACAGGGAGGAATTTAATATTGATAAGCAAAATATACTAATCATGAGATAGGGCACACCATTTACTCAGTGACAATACTTTTAAACAAATAAACATCCAAGACAAACAGTCTAGTGGAAAAGGAAGCAAGAGAAATTATCTAACTTCAATGATTCTACTTTCAAGATTTGAAAACATATAAGAGACAAATAGCATCAATAAATGAAGAGGGAGTGCCTAAACATAATTCATTAAACTATAAAGAACTTCAAGGCAAACCGATAAGCATATTCAAAGCGCAAGATAGAAACAAGACCTCTTTGACTTAACCTATCAATCAATACATCAAAGAGAGATTTCAAGATAAAGTTTTAGATAGCATCAAACAAGCGGGGCTTACGATGAATCATGTTTATAAAATATCATATTAAACCAAAAATGAAATATACAAGCTTAGGTGGGCCTAAGGAGCAGCTAAGAATTCCTTAAACTAACCTAGCAGAAGAAAACATGAAGACAATAGCAAGCAAGAAGACTGAGGTGCCTCAAACAACATTTCTCAACTTATTCTTTTCTGAGCTATTGCAATATAGAAATATGGACATATGGAAAACAAGAAAAAAATGAAAATATGAGAGATTCATCACCATTAACTAAACTCAGGGATCCTACAAGCAAGCCTTCATCACCATCAATCAAGGCAAATCATCCACAAGCTCCACAACACTAAATTGTTCTTCAACTTCCAAAATTCATGTATTTCTCTTAAACACATCAAGTCCCAACTGTTTATAATGAATCCTCATGCCTTATATAACAACCAAGGAAGAGGAAAACCAAAGAGAGTATCTAGAAGCCTATTGGCCAACAAGAAATATCCTAACTTGTCCTTGAAGCCTTGCAAGGCCCAAGGCACAAAAATATCTAACAAATATATTTTCTGGCCATATATAGCAATTAAATTGAATTTTAGGCCTTGAAAAGAATATGAAAACTTTCCAAACACACATTATTCCAAGTCACCTACAGGAGCATATCACACTGTGTCAAAAATTGAAATAATGCTAGGAGAGCAGTGCAAAAATAGGCCTTTTGCAGCAGTGTTTTGGAGGCCTTCCCGATGTCGGAAAAGGCTCCTACATGGCTTGATGGAAATCCCTTGAAGTCTAATTTCTATATATATCTTTAGTTATTCAATTTGACCTCTGAAATTTTCCCAAAAATTGAAAATTCCAAGACTTACAAAAGCGCAACACATGCTTAGAAAAGTGGGCAGAAAGGTGAAAAATTGAGTTTTTTTTACCCTTTTGGGGGGTCAAAAAAACTCTAGTTGAGCTGAAAATTGGTGAGAATACTCCTATAATGATGGGGAATCCAAAAAGGTAAGCCTCTCCTCTTGAAGATGCCCTGGGAAAAAGCACAACACAGGGTGTGCCGCGCTCCTAGCCTCAAAATTTGCAAAAAATAAAAAGTTGTTCAATTTCTCTCAAATTTGGTAGGTAGGTGCCTCATGGGTCCCTAGAGACCTGTAGAGAAGATTGGGCCAAAATACCAAGCCTAGCTTGTTATTTTTTTTCTTTTTGTGCCGGGCCCTCATTTTGGGTAGTTTTGAGTTTTTTCCTTGCAAAGTGATTTCTTCGTTCATAGTGCTCAGTCATTCTCCTTTGCAAGTTTATGTCTTTGCTGGACTTCTCCAGTTTGGCCTCAAGATGTATGTTGGCCCTCTCAAGCCATGATTCCATATTATGCTCAATTTCCATGGTAAGGATTTCAGTGAGGGGAAATTATTATTCTTGGGTTGATTCTTGTTTCCTTTCTCGTGCCAAAGCGTTTCTTAGGCCCATAGTTATAGGCCTTCTTCTAGATTGACCCTCCTCATCCTCACTTTATTCATAGGCGCCCATTTACTCCTCCAACTGCACCTGTGCTCTTTCAGCCTCTTTCCGGTATTTGATTTCCCTTCCTTCATAGATGGCCTACTGGCCACTCATTTTTTTTTTCTGCATCTTTGAATTCCTTTAGCTGGAGAAAAAAATCATAGGAGCGTAGCACGGGCCATTTGTGCCCTTCTACACATAGTGTCGGGTAGGTTCTCAACAGAGTCAGGCCACCCCTGAACACACTTTCGTGTAGCTCTTGAATGGAGTTAGGTCACCTCGAGCGGCCTTGAACGCACTTTCGTGCAGCTTCTGAATGGATTTGGGTCACCTCAGGCAGATGCTGCACGATATATCCTTTCTATAGGTGCGCAGTGAAGGGGTCGGGCCCAGGCAGAGACAGTGGGGTAACCCTTCTACAGGCGCACAACAACTGGTGTCGGGTGGAGGCTGCACGGTTGGGTGCACAACACACTGTGTCGGGCCCAGGCAGAAGCTGCACGATGACCTTTTCTATAGGCGCGCAACGCCTTTGCATAGGAACACAGTGCAAAATAGAGAAAAGCACAGGGAGATGATACAGGAGCATAGCGCGATAATTCCTTCTCCTGAGAACTCGGCCTGAAACACTATTTTCAGCGCTTCGGGCCTTTTTTCCCTCACTTTTGCATAGGAAAATGATTTGAATGATAATTCTGTCCCTTATACCCTTTTGAAAAGATTTGAAGACAAAACCCACTTTACTAAGGTTATTTTTGACCTTCTTCATTTTGCTAATACTCTCTTTTTCCTTTTGCAAGTGGTGTTTATAAGGAGAAATGCCTTTTTGATCCTTTTATTTCTTTTGGAGTTGGCACCTTTTTTCAAAAACCCTTGGTAGACTGGCGATTTTGCTTGTTTTCTCCATTTTCACATGTTGAACTTGTTATCACAAAATCCGACCCTAATAGGCTGCTCATCAAGTAGACTTTGTGTAACTCTTTCAGACCAATATTTTGGCTGAGGCTTAGCCTCCTCAACCTAAGAGGGCTCTCTCAAAGGTTTATGATTTTTGATTAATGGATAGATGGCTAACTCTAAGATAAAAATATAAAATGGTATAACTGGGTGTATCACAGATTAGCAAACTTTCATTGGGCCATGGAGTCAAGATAATCTTCAACAAAACATCAAAATCTGTTAAGAATGGAAATCAAGGCATTTGGAGTCTATGTAAATGAATAAAATAGTCACATAGTGAAAAACACAGTCTATTTTCACGTAAAGGAATTTAGAGCATTGTCAAATTAATTCTAAGTATCACATACAAATACTACTACAAATAGATAATTGAGGAAGGCCATAGAACCATGATAAACATAAACTCCTTATGAATCTTGAGTTGTCAAAACACATCTCTGTATTAAGTTGAAAAAGACACAGTGACATACAATAACACAGTCTATTACTAATGAAAATGTTCAACCCTTTAGAATTGGACCTCATGCTTTATATAGAACATTTACAATATAGGATTCTTTGATCCTTCACTAGATAATTCGAATTCCTATGCTCTGACACCTTTCCTAATCTTAAACATGATATTAATTACAAAATGACAGTTATACTGCCTTTGAAAAGTCCTAATTCTAATAGGATTAAAACTCATAAAAATGCTTCTAACAACCTATATAGTCTTTAATTCATCCTTTCCCAGCTACAATACCATAAGTTAGAACTTTTATGTTGTCTCCAACCTTGATGTGATCCTACTGATGATGACAAAACTGTCCTAAAAATTAGGAAACATGTTTCCTAATTTTCAGCCTTTAACTTTCATTGTTAGTTTTGAGCACTTTGATCATTGATGGATCAGTTTCACATGTGTCAAATTTGCCAAGCATTGCCCTAAAACCTTTAATCTTCCAGCTGTGTATAAATGCAACTCCGAAATGATGTAAAAGAATAGAGAATAGGTCTACACTACGAAAGTAGCCTGTTTTCGTAGCGCAATTTGTAGGTTAGTGTAAAACCTTTCCTTTTAATCATTTATTCTCCTGTTTTCTTTATTTGAACCTTCACTTGTTATATCCATGCTTCCACCAGCAAATTTAAACCCAAAACTCATCAACCTTCCCTCCAAAACTTATATGAAAATATGCAAGAAGACATCTTCAGCAGTTTCGTAGTGTGCTACAAAACTGCTGTGTGTTGGGTGTGGAGCCTGATTTTCTTCCTGATTCAGAGATCCTTGTTTTAGCTAGATGTATACCCCAGGAAAATTGGTGTACACCCCACACGTGGGGGTCTGTAGGCTTCCTCGTCCCCCGGCTGGGGGTCCGGGGGCCAGCGGTCCCCCGACAGGGGTTTCGGGGGCAGCGCCCCAAAAGCCAAAAATAGATGTAAAATTTCCTTGTAAAAATATAGTAATTTCTAGTCAATCTGGGTCGTTCACTAGGCAGATGATCTGACGGTAGAAGTTATGTTTAGCTCAGGTTTTTTTGCCCTAGAAGGCAACCCCTCGCTTTTATGAGGATATTTTATTGCGACTGCGTATGGTATATGTGTATTCTCTGAGCGAGAAACAGATAGGGAGACTATGAGAGAGAACAAAGGATATTGTAGTGGATCTGATGTAGGTTTTGTCTCTTCATTTTGTTGGATAATAGAAAGGAAGGACTGGCTATTCGGGGTGGACGTAGCCCAAACTGGGTGAACCACGTATATCTATGTCTCTCTGGTTTTATGTGTTTTTTGTGCTTGTATTTTCAGCATATTTTATGTGTTGCATTGCTCTGTAATATTTAATTTTCTAACACTGTGCAAGCTGATTTTCAACATAGTCTTCTAAACAGTCTTAAAAAAATTTGAGTCGGGGATGCTTATACCTCATAAGTGCTAATATTATTTCAAAACATATTAACTTAACTTCAAAAAGATGATCTTGATCAAAATTTCTCTTCACCTTATTAAAATATTGACTTACAAATTGATCATTTTTCTGCACTATTCCATTACTCTATTTTACTTCTCCTTTGAATTTTCTTGAGATCTTGTTAGCTGAATTTCTAAATCTTCAACCTATCTTCTTAACCTCCTGTTGTTGGCCCTCAAATGAGTATTCATAACTCTCACAAATTTTTCTTCTTTTATGGCTGGTACAATCCAAGTGAAAATCTATTCTTCACTGCTAGGTATTTCAAGTCTAGAAAATTTTTCACCTTCCCAAAGGGCTTTCATTCTCTTGAAACTTGTTTTTTTAATGGCATGCTTTCTAGCTCTTCTCTTTAACCTGGAAATTTCATGATTGGCTGATTCTAATTTTTCCTCCATCTCTTCATAACTGATTTTTGTTGTTTGTGTTGAGAATACTCTGTTTTTGGCATTTTATGATATAGGTGAAGTGGGTGCTTCATTTTCCACTTCAGCATTAAGCTATTATAATATCTTTGACTATCTATTTGAAGGTTTCCTAGCCTTGAAGACAAATGCTGCATATTCATCTTTGAACTCCATCTTATTAGATGACTTCATATTTTTTCGTTTACCTTGATCAATTTTTATAAAGTCAGCTTGTACTAAAGGGGACTCTTCTAGGTCTATTTCTTGCAAAATATCATCTAAGTTCCCTTTCAATCCTAGACTATCACTTGTTTCTGAAAGCACTATTTTCCCTTTCTCTTTTGCAGCTTGACTTCTAGTAAGTCTTTGTGGAGTTTGTTTACCAGCTTTCTTTTTCTATGAAGTTTCTTCTTGCAACCTTTGTTTTGCTGGTGGAGGAGTTTCTGCAATAACAACTAGTGTATTTTCTACCTGTTCTTTTACCTGTTTCCTAGGCTTCAATTTCACAAACCTTTTTGTCCTTACAACTACAATTTTGCTGGATTCTACTGGTAAAGATTCTGTTGCATAATGATTTTTTACTGGAGTTTGAGCTTCTACTCCAAATCCACATAAAAATAGAAAAGATGACCAATCTCTATTAATCTTTTGGATTTCACTCAAGACCATCAGTTTTATTAAAACATGGTGAAACAAATATGTTTCACACCCTTCAGATTTCACTTAAACCCTATCTTCCATCTTAGCAATGCTTCTATACAGGAAAAATTACAAATCTAAAGATATCATACCTGTAAAGTGTAATAGAAGTTTGAAATTATAGGAATAGACCTTATGGTACCTGCCCTCGAATGTGAAATACCTCTGGATATTAAAGAGTAAATTAGCATAGCTATATTTAATGCAGCTTCTAGGAATTACATTATTTAAATCCATCTCTATAAATTATGGCTTTAAAAACATCTTTCATCGCTCCATGTCAAATCTAAAACCCTTAAACCATGTTTCCTGTCATCTAGGTATCTCAATTACTAAGGCTATAGTCTCAGGAGTCACTAAAAAAATCAAGATTCCAATCTTTGTATTTGAACCATTGAATTGCAAACCAAATTCTTTTGTTACCTTACTGTGTCCTCCCTGCAGTTTTTCACAAAAATTCAAACATCCTGCCTTTTTGAAAGCCTCTAATATTGTTTTGTCTTTAACTAGAGCTCCTCTGCTTTCAGGTTTTGACCTCAAGCAATTCCATGACCTGTGATTCTTTTTCTCCTCTGTCATTCTTCCTTTCAAATTTTTTTGTCTGTTTCCTTCAAAATTTGATGATCAGCCTCGCTTGATGAAAAGTAATCAGCCTCGCTTGATGGTAGAATAGCTTTGGTGTAAGATAACCATAAGCTAAAAAACTTGAAACAGGTATGTTTCAATGTTTGTTATGAAAAATGGATTAAGTAATGCATATCAGCCCTTCAAATTTGAAATTTATTTTTATGAAAGACACCTATACGATTTCAAAGATGAGTATGAATGGTTACACATTTTGGAAATGACCCCTAACTGACTCATGATGATGTCTTTGTATGAAAATTTAATGGATTCTGACAGATTTTATCCTTTGACATGACCCTCCTACGAATTCGTGCTTTCGTAGCGCACTTAGTGCAAATTTGGCGATATGCGCTACAAAAGTAGCAGCGCTTTCGTAGCGCAAAACTAGGTTTTTGAACTAACCGCACTATGAAACTGCGGTTTTGTGGCTAATTGCAGAGAATTTTTTCGAAGATTAAAAACATGACTTCTAAATGAATGATGGAACTTTATAACCATGAAATGAGACATAAAGACCTTATTTGGAAATGAAAAAT
The DNA here is from genome assembly GCA_034641835.2 of Pinus albicaulis. Lineage (NCBI taxonomy): Eukaryota > Viridiplantae > Streptophyta > Pinopsida > Pinales > Pinaceae > Pinus > Pinus albicaulis. The sequence continues at coordinate 146,135 of JAXQQM020061548.1, read as the reverse complement.
AAGTTTCTTAAGACCTTTAATCCTATCACCTACCCTTTTTTAAAAATGAAATGACTCAAGACCTATTTGACACCATGAATAAAACAAAGGTAAACTTGCAGAGTTTAGAAAAAAATCTATGGTGATAACAGTGGCTCCACATGGGATAGTGTGCCCCTGTGGTACACTAAGAACCTGTAGATCCAGTGCTGCTATCCATTTTTTGACTAAAACAATTTTTTTTTTTGAGTTGACAAGCATCTTCTTCAAATTCTAATGGCCTTCACCTCAGGCTCAAACTCTATGATTCAACTTGTCATTATTAACAACAAAACTGACAAATATGAAATATGTACAATGTCATGAGTGATTGATCAAACTTCAGCAAGTATAATGCTTTAGGAACCTGTAATTAACAAGCCCTCCAGCATATGATCCTCCATCAATTTCCTACAATATATAAATGTTGTTCCCATGAAAAGTAGCTATCTTGAAAGGAACCTTCCATAAATTCTCAAACTTACCATGTTTTCCCTTTTCCTCAATTTTTTCCTCCCATTTCAGCACTTTGTCTTGTATTTGGAAACATTCTTCTTTTATCTTCTTGTTAAATGTACTTTTGATTCTGTTTTGAGCATGTTGATGGCTTTCATAAACTTCATTTCTCTTTTCCTACAAATCTATCAGTTGAATTCACAATTGACCCCTTTATACCTATTCTATCAGCCCATAAGGCATACTTTAGCTTCAGATGCCAAGCATTTTTGTTCTCCTGTAATACCTTTTTAATGATTCTTACAATGCTCTTATTTGATGATTCGGCAAGACCATTTTCTTGCAGATAGTATGTTGTAGAATGTCCAAGAGTGATATGGTATTGATAACAGAAATTGATCATTTTATTAGACTTGAATGCTTCAGCATTATCTGTTATAATCTTCATGGGGCAACCAAATCTAGACAAGATATTATTCTCTAGAAAAGAAATAATTCCAGAATCATTAGCTTGCCTTGTTGGGATTGCTTCTATCCATTTGGTGAAGTAATCTGTTGCTGTGACAATCCAACAATGCTGTCCTGATGATGATGGATGTATCTCTCCAATAAACTCTACTCCCCACTGCTGAAAGGTGCTTCCACATAGATAGGAACCAAAGGCAAAGGCATAAGCTTTCTTCTTCCTTCAAAAATTTGGCATTCATGGCATGCAACAATTCTTTTGTAAATGTCTTTAAACATTGTTGGCCAAAATTATCTTGCTCTTAGAATTTTATTTGTTGTAGCCTTCCAATAATGGTGACCTCTGCAATCCCCTTTATATAATTCTTCAATTACTTTATCAGCTTCTTCCTCCAGCAAACAATTCAGCAATATTCCACCTGTATCCTTCCAAAATAGATTTATGTCAAATATAAAATATCCCAAAGATTTCAGCTTAACAAACCTTGCTTTAGACTTTGTTAGATCAGCGGGAGCTTTGTGACACTGTAGAACAAAAACCACCTCCTTATACCAATCTGAAGTAATGTACTTCTCTTCAATAGGAACTAATTCCTCCTCATCATCACAAATTTCTGATATTTCTACATTCATATTTATATCAAAACAGTCCAAGTTTGATTGTGTCATTAACTTTTCCAAGCCTTGTCCCTACACTAATTTTGTTGGTTTAATGTCTATGTCATATTCCAACAATTTAGCAATCTATTTTCCTCTCTTGACATCAGGGTCGGCTTGAGTTAGGATGTCTTTTACTACAGTAATTGGAACAAATGCCACAATGTGAGAATACAGAATGTAAATTCTAAAATCTTTGAGAGACTTCACCAAAGCATAGGCCTGCTTTTCTAGAATATTATACTTCAGCTCGGCATTTGCTAATGTTCTACTAAAGAAAGAAATAGGTTGTCCAGTACTTTGCTGTCCTTTTTGTAGCAAAACTATGACAATAGTATTTTCTAAAGCAAAAGTACAAACCAAAAATTCTTTGGAAAAATCTGGACTGATGAGTACAGGGGCTTGTGTGAGTGCTTTCTTGATTTCTTCGAAAGAATTTTTTACTTCTACTGTCCATTTAATATCAACTCCCTTCTTTAACATCCTTGTTATATCTTTGACAATCTTAGGAGAGTTAGGAATAAATCGCCTAACAAAATTCACTTTCCCAAGAAATGATTGGATCTCTTTCCTACTTCTAGGTAGATCTACCTTTTGAATTGCACTAACTCTATTAGGATCAATCCTAATTGCATCTTCAGAAATAATATGACCAAGTAATTTTCCTGTAGCTAGAGAAAAAATGTTTTTGGTAGGATTAAGAGAGATACCAAATCTTCTACATTTCAACAAAAAAATTTCTAGGTGTTTCAAATGATCTTCTTCTTTCTTTGAAAATACTGTAATATCATCAAGATAAACAACCACTGTCTTGTCCTTTTCTTCAGAAAAATCAATGTCCATTTTCATCCCCTCCCCGTATTTATGGAGACCGAAAGGCATCTTGTTCAAATTTCTGAAGTCAATGCATATTCTGATTTCTCCACTTTTATTTCTAACTGGTACCAAATTTGCAAGCCAATTTGAAAATCTTATTGGGACAATGATTTTAGCATCAAAGAGCTTCTTAATTTCTTTTTCAATCAGAGTCATAAGAAGGGGATTAATCCTCCTCAATTTCTTTTTGAAAGGTCTTTCATTTTCTTTTATAGGAATAGTATGCTAAATAATGGAAGTATCATACTCTTTTAAATCAGCATAATTCCAAGCAATGACATCAATAAACCTCTTCATCATCTCAATATATTTGTATTTCATATCAGCTGAAAGAAACTTTGAAATTTTGATCATTTTAGGCAAGGCTATTGTACCAATATTACAACTCTCTACTTCCTCTTCATCAACTTGTATCTTTGGTGATTTGAAAACATCATTCTGATCAAAAATCTTCTCAAGGGGAATAAGACCTTTTGGTATTGAATTATTCTTCAGTTGAAAGACTTCAGAATTTAATTTAGATTCAACAAGCATGTTTTGTTGATCTACTTATGTATTTTCAAATTCTTCTTTCAGCTCAATAAAATTCTTTACCTACTGATCATCTTCAAATACTTGCCAATTGGTGATATTGTCTGGTATAGCTGGTCTATGATGAACTTCAATCTCATACTTTTCAATAGAATATATAGGAATGATGAAAAGACTTGCAGAGACAGTAAGAGAATCCGCAATGGAATTTTGATCTCTAGTCTTGACAATGAAAGAATAGGCTTGAAAATTCTCCAACATGTCTAAAACTAGATTTCTGTATGCTCTCATCCTTACATCCTTTGTTTTATAAACACCTTCAACTTGTCTAATAACTAATTCTGAATCTCCAAAAATAGAAATATTTTGAGCCTTCATTCTTTTCAAAACATCTAGACCCAAAATCAAAGATTCATATTCAGCCATGTTATTTGTGCAATTAAAGTTCAGTTTATAGGAGTAAAACTTACTCTCATCATTTGGACTTGTAATCCAAATCTCTGCTCCTGCTCCTTCTTTTCCTGTTGATCCATAAAAATAAAATGACCACCATTCTTTCATCTCTTCATCATTTACTTGCTGATTTTCTATCTGCTGATTTTCGAGCTGTTGAATTTCAAAGTGTTGATTTTCTGCTTGTATTCCCTGTTCAACACTATCAGCTAACTCATTGAAAATAATAGTAGATCCAAGTTTAGTATCAAAGGCATAAATTGGAAAGTTTTGAGGTTTGTCTTTACTACTCACCATGTAAGCCATTCTAGTCTCTCGATACAATCTCCTTTTCTCACCAAAAAAAGGAATCGTAGCATAGGTAAGATCCATTTGCATTGTGCCTTTGATCTGTGCTGCCCATGATCTTGACAATAACATACCAAACTTTTGCGGTATGTCAGCGACTACAATGTCCATGACAACTGTCTTAGCAGGGATTTGTGTTAGACCAACAACAACATCCTTAATCAAACCAATGCATTGAACTCTTTTTGAATCAAAAAGAAAAAAAATCCTTATATGGTCTTGTTATTTATAACCCCATCCTTTCCATGATTATTTTGGGCATAAGATTATGAGAAGCCCCTGAATCTAACATAGCATTATGTAAATTCATGTCATGAATGCTAATGCTCACATAAAAAGGAGGAACTTCTTGATTTTGTTCATCTTCTAGCCTTGGACCTAAATATATAGTGGAATTGTCTTCGTGAATATTCAAAATATCACCAGCTCCTGGTTGTGAATTTAACATCTTAACAATCTTTCTTTTATATTCATTTACCTTGAGAATCTCTCCAAATGGGACTGATATTTTAATCTTTGAAATTTCATTCTCAAGGTTGAAAACATAAATAGATTTTTAAACTTATTTGATAGGAAGAGGAAGTGGATTATCTTTCTTACCAAGTGAAGTATCTCTCTTACCTTTAGCAATATTTGGAGTATCCTTTTTTACTTCAGCAGCCTTTGGAAAATCTTTTTTGGGCTGAGTTTTGTTTGAAATAATAGGTACATTTCTGTTTCTGAGATTGTATTGATTTTGCATTTCAAAAATAGCATGTTGGTACCCCTTAAAATAGTATGATGGTCCTTCTCCTTGATTGACCAAATCTGGCTCATCATGTTCTTCTTTAGTCAAGAAAATTCCTGTCATTTCTTCGTCAAGACAATGAATAGATTCTTCAGGAATTTCAGGCTCATCTTCTTCATCTACCAAATTTTGTTGAAAAGGAGGTCTTACTGGAGGATCGGCTTGCTGATTTCTATTTTCTCTTAGTCTTTGTTGGTTTTGAGGTCTCCTGAATTGAGGATTTATAAATTAAGGTTCATGTTGCACAGGAGGAGTAGAAGTGTTTCCAAGACGCAACCTATCCATCAAATTCTCCATAGTATTAATCATTGAATCAAATTTATCATCAGATGTTGAAGAGGAAGGTTTCTCTTCTTCTTTCCTTTTAGTTTTTCCCATTTTTGAATTTTTAGCAGCTATCATGTTTACCTCTACCTTTACTACATCATTTTGCATTTCAGCAAGTGTAGGTGATTATCTTTCTCTCAACAAGATAAAAAAGTTATAGTCAAATGCTTCAGCATATCTCATTTGTGCTAAGGCTTCTAGAGGTTTCAAATGAGCTGGAATTGAATCAAAAAATTTATTAAACATTTTTGAAATTTTTTTGACAGATTCATCAACTGCCCTTCTAAGACTGTTATATTCAGTAAGTGCTTGAACTGGATTGGTTCTATTTCCCCGTTTTCTCAAAACATTATCTTCAAACTCATCCCAAGTTTGAATACTTACCGGTGTGAGAGCTTTAAACCATTTTCTAACTTCACCGGTAAAAATTTGTGCAAATAATCTTAACTTCACATCTTCATCATCAACCTCTTCTCTGTCTATAAAATCATTAAATTGATCTACATTTTGCTCTGCTGTGAGTTCTTCATCACTTCCCCAAGTCTGAATCCTAGCAGCATATTTACTAGGGTGATCATGTAAAACAACAAGGACTAGTGATGCATACCTAGCAGGACCAACCATGTTTAAAGGATGAACAGTAGTTCTAGGAATAGCAGAAAAAAAAAGATGAAGAACTGATATGAGAAGGACTATTTGATTTTTGTAAGCCACTAACAATTGAGCTCCAATTTGGAAGAGGTAAACTAGCTTTGGATTTCAACAAGACTTCAAAAGGGTTAAGTTCTGTCAGATTATCTAAAGACTCTTTTTCTAACAATAATTCAAAAGGTAACAGCTTCCCAAAATTCTTCTTTTTTTTCTTGTGTTACTAGGGCTGAAGTGTCAATTCCTCTCTTATGCAAGTCGAAGATAATATCAATGAGTTCCTTTTCACTTTCTGATCTGAAAAACACTTCATGAATTTTATCATCAACTCTTTTTTCTTTAGGATTTCTTAATATTTCAGAGATCAAAGATTTCAAATGAGATGGAGTACATGATATTTCTGAAATTCTTTGACTACCTCTTGAAATAGTGTTTGGATTGTCCACGATGGTAGGTGGACTGGGATCAGGATTTCTTCGTGTGTATCTTCTTCTCGAATCCACCATTAAAATTTTGAAATTGTATGGATTCACCAAGGTAGATGTAGCCTCGAAAAGCTTTCTAAGCTCCTTCTACCTTCATAAGTTCAACTTATTGATTTCAGGAATGAGTAATCTTCAGACTCCCGACAGATGCACCAAAATGTTATCACAAAATCTAACCCTGATAGGCTGCTCATCAAGTAGACTTTGCGTAACTCTTTCAGACCAATCTTGTGGCTGAGGCTTAGCCTCCTCAACCTGAGAGGGCTCTCTCAAAGGTTTATGATTTTTGATTAATGGGTAGATGGCTAACTCTAAGATAAAAAGATAAAATGGTATAACTGGTTATATCACAGATTAGCAAACTTTTATTGGGCCATGGAGTCAATATAATCTTCAACAAAACATCACAATATTTTAAGCATGGAAGTCAAGGAATTTGGAGTCTAGGTAAATGAATAAAATAGTCACATAGTGAAACACACAGTCTATTTGCATGTAAAGGAAGTTAGATCATTGTCAAATGAATTCTAAGTATCACATACAAATACTACTACAAATATATAATTGAGGAAGGCCATAGAACCATGATAAACATAAACTCCTTATGAATCTTGAGTTGTCAAAACAGATCTGTGTATTAAGTTGAAAAAGACACGGTGACATACAATAACACAATCTATTGCTAATGAAAATGTCCAACCCTTTATAATTCGACCTCATTCTCTATATAGAACATTTACAATATAGGGTTGTTTGATCCTTCACTAGAGAATTCAAATTCCCATGCTTTGACACCTTTCCTAATCATAAACATGATATTAATTACAAAATGACAGCTAAACTGCCTTTGAAAAGTCCTAATTCTAATAGGATTAAAACTCCTAAAAATGCTTCTAACAACCTTATCTAGTCTTTAATTCATCCTTTTCCAGCTGCAATCCCATAAGTTCGAACTTTGATGTTGTCTCCAACCTTGATGTGATCCTGCTGATGATGACAAAACTATCCTAAAAATTAGGAAACATGTTTCCTACTTTTCAGCCTTTAACTTTCATTGTCAGTTTTGAGCACTTTGATAATTGATGGATCAGTTTCACATGTGTCACATTTTCCAAGCATTGCACTAAAACCTTTAATCTTCCAGCTATGTAGAAATGCATCTCTGAAATGATGTAAAAGAATAGAAAATAGGTCTGCAATACGAAAGTAGCCTGTTTTCATAGCGCAATTTGTAGGTTAGTGTAAAACCTTTCATTTTAATCATTTATTCTCCTGTTTTCTTCATTTGAACCTTCACCTGTTATATCCATGCTTCCACCAGCAAATTTAAACCCAAAACTCATCAACCTTCCCTCCAAAACTTATATGAAAATATGCAAAAAGACATCTTCAGCAGTTTTGTAGCGCGCTACGAAATTGTTGTGCAAGCTGATTTTCAACACAGTCTTCTAAACAGTCTTAAAATGTTTTGAGTTGGGGATGCTTATACCTCATAAGTTCTAATATTATTTCAAAACATATTAAATTAAATTCAAAAAGATGATCTTGATCAAAATTTGTCTTCACCTTAATAAAAGATTGACTTACAAATTGATCATTTTTATGGACTGTTTCATTACTCTATTTTACTACTCCTTTGAATTTTCTTGAGATCTTGTTAGCTGAATTTCTAAATCTTCAACCTGTCTTATTAACCTCCTGTTGCTGGCCCTCACATGAGTATTCATAACTCTCACAAATTTTGCTTCTTTTATGGCTGGTATAGTCCAAGTGAAAAATTGTTCTTCAATGCTAGGTATTTTAGGTCTAGAGACTTTTTCACCTTCCCAAAGGGCTTTCATTCTCTTGAAACTTGTTTTTTAATAGCATGCTTTGTAGCTCTTTTCTTTAACCTAGCAATTTCATGATTGGCTGATTTTAATTTTTCCTCCATCTCTTCATAACTGATTTTTGCTGTTTGTGTTGAGAATACTCTGTTTTTGGAATTTTCTGATATAGGTGAAGAAATATCTATTATTTCTTCATAAGAAGTGGGTGCTTCATTCTCCACCTCAGCATTAAGCTCTTGTATTCTCTTTGATTTTCTGGTTGAAGGCTTCCTAGCCTTGAAGACAAATGATGCATCTTCATCTTTGAACTCTAGCTTCTTAGATGACTTCATCTTTTTCTGTTTACCTTGATCAATTTCTATGAAGTCAGCTTGTACTAAAGGAGACTCTTCTATGTCTATTGCTTGCAAAATATCATCTAAGTTCCCTTTCAAACCTGGACTATCACTTGTTTCTGAAAGCACGGTTTCCCTTTCTCTTTTGCAGCTTGACTTCTAGTCAGTCTCTGTGGAGTTTCTTTACCAGCTGCCTTTTTCTGTGAAGTTTCTTCTAGCAACCTCTGTTTTTCTGGTGGAGGAGTTTTTGCAATGACAACTACTGTCTTTTCTACCTGTTCTTTTACTTGTTTCCTAGGCTTCAATTTCACAAACGTTTTTGTCCTTACAACTACAGGTTCGCTGGATTTTACTGGTAAAGATTCTTTTTCCTTAGGATCTTTTACTGGAGTTTGAGTTTCTACTCAAAATCCAGATAAAAATAGAAAAGATGATCAATATCTATTAATCTTTTGGATTTCACTCAAGACCATCAGTTTGATTAAACCATGGTGAAACAAAGATGTTTCACACCCTTCAGATTTCACTTAAACCTTATCTGCCATCTTAGCAATTCTTTTATACAGGAAAAATGGAAAATCTAAAGATATCATACCTGTAAAGTGTAATAGAAGTTTGAAATGATAGGAATAAAATTTATGGTACCTGCCCTCGCATGTGAAATACCTCTGGATATTGAAGAGTAAATTAGCATAGCTATCTTTAATGCAGCTTCTGGGAATCACAATATTTAAATCCATCTCTGTAAATTTTGGCTTTAAAAACATCTTGCATGGCTCCATGTCAAATCTGAAACCCTTAAACCATGTTTCATGTCCTCTAGGTATCTCAGTTACTAAGGCTATACTCTTAGGAGTCACTGAAAAATTCAAGATTCCAATCTTTGTATTTGAACCACTAAATTGCAAAGAAAATTCTTTTGTTACCTGACTGTGTCCTCCCTGTAGCTCTTCACAAAAATTCAAACATCTTGCCTTTCTGAAAGCCTCTAATACTGTTTTGTCTTTAACTAGAGCTCATGTGCTTTCAGGTTATGACCTCAAGCAATACCCTAGCCTATGATTCTTTTTATCCTCTGTCATTATTGCTTTTAGAAATTTCTATCTGTTTCCTTCAAAATTTGAGTTCAGCCTCGCTTGATGAAAAGTAATTAGCCTCGCTTGATGGTAGAATAGCTTTGGTGTAAGATAACCATAAGCTAAAAACTTGAAACAGGTATGTTTCAATATTTATTATGAAAACTGGATTAAGTAACGCATATCAGCCATTCAAATTTGAATTTTTTTTTTATGAATGACACCTATACGATTTCAATGATGAGTATGAATGGTTACACGTTTTGGAAATGACCCCTAACTGACTCATGATGATGTCTTTGTATGAAAACTTAATGGATTCTGATAGATTTTATCCTTTGACATGACCCTCCTACGAATCCACACTTTCATAGCTCACTTAGTGCAAATTTGGCGATATGTGCTACAAAAGTAGCAATGATTTTGTAGTGCAGATTTGGGTTTTTGAACTGATCGCGCTACGAAACTGTGGTTTTGTGGCTAATTATAGAGAACTTTTTCGAAGGTTAAATAAATGACTTCTAAATGAATGATTGGACTTTATAACCATGAAATGAGACTGAAAGATCTTATTTGGAAATGAAAACTAAGTTTTTTAAGACCTTTAAACCTATCACCTACCCTCTTTTGAAAATGAAATGACTCAAGACCTATTTGACACCATTACTAAAACAAAGGTAAACTTTCAAAGTTTAGAAAATTTTTTATGGTGATAACAGAACCTATGCATCTCTCTTTGTCTACTTGATGGATGTTGACTTTATTCATGAGTTTTGTGTCCCTTCATACTGATACCCTTTTCAACCTTATTTCAATTTTTAGAGGTCTACTTTCACATGTCCTCTGAAAAACCCTCTTGGCCTTTTGATGGAGTTTTATGACCCTTTGTTGTAGTGAAATAATGTTGTCTTTGACAAACCCCTGAAACTATTCTTTGATATCATCTTCTACTCTCTGCCTGTAGTCAACCAAGGAGACTTTTCATTTTGATTTTTTTTTTATTGAACCTTTGGTTGGTGCACATTTGTGTTTATGTGCTACCGTCTTCATGACCTCATGCATGGGCTTTTTGATGGGCAACACCTTACAACAATTTGTTATGAGATCAAGATCCTCCTTGTGAACTTAGGCCTTTTCTATCCTTTCTCTTGCTGTGGAATTTCATTTATGGGTTTAGGCCTCTTACTGTGCATCTAATCTGCTATTGACCATTATAAAGCATTCTTGCAGAAATGCTTGGACATGGGCACACTGTCTTTATGAAGACTTAATGATTTATCAAGGAGATACCTTTGGAGGTCTTTGATGTTTTTGGATAATGATAAGTTTCACCCTTGCGTTCTCTTGACCTCACTTTTGAATATCTGTGGAAATAGTGAATTTAGAACCATGACAATGCATAACCTAGGCGACCCTATATGACTTATTGGAATGTCCGTTGAATAGGTATTTGAATGAAAAGCTTGAATTAGGGTTTGGAGGTTAAGACAGGGTTTTGACACACTTTTATGCACTGCCATCCTAGACAACTCAAAAACTTTTATTTACCTAAAGATCTTAGAAAGGGAGTTTAAAATCACCATTGCTTGAGGCACTTGGTGAGTGGAGGAAAAAGTTTGGGTTACTTGGTGAACCAAGGTGTGAAAATAGTGGGCTTAGGAAAATAGAGATAGAGTGTTATAGGTAGAGGTGGAAAGCATAGTGAGAGTGAGGGACATCAATCTATAATTTGGTCTTCTCTGAGTGATAGGATGGCCATGCCTTGACAGAGTAGCAGGATAGTGAAAAATTTATCCTAAGGATAATGAAGGCAGTGAGATTTTCTAGAACTCTCAAGAATTCTATGAGTTTTGTTTCTAGGAAACTTTGACAAGCATTTAGTCATCTAAAAAGGTAAAAAATACTGATGACTAACACCTGGATCCATAGGAAACTGTCATGGATCAGGGCTAGCAACTGACGTGCCAGACAGTCTCTGATATTGTAGTGGTTGAAATGCGACATCCTCAGTAGGTTTAGAAGCCCAAATCCTGCTACTCCACGTACTGAGTGCATGGGGACAATCTATATCCTGGCATCTTCATCTACTCTTCCAGATACAAATCGGGCACCAGCTTAGGGAAGGCGTCCAAATTGGCCAAGTCATGATCATCGAATTTCACCTCATGAAGCCTGCCAAAAGGTTCGCCAATGATGGGGACTTCTCACGGGGTTAGTGGCATTTGCAGGTAGGTGCGTAGGCCATCAAGATTCTTCGGCGTGCCTATGGAGGACCTGCGGGGCTGAAAAAAGGGAGGAAACCAATTGGTTGGTTGGGCCACCTAGGCCTTTCCTTGAGTAGATAAAGGTCGCCTTACCGGTTTAGGTGAGCCTACCGGGGCTACTCCCCTCGAAGATTTCACATTTTGAGGGGAAGTACGAGGCTTCACCCCAACCCACTTCGTGGTTTTCCGTGACCCCTGTGCTTTTTCTTTACCTTTATTCTTTGCTTGACTTGGCATAGATATCACTGCCTCAGCTTCTGGTTCGATTTCTATGACTTCCCCAGATTCTTGTTCCACCGAGGTCACCAGTTCTGAGGCTTCAGTGGGATTAGTGGTTGTCATTATGGCGCAGAAGATGAATCCCAACCCTAGGTGGCTACTGTCAGAGGGGGTAGGCTTCTCAGACATAAGAGGAGCACAATAGGCACAGAAAAAATTACAGAACAATCTCACCAAGGAAAAATACACCAAGTACAAACTATTCAAGCGATATGGAACCCTTGTCCAATCTATCTTTCTCCTTTTATAGCCCTTGCGATCGACAAAAGTTTGGGTAAATGTCACTTGGAGCTTACCATCAAGTAAATGGTAAAAAATCTCCAAAAATCACCTCATTAAATGCCGATCATCTGCTCCAATCAATGGTAACGTTTTCTTTTTACCTAATTTTACTATTCCAATGGCTAGTTTTCACAGCTCTTATGTGCCCAGCGCAACCCTGCACTCCTAGTGCACCTACTGCATTCTGACCATATACCTGTGCCTCCTGCACACCCTTCCAGGCTTTCAAATTTGTGGCTACTCCCTATGTGTACCCTAGTTCTATTTGTACTGACCTTCCTTGTTGGGCAAACCCCGCCCTATACAGCTACTCTGGCCATATAGTCATTTGATCTAATATTGTTTGAGCCAAATTCCATTGACATAACCTGGTAACACATCTCTGCGCAGGGTAGCCAACCAAATAGCTTTGCCATCTGTGATTTTGTTAACTGTATAGGGGCCTAGCCAGTGCTGTCAGAACTTCCCTGGATGTTTCGCAAACTGGCTATCATATAGCAAGACCAATTCGCCCTCTACGAATGCCTTTTGTTGAATATATCGATCATGCCATGCCTTATCCCGAGCCTTCCGAAATTGCTGATGGAAATTACCGATGAACCGATCTTCCTCCAAAGCCATCAGTTGTGCTAAACGTTCCTCCATGATATCAGGCTCTGCCATATTCGTAAAGGCCGCGATGCACAGGCTAGGAACAATATATTCCATGGGCATGATGGCCTCCTTGCCATAGACCATCCTAAATGGTTTTTTCCCCATCAACTTCTTGCAGGTTGTTTGATAGGCCCAAAGAACAAATGGGATGTGCACGTCCCAATCACTGCGATCATCACTACAGACCTTAGTCAGTGCTTGCTCCAATATTTTCTTAAAATCTTCTACCACTCCATTTTCCTGTGGGTGATACAAAGTTCTCTTCGCATGATGGATCTAGAACTCTTCAGTCAGGGCCTGTATTGTTTCATTTACAAAGTGCATACCTCTATCACTGATTACGATCTTCAGACATCCAAATCTCATCAAAATCTGCTCAAAGATGAAGTACAATCCTTCACCGCTAGTGCTTCGTCCCATCTAGTGACATAATCGATGGCGATTATAATGTAAGGCACACCTGTCTTCCTTTCGGGTGGGTTGATAGGTCCTACAAAATCGATGGCCCATTTGTTGAATTCCTGTAGAGCCATTTGTGGTTGAAGGGGAATTTCATCCCTGTGTGAAGGCCTTCCTATTCGATGGCATGTATCTCAGGCCTTACAATAGTCATGAGAGTCATTATGCAGTGTAGGCCACCATAATCCAGCCCTTAATATCTTTTGCGTCGTTGCCTTCCCTGCGTAGTGACCTCCTGTTACCCCTTCATGAGCTTCTGCCAAGATAGCAAGCCTTTCATGCTCCAAAACGTATCTTCGCAGCACTTTGTCAGCTCCCTTATTATATAAATGACCTGTGATGATGGTAAAATCTGCTGCGTGGGTTACTAACCCTTTTTTCTATTGTACCGAACACTCTGTATATGCCATCCCAGTAGTCAGGAACTAAATGATATCCACGAAGTACGCATCCACTACCTTAATAGAAAGCAGATGTGCATCAGGCAATTCGTCCTCCAGGTTGGTTGGTTCCTCACCACTCTCAATTTGGGACAAGTGATCCGGCCAAGCATTCAGCTTCCCCAGCTTGACAATGATCTCAAAATCATACTCCTGAAATAGAAGTAGCCATTGATAGATTCCCCCCCCCCCAACACAGGCTTGTTGACCAGGTACTTCAAAGCTAAACGATCTGTGAAAATTTTGACGTGTCCTCCTAACAAGCAATGCCGATATTTCTACAATGCATAGACCATGGCCAATCCCTCCCACTCTGTAGTAGAGTAGTTGTGCTCTGCACCAGAGAGCTTCCTACAAGAAAATGCAACAGTATGATCAATGTCTCCATCTCCAAGCTGTGTAAGGACAACTCCCAAGGTGATTCTTGATGTGTCTACATGAAGATGAAATACCTTTTCCCAGTCTGGAAAAATGAGAATACATGTAGAGACCATCTTCTCCTTGAGTAGCTCGAAGCTCTTCTAGCACTCGTCATCCCAAAAGAAAGAAACATCCTTCTTAAGCAGTTTTTCCATCAGGGCTGTGATCAACACATATCCTTGAATAAATTTCCAGTAGTAGCCTGTATGTCCAAGGATTGAATGCAACTATTTCTCAATTGTAGGTACTACCAGATTTATGATAACTGCGATTTTTGCAGGGTCAACCATCAACCCCTGTCGGCAAACTATATGCTCGAGCAAGATTCCAAAAGGTACGTAGAAGATGCACTTCTTGATATTAAAAGAAATATGGTGCTTCCGACAAGCATCCAACATCATGTGCAGGTTTGAGACGTGCTTCTTCAGCAAGCCGAAGACAGTCCAATCATCAAAATACACCTCCAAAATCTTGTGGATGAACTCTTTGAACACTGCAACCACTACCCGTGAAAAGATGGCAGGTCCGTTCTTGAGCCCAACGGCATGAAAGTATACTAAAAAGATCCCCACTCAGTAGTGAACCTGGTCTTGCTACGATCTTCAGGTGCGATTCTAATCTGATGGTACCCTGAGAACCCATCTGTGAATGAGTATGCTTCCTGTCCTCCCACGCTATCAAGGATTTCATCTGAGAACAACATAGGAAAGGGATCCTGCACATAGGCATCATTCAACTTGTGTAAGTCCACACAGATTCATATCCCTCCCTTCTTATTTTTCTCCTGAACTACCATCAGACTTACCCAATCTAACTTTTCGATGGGTTCGATGATACCTGCATTAAAATATTGACTTCTCGTAGCTTGAGAGGCTTAGTAACATCAATATTATTCAGTGGAGGTCCAGTAAATAGAGACGTTCTACAGATCATCCTCACAGTTTTCCATTGCTAAACTGCAGCAGTTGACAATATCCTGCGTCTGCGCTTACCATGTTGGTACTCGGGTGTGGCGAAAGGTTGTGATTCGTCAAATACTAAGTTATTTATATCCCGCAGAGCTGCGTCGAGTGCCTCTGTTCCAACTAATAAGCCAAATGTCCCTATGAACTCATCCTTCAGTGTTTCCCAATGGTGGGTGCGCTAATGTAGCTCTGCATCTAAATACCATGCAGGGGGAATTGGATCCAAGGCATGAATAAACAGATGAACCCATTCTTCTGTAGTCTGGTCACACCATTTCTCCATCAAAGCAAACAAATGTTCACGCGGGTTTCCTGGGCCAAGGAAGGTCTTTATGCACAAGTAAACTAGAGGTTAAAATCGCATGATCATCATATCTCATCACTCTTCCCAATCCTGGAATGCCCCTGTAATGTTCCTTTTTGGGAATAGCTAGCATTCCATGGATGGAAAACGCATTTTCCAGAAATGGAGGCAGTAGGATTTGATACCAAGACCTGAATCCCTTAGACCAATGTGTCTAAGACCAAATCCAAGGATTGGGATCAAAAGAAATCCTTGTAAGGTGATGAGACAAGCCTCCCACACCTAGTTCCCTTCAGAAATTGCCTACTGAAAGGGATGCAACAATGCATACACAAGACTTGGAGGATCATCGTTATTCAAACACACTATTAGAACAACAGTGACATATGTCTCATAGAAATTTGAATGAAGTCCATGGTCATCTCATTAGATAATAACAGCAAACAAATGAATACAAGTTCATGAGGGAAATGTTACTCAATGACAAGCAAACCCTCCCTCAAAATACTACTACACAAGTACACCCAAGCTAATACTGCGCAGTTATAGGAAGATGCTGCAACAAGTATGATGGAATTATAATGATATATCAATTATATCTCAAGAAATAAGGGGGAGCAAGCTCTCAACCCCTAAAAACACTAGTACAACAATCCTTAGAAGGATTAGCTACAATACATGTAAAAAATGGAAAAATACAATAATGCCGGAGTTGTTGGGTAGCAGCAACAAATCATCAAAAAAATATAAGGGAATGGCTAAATGTGATCTGCAATCTGAAATAGCCTCTTCCAATGGGTCTCCAAAGTGAAAGGCTGATCCCTTCACCCAATATTTCCCCTCCAATCAATCTTGCAGTTCCTCACTGCAAATACACCATGAGAATAACGCAGTCTAGGAGAGATACTGCACTGTATGTGAGATGGAAAACATTGGCCTAATTCCAAGATATGAAAATATGCCCAAGAACACTCCTCAATGACCTCCCAATTAAATGGAGATCCCCTCCTCTGAAAATCAATCTCCGGAGTGGTGTTGTGGAACTCTCCCCTGCAACACCCAGCAACACAACCTAGCCACCAATGGAGACTGCGTTGTAGCTAAATGAAATGCTTTGGACTCAAGCCTGGATGTGGGGATAATGAAGTACAATCCCACAAGATGTATCTCAATAAGGAGAGGAAATCCTAAACAAGAATTCCCTCAACAACTCTTGCTCAACAACAAGAAGATGCTCCAAGTCTAAACAGACATGGGAATCTATAATCCATAACACGAGAAATAATGGTTGCCTTGCCCTCCTCTTATACAATTGTGAGCTCCCTCTCCATGGGCCCCACTCATTAGGGTTTTCCTTCTCAAGGAATCTTCCCTCCTCTTTCTCTGCGTTGTTCCACAATGTGCTCTCCACCTCATGCCACTGCACTGTTTGACTTGGTCAAACCTGACCTGGTCATCCTGCAAAAGTCCCCTTTCACACATGGAGGTGTGAAATCAAGCTCCAAAAGTGATCCTCCTTCATTCTAAGAGGATTTTTATTCCTTATTCATGAAATGAATGGGTCTCCTACCCATTTTATTTATGTCCTATGTGAAAATGGAAAAACTTAATGTTCCATAAAATTTGGGAACATTACAGTCCTCCCCTCTCAAAGATTGTTTGTCCTCAAGAAAGTGCAAGGCTAGACTGATAAATTTTCCCTTACTCTCCCTATAGCATCCATACATGATGACCTCCTCTAAAAAATGGATGCCATATCATCAATCAAGTGTCCAAGTTGTCCCTCCAACATATGCAATCCAGCTTTTGGTGAACATCCCCAAATAGCTATCATGTAGAAAAAAATATCCATGAAGGAAACAATGGGTTTTCTAAGGGCCTCCTTGAGGCATGAGATCAGATATAAAATGGGACTCATCATCCCCATATTAATATCCCATTCCCAAGAAATCATCCATACAATATAAGTTGCCTCCCAACATGGCAACTCATATAAATCTCCCTCCACCTTGAGCTTCGGAAATGAAGGAGGGCTAAAAATATGAGTATGAAAAGCCTCATATCTTGCCCCATGTTGTCCTCCTCTCCACTTATGATAAGTTTAGAGTGTTTTCTGACCTTGGGCTGCAAAATTATTGCCCTCAAGTGGCAATATGAAGAGCAATCCTCCAAGATCTCTCCTCCATCAATGATAATCCGGCTGGCCCAAGAAATTTCATCCATGATGAGTAGGACATGATCATCATAGAATTCCCCAATGAAATGTTTTCTGTATGTTATAACATATGAAACAAGGTACAAACAATGTCTCATAAGGTTACAATGTAACCTCATTCACTGCAGCTACAGAAAATAACATGGCAAGTACTGTACACAAAAATATCACCTCTACTATTGAATAGTAAATAGATGAGTGAATCAGTAATACAAGATCAAATACATGTCCATATATATACAATGGATGGTTATCATCATCAAAATCATGGCCCACCTCAAAATAAGGCAAGTAGGTGGCTGTGGTGGCCATGTCTTCCCTCATGTTCCTACTAGAACATGCAATGCATAAACTATGGGGATCAATTCCCCTCAAAGACACATTCAACTCGTGTGTCAATTCACCCATCATGCTCCAAAAAATAATATGGACAATATCAGCAGATGGAAACATTCTCATCACCAAAGTAGAGGAATTACTGATTGTTTTACATGATGCTTGATGGCAGCATCAGTCTCCCAAGTAGTAACAACGCATTTTTTCAAACTGCTGCTTCAGAATTTTACATGGAAAAATATTTCTTAATACATGGTTAAATATATGAATTTGCTGAAAATAAATGTAATGAGAAAACCTTTTCCCAAATCCACATAAAATATGGTTGTCTCCATCAGATGGTTTGGCCCAACTTTGCTCATGGAGCAACATGAAAAATCTGCCCCTTCGAGGAGCCATGCACTGCAACACAAGGATAAGAGTATGTAAATCAGAAAATGTAAACACTAGGCTCTTACCATAAGCTGGAAGTAAGATGATAGATGGATCCATGTATATGACCCTGCTCCCAAGTGTTAGCGCTATGAGCTCATGCAAAAAGGCACTTGTCCATGCCAATCTTTGTTTCTTGACATTCTCCTTGTCAAGAACACCTCTGGTGATACTGCTATAGATATGAAGCTTTTCCCAAGATGGAAATGCCTCCTGATTAGCCCAAGCCAAGGAGTAATACCTTTGCACTATGAGAGTGCCCTCCTCTACTCCTGTAACATCATACATCATATGATAGCAAATATGCCTGTGATTTCTCCAAGATAGCTCAAGCAACCCAAGTGCTTGCTGCCTCCTCATGCTCACATCATGTAACTCATGTGATGAAGGTATCATGACTGATATATATACCATATCAGCTCCATGTATCTCTGCTCTCTGCTTCTCAATGATGTAAACATCCTGCCACCTCTTCTTCATTCCCATCCTCATGGAAAAGGGAGACACCAAGTGATGGCCAAACTCCTTCAAGAGGAGCCAACGTAGTCAAGCCTCTTGCTGCCCAGTATCATATATTTGCAAGTGGAAAATCATCCTCTTGCTCTTCATCCACACCCACTCAGCTCCTTTTGGATGTCTTCTCCTTCTTCCTCCTTTGGTACTCCTCCCATGAGGGCTACCATTCTCCCAAACCAAATCACCTCCCTTGCATTTCATGGAAGATTGGAATGCAGCTCCTTGGAGACCTCCTAAAGGAGACCTCTCACCCATGACTGTGTCGGATCCATGAGGACCCAAATGTGATGGAGGTAACATCTCCTCTCCACCCATGTTTAACAACACTTCTAATTCCTCCAATGGTGTAGCAGCTATTTCATCCTCCAGTTCAAAATTTGTTTCATGGTTTTTCATGGGGGTGTCATGGTTCACTCCATCCTCCAAAAGTTCACACTCCAACCTCAATGGCTGAATGCAACTCAACCAAGATGCATGAGGATGAGAGTTCATCTCCTTCTTGAACCCTTTGCACAACATGGTGCAATCATGGTGCTCTAGAATAGCAAAGTGTGTAGATTCTTGGATCTCTACATGTGAGTTTCCACAATCCCTTAAATTATTTGCTGAAATGAAAAGTGGAAATTCATCCATACCTTGGTGGAACTTTGGGTTTTATTCTTGTATGGCTACATTAGTTGTCTCCTCCAATGAAATGGCTGCCTCCTGCATAGATTTAAAAGGCTTCCCTCCCAAAGCTGTGACAACGTCGGTGCAATTCTCCTCCCATGGTGGAATGTCTTTCTCTTCCTTTGTCCTTTCTCCATCAAAGGTTTGGATCAACCTTTGAGCAAATTCTGGAAAAGAACTCACCCTTGAATGGACCAAGGGTTTGAACCACCAAACAAAGGCTTCATCCTCCATGTGCGGTGCTGCAATCTCCACTGCTTCTTTCTCTGCCACTGAATGTAGCAAGAAAAATGCCTCTAGATTTTTCACCCAAGCTCTAGCTGAAGTATCCCCATCAAATGTAGACAATAGGAACCTATTACCTCTGATCTCTCTTTTTCCATAGGGCCTTCTCTCCTCCTTCTGCTGAATAAACTATGGGAACGTTGTAGCTCCACTTAATGCTGCAGAATGGGATTTATACTCATCTCAGTGATGATACAAGCCTAACACCTAGTTCTCTGTAAATTTCCTCAAAAGAAAGGGCTGCAACAATGCATGTGCAAGACTTGGAGCATCAACGTTATTCAAACACACTATTAGAACAACAGTGACATATGTCTCATAGAAATGTTAATGAAGTCTGTGGTCATCTCATTAGATAATAACAACAACAAATGAATACAAGTTCATGAGGGAAATGTTACTCAATGACAAGCAAACCCTGCCTCAAAATACTACCACACAAGTACACCCAAGCTAAGACTGCGCAGTTATATGAAGATGATGCAACAGGTATGATGGAAGTATAATGATATATCAATGATAACTCAAGAAATAAGGGGGAGCAAGCTCTCAACCCCTGAAAACACTAGTACAACAATCCTTAGAAGGATTAGCTACAATACATGTACAAAATGGAAAAATACAATAATGCCGGAGTTGCTGGGTAGCAGCAGTAACTCATAAAAAAATAGAAGGGAATGGCTGAATGTGATTCACAATCTGAAATAGCCTCCTCCAATGGATCTCCAAAGTGAAAGGCTGATCCCTTCACCCAAGATTTCCCCTCCAATCAATCTTGCAGTCCCTCACTGCAAATACACCATGAGAATAACGCAGTCTAGGAGAGATACTGTGCTGTATGTGAGCTGGAAAACATTGGCCTGATGCCAAGATATGCGAATCTACCCAAGAACACTCCTCAATGACCTCCCAATGAAATGGAGATCCCCTCCTCTAAAAATCAATCTTCGAAGTGGTGTTGTGGAACTCTCCCTTGCAACACCCAGCAACACAACCTAGCCACCAATGGAGACTGCATTGTAGCTAAATGAAATTATTTGGCCTCAAGCCTCGATATGGGGATAATGAAGTAAAATCCCTCAAGAGGCATCTCAATAAGGAGGGGAAATCATAAACAGGAATTCGCTCAGCAACCCTTGCTTAACAAAAATAAGATGCTCCAAGTCTAAACAAACATGGGAATCTATAATCCATAACATGAGAAACAATGGTTGCCTTGCCCTCCTCTTATACAATTGTGAGCTCCCTCTACATGGGCCCCACTCATTAGGGTTTTCATTCTCAAGGAATCTTCCCTCCTCTTTCTCTGTGTTGTTCCACAATGTGCTCTCCACCTCATGCCACTACGTTGTTTGACTTGGTCAAACCTGACCTAGTCATCCTGCAAAAGTCCCCTTTCACACATGGACGTGTGAAATCAAGCTCCAAAAGCTCCTACCCATTTTATTTATCTCCTATGTGAAAATGGCAAAAATCAATGTTCCATAAAATTTGGGAACATTATATCCCCCTTATGGGTGTCCCACCACCTCGCAGGTGTTGTGCGCATGGCTAGATTAAGGGCCCATAACCTTCGTTCCATCAGAACCTCAGCTTCAAATGCTCATAAAACTCCTCAATAATACCAGAACCATCAAAATAGGGTAGTTATCTTACCTCTTAGGGAATGCATTGGAAGTTCCTTGTGATTCTAAGACATCGCAATGCAGATACATCATGTAACTGATTCTACTAGTTCTCTATCTCTCCATCAGATTCAGAGAAACATTCACTATATTTTTCCCAGCAACGTACACCGTCAGCTATAGGATTGATCCAATATTCATCCCACGTACTTAGCTTATAGATTTGATCTACCTTCTCTTCTTCGCGCACTGGTTCTGTATACCGTTCTCCTTCCGCAGGATCTAATGGTACTATTACCTGTGTACCTTCATTTTCAAACACCATGCTTCTTTTCTTTAAGTTGGTGATACCTCCCATATATATGGCCCAATCTGATCCCAGGAGCACAGGGTAGGGGTCTACATCTTCTACAATCTTAATTACTTCAAAATCAACCCGGACGTTAACTCCTGCGATATCTACCACAATATTTGACAGCCTTCCTAATGGTATAATCTTCTGTTGGTTGGCCATGAGTAGCTGGATAGTGGACCACTCTAACTTAGGTTATCCCATTCATTTCCAAGTCTACTTGGGCAATATGTTTGCATCTGATCCCAGGTCCAAAATAACCTGATCCATTTCATAATCACCAATCTGCGTTGTTAGCCGCATTTCCATACCAGTGTGTTTCTTATGCTTGTACAGCTTGTGCACATCCTTAACTTCCAAGGGTGGATTATTTCTTTCTGCACAACTATATATTAATGCCTGAAGATTTTCTACAGCCCTTTGGTTGCGCAACAACTTCATAGATGCCTGCAAAAATGGTTTGACCTCGTCATCTTCTTTGAGGTCTGCAGGGGCCTCAGACGTAGATGCCTCAGCCTTAGCAAATTCATTGCGAGTTGCGACAAAGGCTTCGTTTTCCTTCTACAGGTCCAAACCTTCTTGTTTGATAGTTTCTTTTGGGATAAGAGGTTCAACCTTAGCTTTCTCCTCATCTCCCCCAGTGGCCATGCCACTGCGTGTTATGAAATTAATGCTTGGTCCTTCGTCTCGGGGTTCTGCATTAACCCTCTGCACATTCTGCGTGGGTGTATACTACTTCTCCTACATTTTTGCTATTAAAATTGGGTATTTTTCAATTGTATGGTCCACATGTCTACAATATTTGCAGTATTTCCTTGTAGGGTTTGGGCAGTCCCTTGTAAAGTGCCCTACTTCTCCACAATTATAGCAGATCAGTTGTCC
Source organism: Pinus albicaulis (assembly GCA_034641835.2). Taxonomy (NCBI): domain Eukaryota; kingdom Viridiplantae; phylum Streptophyta; class Pinopsida; order Pinales; family Pinaceae; genus Pinus; species Pinus albicaulis. The sequence goes on along the minus strand of JAXQQM020061548.1, from coordinate 123,465 downwards.
TCGTCCCTGACCTACACTTCCACCTCTTCCTCCCTCCCTTCCCCTATCTGGGCAGCCTCCTATGCCTGAGGGAGATTGTGGTGAAGACAGGTCAACCTATACTCTGTAGAGGTTTCCTCGATCAACAAATAAATCATAGGTTCAGTAGTTCTATTCATCATGTCCTACTGATCAACAAAATCGACACCATCATTGTTTCAGCTCTGGAACATAAGCAGCTAGGCAGGGGCAATGGTTGGTGTCATTCAGTCCTGCTACATGACAATCTACACACCATAGGGTTGGACTGCTTAGTCCCATACCTTCCCTAGGACATAGTGGGTTGCGCCCCCTAGCCTGCATGTAGTCCGCCAGCAAAGGACAGTTATCCTTGGTGTGGATAGACACCCTGCATCTTATACACCATATGTCAGGGCTAGCCTCTTTTCCTCATTATTTTCGTAGATTTTGGATCTCCATGTGCATTGCTTCCAGCTGCCCTTGGATTTGTTGTACCCCCAGTTGGGTGTCATCCCTTAGCGCAGCTTCTAACTTCATAGCAATCTCCAAAGATTTTTCCTGTGATTCAATGTCTTGGTGACCCATAGGTACGCGCAGGTGAGGCAGAAATATAGCAATGAACCATTCTATGTGCTTTCTGTCATCATATAGAAATTCCCCTTCTCTGATCAACTTCTTTAGTCGTTGGTCTGCCTCCCATACAGACTCAAAGGGTCCTTGTTTGAAATATTTTAGGCCATTCACTATCTAAGAGTAGGATTTCGGCTTCCGAAACTGCTGCTTTAGGTAATTTTTAATCTCTTGAATGGTTGCATTCACATGCTGAGCTACATATCCCATGTACCAGTCTAGGGCCCTTCCTTCGAAGGCGAGTGACAGTTGTGCTCTTTTTACAACGTCAGTAACCACGTTCTCCGCAGTCCATATAGACTCTGCCAAAAACCAAAACTGGTCCATATCTTCATCTCCTACACCTTTAAAGGTAGGCAGCTTCATGTGCAAGGTCATATCGTCCTCTGGTGGTGGCAGAGTTGTGGGTGAGTTCTTTCCCCTGTGCTGGCCTAACGATGGTGTAGTAGGAGGAATTTCTGTAGCTGCCTCTCTTAATGGGCTGTAGATGGATCTATCTCCTTCTTGATTAGTTCAGTAGTATTTACCACTTCGTGTTGTGCTTCCGTCCAGATCAGATGTCATTCACTTGGTGTGGCTACACAGAATGCTCTTTTCGCATAGTAATATCTTAATCAGCAATGGTATTTTCAGAAACTTACCTTGGAAAACCTTGAAGAACCTCCGCTCTACTTCAGAATAGGAGACGAACTGATCGATTGCAAACTCTGTCACAAACCCTTATAGCACACTTTCCACCCAGTGATCTACCATACGAGTGATGGTGTTATCAGTCTTCTCTAACCACTGGATCAATTCTAGGTTCCACTGCATAACCCGTTCGTCCTTCCAACACTTCTGGAAATCTACGAGCCTTGCAAGCCACTTCTGAAGCTCGGTCGTGAATGTCACAAAGAAAATTTTGTAGATATTTGTGAAAATGTACTTATTTTTCCACTTCTCTACTGTCAACTTTGTGATGCGATTCTCTTTTATCACAAATTCTTGAACCTATTTTTCAAACCATTCTTCAATTTCTTTCGTCTTAGATTTCCAATGTTCTCTTGGCATTACTCAATCCCACTCTGACAATGCTCTCGGTCCCAGCAACATAACCATTTTTTGGCTAGAGGGGTCCTGAGTTAGGTTCGTAGGTTAAGGTTTTCCAACGAACCCCTATACTACTGACCCTTTCGGCAGTGACCTACTTGCGCAGGCCAAAGTCTCACCCAAAGCAGTATGGGAGGGTGCTGGAACTAGGTTTCCACACCCTGAGAGAGAGACTAGGTAAGTCAAGCAGATCCACGTTTGCAGCTTGTCAGATTCATACCGGATAGATCTATTCGCATGGTAGTTAACAATATAAGTGCACTATACAGATCTATTAGCATGCACAGATCTATTTAATAACTCCGAATCCATGTGCGTATCAGTAGTTATCAACACACATTTTCATAATGCATCATTAACAAACTAAATTTATACCATAGCACAAACATATTCGCAGCATAAAAAGATAGCCAACAGTATTCATAACTGATCCAATAGTTCGCATCAACATAAATACATTATATTAGATAACGAAAAAATACTCTAACCAGATCCGCATATATTAGCATCCAAAACCTGATACAGTCTGACACAGCCTGCACACACAGCCAGCGAGGTCTGCACACAGCACGACTGAGGATCTCTGCACACATAGCTAGCAGGAGTCCTTACCCTAATGACCCAACAACAGATCTAACAATTTTCACTTAGCATTCGACTTAATTCTTGCCTACCTTAAGACTCAAAATTTTCATCTATTTATATCGGCTTAGCCTATGATTCCAATTTTTCGCAAATCGTGGTTTGTGGACTCTTGGTCTATCCTTAACCCATTACAATGCATTTGGGGCTTTGACCTACCCCAAAACCCCTGCTTTAGACGAATTAAGACCAAAAATATACAAAAATACTCAAAATGGTCTTAATTAGTCTAACGCAGGGTAGGTAAAATCCCCGAATGCATTGTAATGGGTCAAGGGTAGACCAAGAGTCCGTAAACCACGATCTGCGGACCATTAGAAGCGTAGGCTAAGTTGATATAAGTAGATGAAGATTTTGATTCTTAAGGTAGGCAAGAATTAAGTCGGATGCTAAGTGCAAATTGTTAGATCTGTTGTTGGGTCATTAGGGTAAGGACTCCTACTGGCTGTGTGCATGGAGATCCTCAGTCTTGTCAGAAAGTGCAGACCTCAAGGTGTGCGCAGTCGGTGGCTCGATCGTATTGGGTTTTGGATGCTAATATACAAAAATACTCAAAATGGTCTTAATTAGTCTAACGTAGGGGTTTTGGGGTAGGTAAAATCCCCGAATGCATTGTAATGGGTCAAGGGTGGACCAAGAGTCCGTAAACCACGGTCTGCGGACCATTGGAAGCATAGGCTAAGTCGATATAAGTAGATGAAGATTTTGATTCTTAAGGTAGGCAAGAATTAAGTCGAATGCTAAGTGCAAATTGTTAGATCTGTTGTTGGGTCGTTAGGGTAAGGACTCCTACTGGCTGTGTGCATGGAGATCCTCAATCTTGCTGTGTGCGGACCCTGTTGGTTGTGTGTGCAGGCCGTGTCAGATTGTATTGGGTTTTGGATGCTAATATATGTGGATCTGGTTAGAGCATTTCTGCGTTACCTGATCTAATGTATTATTGTTGGTGCGAACTATTGGATTTGTTACGAATATTGTTGGTTATCTATTTATGCTGCGAATATGTTTGCGCTATGGTATAAATTTAGTCTGTTAATGATGCGTTATGATAATGTGTGTTGATAACTGCTGATACACACGTGGATGTAGAGTTATTAGCTAGATCTGTGCTTGCTAATAGATTTGTATAATGCACTCATACTGTTAACAACCCTGCGAATAGATCTGTCTGGTACGAATTTGACAGGTTGTGAACGTGGATCTGTTTGACTTACCTACTCTCTCTCACCTACTCTCTCTCTCAGGGTGTGGAAACTTGGTTCCAACACCCTCCCATACTTCTTCGGGTGAGACTTTGGCCTGCACAAGCAGGTCACTGCCGAAAGGGCCAGTAGCATAGGGGTTTGTTGGCAAACCTTAACCTCCGAAATTGGGTCAGGACCCCTCGAGCCAACAACAACCAATAGCACTTTTCAGCAAGGCATTGAGAGATGCATCATTGAAATACAATATCATGGAAAAACATGCTTTTTCTATGGTTAAAGCATTAAAGGATTTCAGAGTTTACATTATACATTCACATATTATTTATTATGTTCCCAATGCATTATTCAAAGACATCTTAACAAAGAATGGTCCTAATGGAAAGAGAGGAAAATGGATTGTTGTTATTTTGGAATATGATGTGGAAATCAAACCTACCAAATTCATTAAAGGGTAAGGATTAGCCAAATTGACGGCTGAGTCAAATTTTCATGCAATAGACATTAACATGGTCCATTCATTAGATGATCAAGAGGAACTGGTGACTCCAAAAATCGATGAAGCATTCCTAAATTCTTCTTGGTATGCAGATATCTTGTATGTTTCCTTTAATTTGAATTCTCCTCCTAGTTTTTCCAAAACTAAAGCAAGATTTGTAAAGTTGAAAGCTGTAAATTTTTTCATTTTAGAAAATGTTTTGTATTGGAAAGATATTGGAGGTATTTTACTCAAATGTTTGCTAAAAGATGATGCAGATAAAGTTATGCAGGAATTCCATGGAGGTGACTATGGTGGCCATCTTTATTGGAAAACCACTACTAATAAGATCATTATGGATGGTTTTTAATCACCTACTCTTTTTCCTGACATTCACAAGATGGTCCTACCTATCACAAATGCCAAATTTTTGAAGGAAAGAGAAATTTATTACCCTTGCCCTTAAAGCCTATTTATGTTGAGAGCCCTTTCCAACAATGGGGATTAGATTTCATTGGAGAAATTCATCCCCCTTCCTTTTCCCATCATAAATGGATTCTTACTACCACATAATACTTTACCAAATGGATAGAATCCACTCCTTCTAGAAATTCCACTGATTTTTTCATTATTAAATTCCTTGAAACCAATATCATTTCCATATTTGGTTGTCCTAGAAAAATCATCACTGACAATGCTGCAACCTTCAATTCTAAGAAAATGGTTGATTTTTGTCATAGGTATCATATAAATTTGGGGCATTCAACAACTTATTACCCTTAGGGTAATGGATTGGATGAATCTTCAAACAAAATTTTGGTGAACATCATAAAAAATCTCTTGGAAGATAACAAGAAATCATGGCATTACAAGTTGATCAATGCTCTTTGGGTTGATATACTTACTACCAAAAAATAAATTGGCATGTCTCCATACCAATTGGTTTATGGAATGGATGTATTTTTTCCTTCTTCTTTAGGATTTCCAGTCATGAAGATCATTCAGGAAATACAAGCTGAACCAAATGATATACATAGAAGGATCAATCAAACTATTTAGTTGTAGCAGTCCAGAGAAGAAGTTTATAATAGAACTCAAGAAATTCAATAAAATATTAAGAATGTTTTTTATAAAAGAACAAAGGCTAATGATATTAATCTAGGAGATAAAGTTTTGAAATGGGATAATTCCAGAAGAGAAGACAAAGGTAAACATGGAAAATTTGACAATCTTTGGCAAGGCCCATACATCATTGATGCTTTCAGAGGAAACAATGCATATTTCCTTAAAGAGTTGGATGGAACAGAGATACTTGGGGGTCCTGTCAATGGAAGGATACTAAAGAACTATTGATCAATGGCAGGATCAATCATATTATTCAGTTGCAACAATCTAGAGAAGAAGTTCATATCAGAACTCAAGTAATTCAAGAAATTATTAAGAAGATTTTTTATAAAAGAACAAAGGATAATTATTTTAATCTAGGAGATAAAGTTTTGAAATGGGATTATAAAAGAGAAGAAAAAGGTAAACATGGAAAATTTGAAAATATTTGGCAATGGACATACATCATTGATGATTTCAGAGGAAACAATGCATATTTCCTTAAAGAGTTGGATGGAACATAGATACTTGGGGGTCCTGTCAATGGCATGATGCTAAAGCACTATTTCTCTTGAAAAGTCAGGCTGGTCGTTCATCATTGTAAATATCATAGTTTTACAATTTGTGATTTGAATAATTCATTAACTAAGGTTTAAACCTGTGGAGAAGGCCCTAAGCCTGATTTGATGAGCTATCATAAAACATAAAAAATAAATCAGATGAAGATTTTGCAGAAAATGGAGAATTCAAGGCTACTGGTCTTAGGTTCTTGACACTTCATTTGGAAAAGTGCCATCCCCAGTTGGAGCCACTCTTGGTATCCTATAAATCATAGGATCTTAAGGTGATTGAGTATTTCATGAGTTTCAATTTCATATTGAGCATGAATTTCAATATTCAAATAATTCCCAAAAAAAATATGAAAAAAAGAAAAGGAAAGAAGGTATATTGAAAAATAAAAAAAGAGAAAAAGAAAAAGAAAAAGAAATAAAACCCCCAAAAAAGAATAATACTAAAAGTGTTGCAAATCAAAATGCCACTACTGATTAGATTATTTTGTTCAATCATACAGTTTAAGCATGGTTGTACAATTTTAAATTTCTGTTGATAGGTTAGAAAATAAGGATTTTCCAAACTATTTAACCTTGGCATATCAGTAGATAGGTAGAAATAAAATTGACTCAACAGCTTAATCTGAGTCAATGGAAGAAATAAGGATAAATGTAGGTTAGAGTTATAAGGAAAAATGAATTGGGTCTGCAAGCTTAAATGCACCCTGGAAAAGAGAGATAAAAAGATTAGATTAGTGACATGGGTAGGTAGGGATGAAAAGAAGAAAGTATGGAGGAAACATGAAATTTATCCTATAAAGTTCAGTTAAAGGATTTCATGTGTTCCTGATTAGAAGGGAAAAATCAAAACACAAAGGTGTTTTTGTTCTAAATTTTGGGAATTAATTTTTATTGATAATACATTTGACATATTACATGTCATATTCCCCATATCCCAAGTTTTGACTTTAAATTTCCACCCCCACTCTTCATTAACACTTACTTGACCCCACCATCCACTAACATCACATCGCCACTAAACTTCCCCCATCTCCTGTCCCATCTCCGTGCCCTCCACTTCATCCAACGACTCACAAAGGTTTTTGCCCCCCTGTCATCCTCCTAATGTTAACGTCGGGGGGTGGTCCAAAATAGATGGTATTCAAAACCACCTCGCTTGCTACATGTCGAGCACAAATCATTTCGTACCCCCCCCACACACCTTACCACTTACCTACCTACACCCCCTGCGAAACATTGTTTTCACTGTGCCAAAACCATGCCACTTATCACCGCACTTCTAACCATTTCATAACCATTGCGCCATGATAGCTTCTTCCTTTCCCCTCCACCCAATCAGCTACGCTCCCGTCGTAGGCCCGTTAGACATTTAATGACTTAGGTTGTTACCCAACGGGCCCGTGCCATGTCAACGGTCGTCTAATCACTCTACAAAACCAATTCTCCTCACCTGTTTCAAGTTTTACCACAACTCCCGTATTCTTATTGTTCTAGGTGATCAATTTTTAAAAGTTTTTACAGCAAAAGATAGGCGCAAAAAGTTTTTCAATTCTCTCATAGGTCAAATAGATTTCTTCTGCAATCCCCTTTCTTCTACCTATTCCCCATTCTAATCTGCATAAGCTACCTTTATTTATTCCCTTCTTCTTTAATCCATCTATGTACAATTACAATCAGGTTATTTTCAGTGGACAATAATGCCTTCAGAGAAGGATAAAAAACCCTTTAATCCAATGGTTTCCCCCAGGTAGACCTGGATCATGTGGATTTGGCTGAAAGAAACTACAGAATACACGTGAAAAAGTCATAATTTTATCTATTTTATGTCTATTGTTGGCTAGAAGATAAGATAATTGATGAAGTTGATGATATAGGGTTATGGGAGACCATATTACCCTATTTCTTATTCCCAAAGACCCACAGCTGCCCTGAATTTTTGACGAAATGTCATGCATGCTATGATATCAATCAAAGAGATGTAATAGCTTGCACAGGAGAAGTCCTTTTTACTGTCAGTGCCCAGTCAATCCTACAAATGATGCAAGCTCCTACTATTGAAGAAACTATTCCATTTTCCTATGAAGCTATCAGAGAATGTACCAAAAACTGGATTTTGCTAACAGAGCCAAAAAATTAGAGTTATTCATGGTTATTGATGCCACACTGCCCAAAAAGAATCCTCCATATCCCTCATCCACTTTCCCTGATAGAACCCAACATATTGTCACTGTCCTTTCATATTTACTAGGGTATCATTTAGACCAGTGGATAGATGAGGCCATGATAGGTTTCTGACAGAATTCCGAGGGAGATGAAATTTAATCATAGCTTCACTTGGTCTTATGACCCACTGGGCATTATTTCCAAGAAAGGTGTGGAGAATAAATCAACCCCATACATCCACACCCATAGGCCTGATATTGAACAGTTTATGAACCAAACAGAGTGGGTAGAAAATACACTACAGGAGGCTGAAGAATAGGTGATCTAAACCTTAAGCATTCAAATCCCTACTCCACAAGAAAATAAGACTACATAAGACAAAGGAAAAGAGCCAGAGAAATAGACAACAGGAAAGAGGCTTAGAGATGATCAGTCTGCTATGGATACTGATACCTCTAACAGAGAATTCAAAATTAAGTATAGAAAGAGAGCTAGAATCCACATGTACATTGATCAAAGTAGTGAAAAAGAGCAGCAAAAAGTCATCACAATCAGGGATTCTCCTAGTTCATCTCCAGCGGGTGGCCAAACCATATTCTCTACATATTTAGCCACAATCCCATTTCAGCAACAAAATCTACAAACCCCTACATCTACTACTACTACAGGGGGGAAGGAGGAAAACATCTATGACACATTCAGGGAAATCCAAAGAAAGAACGAGATCCTGAAAACCAACACCTACAACCGGTTTTGGAAGTAGAACAACAGTTCACAAAGCAGGCTTTTATCAGCCTTTGACTCAAAGAAAGGAAATGGATTTCCTAGAAGCACAGATCTCTTAGCCTAAATCACCTATAGACTTCAAGCACACTTCTTTTGAATTTGATGTCAAGGACATCCATCCAATAGACCAGATGGAGATGCATAAGAATGCTGGAGAGATGATTTCTGCCACATTGACAAGAACTGCCATGAGCCTATCTAAACTACAGTTATAATTGGCCAACTTTCAATCTCAGCTTAAAATGGAGAAGATTTATTCTCTGGCGAAAGATACAAGAATAAAATCCCTAGAGAACTTAGAGGTAAAGATTGGGTATGATCCAACCAATGTATAAGTTGTGGAAGATATATATTGAAGAAGAGTGTTGATATAGTAGCCCTCTGAAAACAACTCAAAATGTCAGCAACTAAAGACCCTTTAACAAAGTTCATTGAGGATAATCAAGCACAGAAAGCTGAAATGATGAATCTAATCATGGAGCAGTCAGCACAACTGAAGCAGATAGAGACAGAGATGGAAAAATCGGTTAAAGAAAATGAGAAAGTATAAAAAATGGCCATTGTTCCCTTAGAGGTAGTTCCTATTGCAGTCATCCCTACAACTACACTAACCACCATAGACACATTAGGTGGTGCAGAATAGCTAGCCAAAGTAATGGAGAACATGACCATACATACAACAAAAATAAAAAATTTGGAAGCAGAAATCAACACCCTGAAGGATTTGAAGAAAAGGTCAGGTAATGCTCATGAAATTGAGATATAGAGAGCTCAAAAACAAATTGAAAAATTTAATAAAATCAAAGAGTGAGGCTTCCATTTTTTAGGCCATTAGATAATAAAAAGAGATTATTTGGACAAGCATTGTTGATTCCATGAATTAAATCTAGCCTTCTATTCAAATAATATTTGAACAGAGAGCTCTGATTGGATTAGTGAATGATGCCATAGACATAGCAAACATAGAACTGGCAGACATGCCTGAAACAAAAAATAATATTATCAAATTCTTGAATTCCAAGAAAAAGTTTGAATTGGAAGCATTAGGGTGGAGGAAAAAACAACAACCATCCTAGAAGTCAAGAAGGTACTAAAAAAAAAGAGTTTGGTCACACAGTTAGAAGAAAAGTGTCATCAGTTACAAATTGGTGTCAACCAATTCTTCAACAGAATCGAACCACTGACCAAAAGAGGATTGCCATCTCTTTTTGTGATAAATGATAAGCTCATGCATAGGCATGATTATGTAAAGAAGTTGAAGGATATTGCTAAATACACAACTAAGTTTGCTAGAATAAAGGGATCAATGATTGGAACAGCCTTCCTAGAGACTATGGATAACGATCTATAGATATAGCATGAAATCAAGCATATTTTTGTGTTAAGGCCAACTTTCATGAAGTTCACAGAGACAGATTGGATTTATAGGAAGTTAATCAGGATCAAGATCCTGAGTGCACAACAATGGGAGAAATTGTGTGATTACCAAGAAGGGTGATGGCTTAGCGCATCAATAGAACAACCAACTCAGTAAATCAATTAATTCTATAGATCATCGTATCAGCTCATCATATCAGCATGAGATTATCTAAATCTTCTAGCACAACAACATATTAAAGCACACATTAACAACCTTCTGGAGATTAGGGCCACATGTCACAGTTATTCTATCATGTCCACTTTGTGGTCACAATTGTCAAATTTCAAATCATTATTAGAAGAAATCCCATGTAGATACATAAATCACTAGGATTTAGTTAAATACTGCATTTATTTTCATTCTCAGGGGTTGGACCTTAGATTGTAAACCTTTGTATTGGAGCATTATAATTTTGAAGCTGGAGCATCAATAATAAAAGACCATTTTGAAAGATTCTTGAGCTATATTTATCTGGTGATGTCTTTTCTTTATTGTGTTTAATGTTTTCCATTGTTATTTCTTTCCATGCATCATTTGATTCTAATTGTAGAACAAAATTATAAAGAGTGAGATTTTCTACATAGAGCACCTTAATTCTGGTTGTGTTTACAATATAAGTGTTTCTCTTCTGAAATATGTTTAAAAAATACATAATTTCTTTTTGACCACTATTGAATTCTCTCTTTCTTTCATCTCATAATTCATTATGTTTTAAAGATCGAGTAAGTGTAGTTAGCTTGCCTTGAAAATGCTCTGAAAAATTTGATGCAACAACCTAGCGTGTTATGACTCCATAGACGAATGGAAATAGTTTAAACAGATCTCCTAATCCAACCAAACTATCAATAAAAAAACAACCTTCACAATCAGTTTAACTAGACTAATATCAAAAATCATTAAAAACTAAGATAAATTTTAAAGAGAGATCCCTCTCTGAGTCTAGAATGGCTAGATCCTACGCTCCAAAGTGGTTTTGATGTTGTCATTTTATGATTATTCTTTCCAATCTTAAAATTATGGAACGATACCAAAATATATCATTTATGCTAGTTTAATAGATACAGATGAAAAGTTATTGGCATGGGATCATAACTCAGATAATGAGTATAAGATGTCTATGACTTTCATCCAAAGGGTTGGATTTATTCATAGTGAATTTGAAGAAAAATTTTGTCGTGATAAGCTAAAGGTTGATCATGCATCTTGAAAGGAATGTTGTATGGAAATCGGTTATCAAATCAAAGAAAAAATAAATTCAAAAGGTGGCAGAGTAAATTATTAAATATTCAGAGGTATGGATAACATTTTCCATTTGGCATTTAGAACTGGAGAGATATGGGAATTTATTGATCATATTTTTGAGTCATGGGAGAATGTTGGCATGAAAATTTAGAAGGTCAAAATGTCTAAACCATTGATATGTACCAACAGTAAATCAGGTCCTGAAATGAAGCTCCTTCCAGAATATATGACTATCACACCTTGGAGATCAATGTAAGGAGTGAAGGATGAAAATCTTGTCAAAACAATATTATCTCGTGTAAAGTCAGGAGAATTATCAATGGATGAAATGTCTAAGGAATTTCTAAAGTAAGTTTGTTATTTTTACTTTTTTTATTATTATAACTTTCTGTTAATTATAATATATTGTTGTTGGTATTATTTTTTATACACAACACTACATTAACATTGTTTACTTAATTTATTCATTCACAAGGTTTATATGAGAATACAGGAAAAAATGGTTAAATTGTTGAATGAAGATAGTTGGGATGATGTTGTACGCAACTACCTAGATTCAAGTTCTACATCAGTGCTAAAAGATTTTTATCTTGCATTTAAAAAGGTATGTTCATTCATACATTCATTTGTATTCATATGTATAATATTTTTAACTTATAACTTATACATTGCTTTTGTTTATTTTATCAAAGATGAAGAAGGATGAAAATGGAGCATTGGATGGTTTCAAAAGCTTTATTGAAAAAATAAAAATGGAAAGGATAAGAAAACAATGTCTTAGTGATGTTGAACTTGATCCCAGTCTTAATCATTTCATTTGGAATGGGCTCCACACTATCCAATATCAAATAATATCAGGTGATTGTGAAGACATTGCAAAACTCATACCTAAAAGGGATCATTCCCTAGCTATTGCAAATATTCCTCATGGTTTCAATATCCAAAATATTGAATATGATAGTGACCCTTATACTTATCAAGCATTTAGTAAAGTGGTTGCGGGATTTCTAGAAGTCACAACATCACCATTTTGGAGATTTGTGACATTTCATTCAGACACACAATTGGGGTTGTTATTATCAACCTTCAAGGGAATAGAAAAGTCAAGGATGCAAGTTACATGATAAGATGTTGAGATTGTATATTTTATTAATGTTTAAAAAATCATTTATCTACAAGTTAATTGAACTTTTACTATTTCATGTTACACGCAAAATCCAAATCTTATTTGTGGTGTAAATCAACCAATTATAAGTTATTGTGAGTTCATTCATGTTCAAAGTTAGACAAAGGATGATAGCTACAAGAATATTATTTTCAATCAAGTAGATGGAAAGAATCATAGCCAAGTACTGGTCCATGATGATGTTGTAAGAAAACTAACATATGAAGAGAAATAAGAAAAAGGAGAGATAGTTAACATATATCAAAAACCACAGCCACTGATTAGTTATCTTTTAGATTTATGTTCAAATGAAGGAGATTAGGATTTGGATTTATTTTCAGGCTCAGGTAAGTTTTATTATATAATAATGAATTTCACTGTTAATTTTTTTAATTTTTTTGTGCTTATACTAAATTACTAATTTTTTTCTTTTGTACTCGATGATCAGGTACAAAACTAGCATGTTGCTTACAAAAAGGAAGAAATTGCAATTCCATTGAAAAAGACCCAGTACAATGCAAATTTATTCATCAAAGAATCAATGCTCTTCAATTTCTTGCAGATGAAATGCAAGAAGTTGGTTTGAGAAAACGGGATTTTAATGAATCTCGTGTGGCAAAAAAAGAAAAAGAACCTCAACCACCATTAGATGGAATGATTGGAAAGGCATACTTTGAGACGTTCGCAGACATCAAAGATCCATCAGAAGAGGAAAATGATGAAACTGAAGCCAATGCTGAAAATATTGTGGAAGAGGAAAATAATGATACCCTTGAAGATGAAGAGTTTGGGTTACATGATATTATTGATTAAAGTTTAAGTTAAGCTTCCAAATGAAGCTCATTTTTTGTAACTATTCATAAGTTATACTTGTAATTTTTTGACTCTCACATTTTATAAAAAGAAATAAATATTTAATTATTGTTATTATATGTTTAATATTTGTATAATATGATTTTCACTTCATTTTTATGTGAATCATTTAATTTTTGAAAAAAACTGTAATTATTATTAAATTTTCACATAAAATTAACAAAAATTGCTAATTTTTATACTTTTTTTTGTTACTTTTTTCCTATAAAAATGGTTTATTTGACATGTCACTTTTAGCAAAAAAGATGCAAAATGTGTATATTTTCAGTTATTTCTATATTCAAAATATGTTTTATGTAAATTGTTAAAACTTCTTGCTTTTTTAGTGGCAATTATTTCATGTGCAATGAAATATTATTTAACAATATCTTATTAGATAGAAGATTGACACTTTAAAATTTTGACCTTTTTTTTTGACAATGCAAAAAATCAAAGATCTCACTACAAAAAAAAAAAAATTAAGAGAAAAACAAAAAAACAAATACCTGAAAAAAACTTAAACAAAACATGTAAGTGAAAATAACTATTAGCATTTAATAGATTAGAAAAATTTAAGTAAAAAATGTCTTCTAAAAAACGGGGATGATGCTGGCATCATCACTTTTCAAAATAAATATAAAAACACTAACATTTTAAAAATAATGTCTATATTTGGTACATAAGAAAAATTAATGTGTAAAAAACATGCTAAAAAAAATTAAGAGTATTCTGAGTCAACACTTTTCAAAATAGGACCATTTTTTACTACCTAAAAAAAGCGGGTACTCGTTTCCATTCTCGTTTTAAAGTTTACGTTGTTTTGTGTTGAGGCCTCCACCCTTGGGATGGATTGTTCCGCTGAGGTTGTTGTGGAACATATTGCTAAAATGTTTGATTCCCTGGCTGAGGATGATATGGAGGGTTTTAAGGCCAAGTAGGAGGTGTAAACCAAGATGGAGGAGTGGGGGTGTACCAAGGTTGCATGGGTGCTCTCTGATTGTTATGATAGTAACAGTAAGGTGCACCTTTCATACCTTGTTGATATGGCCTAGGGCCTTGAGGCCTTCTCAGATTGATGAAACATAGTTGCTCTGGCATTGCTTCCCACCTTGATATACAGCCTTAAGTCCAAGCAAGGAGGGACACTTGTCTGTGGCATGATTCTGATCACAGACTAGGCAAACCTCCATGACATTCAATGGACATTCATTTCTTGGGTGCTTCAAGTTACATCTAGGATAAGATATGGTTAGGGCTCTCTCTGCTTCCTCTTGATTCCTTTTGACATGCATTGTGTCCATTTGCAAAGCAAGGGTGTGCATCATGTCACTCTTGAAGTCCTCTAGCATGTTTCCAATCTCATGTTTTATGGAGGTGGAAGAGGAAGGGGTATTGGATGTGTTTTGGCCAGCTCTGGTCATCTTCCTACATGCCCTAGAATGGTTTCGGAAGACATTTTTGATTGTTTCATAAGGCATTTGGTAGATATCTCCTCCTAATATCATATTCAAGGTTTCTATCATCTCTTCTCTGATCCCTCAAAGAAGTACAATTTTAAGTGATGCAGGATCAAGAGTATAGTTGGCTCTCTTATAGTTTAAATGAAACCTCTCTTCATAGTCCTCTAGGGATTCATGAGGCCCTAGATTCATCCTAAATATCTCATCCTTTGTTTCCTTGGACCTACAATATTCTCTATACTTGTTGTTGAAGGTCTCTTGCATCTGTGCCCAGGTGGTGATTTTATCCCCAAGAAGAACCATGAACCAAAGCAAGGCTGCATCCTTAAGGGTAGATGGGAATAGCTCAACTTATGATCATCAGAGGTGTAGTCTTAAGTCTTATAGATAACAACAAATTCAAACATGAATGTGTAAGGATCCTCATAGTTCATTCCATGAAAGTGTGGAAGAGATGAAGGGTTAATGTTTTTCATCTTAGTTTCCCCATATTTCTCTCTTATGGGAAAGGCTCTCTAGATCCCAGCCATGGTTAAGATAGGTGACGTAGATCCCTCAGTTGGACCAAGGTCTTCTTCTTCTTCCCCAATAGGTTCCTCATAATATTCAGAAGGCTCTCCTATAGGGAGTTCAAACTCATTGCCATTGAAGAAGAGTGAAGGGTACTAGGAGGTGATGTGGGGGTTTTGGGTAAGATTTCTCTTTGAGTATTCCTACTCCTATGAGGCATGAAAATTGGATCTTTTTTTTCTGTATTTTTTCAATATTTCTGAAATAACATGAAAAGAAAGGAAAGAAGAAAACAGTGCTAAAGCAAAATCAAAGCATCTACTAGACACCTCACTGGCAACGGTGCCAAAAAGTGGTGAGCCCTGGTATTGCACCAAGAGTGCCACAACTCTCGGGGCTGCCCTATGTTGGGCAGTGAAAGAGGTATGAAATTATTATGCATTTACTCATTCTTTACCATAAATATACTCCTGTTTGCCTTGGAAAGGTAATTTATCATAGGAATTACAATATAATTGGAAAGGTTTATGATTACTACGAAAAGATGACTAAAAGCTACCTTTTGATTGACAAACAGGAATTCGGAGAGGTTAGCAGCTGTACCAAAGGCGGGGTTGAGAAAAATATAGCTACTGCTCCAACATCGTTGAATCATATCCATCCAAAGGCAAGAAGATCTGAACGAATAGCCAAAAAAGGGCAGGGAACAGCTCGGCCTCAGTCAGCGCAAACAAAAAGATGACTAAACGCAGAGGAGCGAATCCCTCAGGATATTTCGATCTTGAGGGATCGTTGTTCAAACTTATCTTGTTCCTTGATTGGTCCATCGAGATTTGATATATAAAGCCACGTCCTTTAGTGACAAGGGGACGGATTGTTGTTGAAGTTAGAAATTGGTCGCAAGACTTTACATTTTCTCTGTTCTATTAACTCTCTGTTTTGAGAGAAACCTTTCTGTAAAACTCTATGTTGGTTTAATACAAGGCACGCGTTTTATTTACCTTCTGTAGTTCTGAATTAGCCCAGCAGTATTTCACTGGCGCTAAGGGCCCGGCTTTGGTGGAATAACTTCGTTGTTTGTATTTTAATCTTTGCTCATTGTTGTGTGGAGTGCACTTAATATTTGTGTTGATTACAGAATTGGTTTATTATTGATCGGATCAAATACAGAGTCATTGATGTTTCATTTCTTTACAAGAAGCATAATTTGCAGTTCGATTCTCTTGCTGTTACTATAAAGCTTCGCTGACTTGTATCTGATTTGAATTGTTGTTCCTTTAGTTTATAATCTGTTATAATTGATCGTTGAGTGGTGAGAAGCTGTCGACAGGATTGAAGTATAGAAATCTAGTGTTTTGAATATGTTTGAATTGTAATTGTTGTTCATTTCACATTGCTATTCCGTTTCTGTTCATTACTTATTCATAGTCTTTGATTAGCAAATAGATGAGTTGCAGTTACATACTGTTGTTCCTTTTCAACTTGCATTTCTTTTAAGTTGCTTTCATTGAATCTTTTTTCATTTCAATTGCTTTAAGATCCCCAACTGTAGAGGATAGAGGCTTTTGCTTCCAAGTCCCCAGATTGGTCATCTTGCATCAATTTCTAAGGGAAAGAGTTACTGCTACTGCATCCATGAACAATGTTTTGCAAGATTGAAGTAGTTTAATATTTCCATTCATGTCACGGTAATTAGGTTTCTTTTCAAGCATTGGTTACTTTTGTTCTTGTTATTTTGTACTACATCTTCATAGCATTTCTCTTAGACAATTGCAGCCTCAGACAGAGTACACTCTTGAAATAAAAATACGCTCCCGGATTGATGATTAATGTAGACTAATTATGTGTTCAAAAGATACCTTTTTATGACTCAACATTTTGGCGCCATTGCCGGGGAGAGTGTATGCCATTTTAAAGGAGTAATGCACAGCTGATTTTCTTCTGCTTGCGGAGAATTGGGTATTAAAGCAGAAGGTAAGAACCTGTGCACTGGGCAAGAAACACACTTGCTCACAGCCCGCTTCACAGCAGAAATAGGTAAGCTTCTTTCTTTAGGTAGGAATGAAGGTTTGTTACTTTGAATGAATAAATCAATTAAGCGACACAAAATTCCTCCTAAAACTGAAAAACCTAAGGGACCGATGACCCTTGGGTGCACAACCTTTATTGACGAAATCCTTAAAAGAACAGAATCTCAGCCATCAGTAGGATTTAAAAGAACTACTTCTAGACAGCCTACTAGTTCCCTTCAGGCTACAGAGTCACCATCTGAAGCCTTTGCTGAGATACGCAGTCAAATAGTGGGAATTGAGCAAGATTCCCAAGAAATTAAGAATCCTTGCATAAGTTTCCTTCAAGAAGGGAGCGCTAGCAATCTCTGAGAAGGAGAAGGGGAAACGGGAGAAATCACAAACTTGAAATCTCCTATTGAAACTTCCCAAACAATAAGCAGCCCAGATAAGGGAAGTGTTGTTCAACTTATTCAGAACCTAGGTCCTGAATCACCTCAAACAGTAGGACGACAGGAAATACTCATTATCCCAAACAAAGGGAGTGTTGTCAAAGCCATTCCTGCCCCTGCTCGTCAACCTAGAAATTCCTTGGAAATCCCAGAAGGATATTGGCATATCTTCGATCAAATGGCCCAGAACCAGAATCAGAATTAGCAGCAGACCTCTACGCTGCAATATCCTATAGTGGATACTGTAGTCAATGCACCCATGAAAGCTATACCTCTTCAACATATTCCCACATTTCACGGCTTAACATCAGAGGACCCAGATGCATTTTTATTTGAGTTTGATGTGCTGTGCAAAGGATACAATTACACCACCGATGCCCAAAAACTAAAACTATTCCCTTCTACATTAAAAGGGCCAGCCCTACGATGGTTTATGGGATTAGGTGGGGGTGTTATAACTAATTGGGATCATATGAAGGCTGCATTTTTAAATAAATATCAGGATTACTATAGGTCGCGGGAATTAAAAGATGAGATATTCCAAATGACAGCAAAACCAAATGAGACCTTGGAAGAGTATGTGGAACAGTTTCAATATAATCTTCAGAGATCCCCTTATGCATCTTTACCCTTACCTGATAATGTTTTGAAAACCACATTAATTAGGGGAATGAAAGATCAATGGGTTGAAACATTGAATATTATGGGAAAAGGTGATATATATCAGGAAAGTTATCCTAACATCATTGATTTGTGTATCAGGAGTTCGAGGGGAAATACAAGGTTGAAATCAGCAGAATGTGATATAATCACAAGGGAAAATAAGACCTCTAATGAAGGTGTGACTCGTGCAGAGATTGGAAATCTGCTAGGAGACTTTAAGACAGACATACTTGGGACTTTAACAACACAGTTCAATATTATGCAAGCCAAACATAAACAGGCAGAAGCAGAACAGAACCTAGCAATATTCTGTCCAAGGTGTAGAAAGAAGCACAGCCACAAAGAATGTCCATTGGATGTGATCAAAGTCTATGTCATTTGCATGAAAGATCACCCTACAGAAGGATGTCCTTCGCTTCCAGGCCTAAAAGAAGTTTATAAGGAGGAAGAAGAGGAATCAGAAGTGGTATGTCTGCTTAATCAGCGCCGACAATGGCAGCCACGACCATCAGGTATGCCAAATGATCCATTTTATTTTCAACCTCCTCAATATAATGCTCAACAATATAGTGGGATGTGGCAGAATCAACCATCTTTCCCTAATTGGTCACAACAACCATTCCCTCCCACATCTTGGCCAAATCAAACAAATCAGAATAACTGGCCTAGCTTTCCTTTCTACCCACATTTCTGGCCTACACAATGGTCCCCCTCTACTTCCCAGAATCAGGCCTGCTAGTCAAACTAGCAAAAATCAACAAATCGGCCAGCTGGATCAATTCCTTTCTCTCAACCTACACTTCCAGCTCCTTATACAAACCCCCAGACCAATTTAAGACCACAAATCCCAGCCCAACCCAACCCAAACCCAAACAATATGCCAGTTCAGTCTGTCCAAATAATGGAACCCCCAGAAGTAGAAACTGAACTAAGGGAGTGTAATGATCTTCAATTAAGGTCTGGGCACATAGTTGAAACAGAGAGAAACAATGATGTCCACACTGAAGATATGTTACTTGTAGAACAAATAGTACAAAGTGAGAAGGAAGTCCAGCAGAAAAATCAACAACAAGTAAAAACTTCCTCTCCACCATTCCCAGAACAATTAATTATACCTCATCCATTAGAACAACCTAATTTTGATCTTCTGGGAGAATTAAAAAAATTGTGTATAAAAATCCCTCTCCTCCAAGCTATTCAAGATATTCCCATATATGCAAAAACTGTTAAGGAATTATGCATAAAGAAGCCAAAGAGGAGAACAACAACCAATCCTACCATCCAAATAGTCGGTACCTTATCTGACTTATTATCAGGAATGGAAACACCCATCAAATATCAAGACCCAGGAAATCCTATAGTGATAGTGTAGATCAATGGCCAATCATTTCCAAATGCCTTAGTTGACTTGGGGGCAGCAATCAACATTTTAACAACCACCACCTGTCAAAAACTTGGAATTACATCACTGGAACCAACAACAACCTTGTTGGAATTGGCTAATAGATCAGTAGTCAAACCAGAAGGTATACTACAAGATGTAATGGTATCGGTAGATTCTTGGGAATACCCTGCTGACTTCCTGGTTATCAATCCAAAGAATCGACTAGATGGACATCCGTTAATTTTAGGTAGACCTTGGTTGGCAACTGCCGATGCTTATATTAGATGCCGACAAGGCAACATGACAATTACAAGGGGAAATTACGTCAAGAATCTAGCCCTATATCCCCCAACCCAGCCAATTCTATCAATAATCAAAACAAGAAAACCACCTGCATCATATCTTATGGAGAATATGAGATCACCTCTAACCATAGAAAATGCTCTTGATTTTAAAGATCAAATAGAGGATGATATCATTAATAATTTTGTTAATAAGTCATAAACCAGATCTCATTTACAATGTCACATGATCAAAGCAGCATTCGACAATAAAGAAGAAGATCCTTTCAAAGATATTCCCGATCAAACAATACCTACTACTTCTGTGAGCAATACCAAGGTTGTAGAAATTGAGCCAAGAAAAACTTTAAATATTAATAAAAATCTCACTGTTGAACAAGAAGAGAATTTGGTCCAATTACTACGAAAATAAAAAGAAGCCTTTGCATGGGATTACCCCTATATGAAAGGAATTGATCCTCAATTGTGTACTCACCACATTTACATTGAAAAAGATGCAAGACCCATTCGCCAACCTCAAAGGAGACTAAACCCTCACCTTAAATATATTGTGAAAGCTAAATTACAAAAAATATTGGATGTTTATTTCATCTACCCAATATCTGATAGCAAGTGGGTCTCCCCATTAGTGGTAGTACCAAAAAAGAATGGAAAGTGGAGGATATGTGTAGATTACCGTGAACTTAATAAGGCAACACATAAATACCACTTTCCCCTTCCTTTCATTGACCAGGTATTAGACACATTGGCAGGGAAGAAATTCTTCTCTTTCCTCGATGGCTTCAGTGGGTACAACCAAATCTAGATTGCCCCTGAAGATCAGGACAAAACTACTTTTACCTGTCCATGGGGGACATTTGCCTATCGAGTCCCACCTTTTGGCCTATGCAATTCTCCTGCTACATTCCAAAGGGAAATTCTCAGCATTTTTGTAGACTTAATAAATGAAGGCCTCGAAGTATATATGGATGATTTCACACCCTATGGGGATGACTTTGAGCATGCATTGGAAAACTTAGAAAAATTATTTCAAAGATGTATTAACACTAGGCTTTGCTTAAGCAATGAAAAGTGTCTTATGATGATGACTGAAGGAGTTATCTTAGGGCATTATATTTCAGCAGCTAGAATTCAAGTAGACCCGGCTAAAATTCAAATACTCTTGTTAATTCCTACACCCACTACACAAACAGAGGTACGTATCTTTCCTGGATTTTCTGGTTACTATAGAAGATTTATAGAACATTATTCTCAAATAGCTGCACCTTTATATGCATTGACTGGAAACGTTGATCTCACTTGGACAGATACATGTGACAATGCCTTTAATGATCTCAAGAAGCTTGTTTCAATAGCCCCAGTGCTGAGGGGCCCAAATTGGAATTTGTTGTTCCAAATTTCATCTGATGCCTCAGACACAGCAATTGGAGCAGTACTTGGATAGGAGGAAGACAAGAAGCCATATGCAATCTACTATATTAGCAAAAATATATCCCCTGCTGAATTAAATTATACTGTGACTAAGAAAGAATTTTTAGCTATAGTTCATGCTATAAAGAAATTTAGGCATTACATAACTGGGTATCCTGTAGTACTATATATTGATCACTCTGCCATTAAATTTTTAGCAAATAAACCTATTACAAATGGAGGAGTGAAAAGATGGTTGATTTTACTGTAGGAATTCGACATCATAATCAGAGATCGACCTGGGAAAAAGAACCCTGTAGCTGACTTTCTATCAAGAATGCCAAAGCCAACAGATATAGAAGCAGTTGAAGACTACTTTCTAGATGAACATCTCTTCACTATTACTATCAAAACACCGTGGTATGCTGATATAGTGAACTATTTGGCAATAGGTAAATTACCTAAACATCCATCCCTTAATGAGTGTAAGCAAATAATACACCGTAGCACCCGCTTCTCCTGGATTGGACATCACCTATTTCATACAGGTGCAGATATGAAAATAAGGAGATGCGTTAGGGAGGATGAGGTATTTGACATCTTGAAAGCATGCCATGATGGACAGTGTGGCCGACATTTTGTAGATCGAAGAACTACCCATAAAGTTTTACGAAAAGGCTATTATTGGCCTACTATCTTTAAAGATGCTAAAAATTTTGTGCAGGCATGTGATAGCTACCAAAGGGCAGGTCGCCCTGGGCAGTTTGATGAAATGCCTTTGAACCCACAACTAGTGATCGAACCGTTTGAATGTTGGGCTCTTGACTTTGTTGGTCCTATTAGCCCCCCATCATACCAAAAAACATATATCCTAGTCGCAACTGAGTATGTCACCAAATGGGTTGAGGCAGAAGCTCTTTCAAAGGCTACAGAGGACTCTGTAATACAATTTCTTTTCCAAATCTTCGTGCGTTATGGCCTCCCAAGAGACATAATCAAAGATGGAGGACCAAAGTTTGTAGGTAACAAATTAGCTGAAACATTGAAAAACTACCACGTTCAGTACAAGATTACGACTCCATATCACCCACAGGCCAATGGCCAAGTAGAGAGCACGAACAAGGTAATCGAATCTATATTAACAAAAACAGTTGCTTCTCATAAACGAGATTCGGCCTACAAATTTCCAGAAGCATTGTGGGCATATCGAACAACGTGGAGACCTACCACAGGATATTCACCATGCCAATTGGTATTTGGAAAGGAACCCATCTTTCCTATAGAATTCCAAATTCAAACATTACGAACAACTCAAAAGGTGGGTCTAAATTTAAATGAAGCCTAGGCTAAAAGACTGCAGCAAATTAATGAGCTAGATGAAATTAGGCTCTCTGCTCTTCAACACACAACATTAATTCAACAAGAGAGAGCCAAATGGCATGACGCCCATATCAAAGAAAAGATCTTCCACAAAGGAGACTGGGCACTCTTATATGATTCTAGGTTTCAGGATTTCCTAGGAAAACTCCATACACGATGGCTTGGACCCTATGAAATACAGAAAGTGCATGATAATGGTACTGTTACATTAGTTACCATTGACAGATTTGGACATTCCTTTAAGGTAAATGGTCATCGAGTACGATTATATCAGAAACCACTTACCCAGGAATCCTTTTACCAACACTTACGGGAAGATTCTACCATGGAAATTCTCGCTGAAGGGGAGAACTCCTCCTCGGCATCAGTTTGAAAAATCATGTTTTTTTTTTTTTAATTTTGTACATAAAGCATTTTTTTCCGTTTTTTTATTGTTTTTTTATGGAATTTGTTTTTTTAACATTCTATTAATATTACCGCTTTATTTCTTCATCGTTGTTTCGTGAAATTCGGTTTCTTCAAAAAAGAGAAAAAGAGAAAAAAATTATGTTTATTTCGGTTGTTTTGCTGTTCCTTTCGAAAGGAACAGCACCGCCGCTGTTCCTTTCGAAAGGAACAGCAGTTTCGTAGACCGCTGTTGTTCCTTTCGAAAGGAATAGTAGTTTCGCAGAACGTTTTTGTTGTTCCTTCCCAAAGGAACAGCACTCCCACACAATATTTTTTTGTTGTTCCTTTTGAAAGGAACAACAGTTTCGCAAAGCACTTTTGCTGTTCCTTTCCAAAGGAACAACACTTCCACAGAGTACTTTTTTCTTGTTCCTTTTGAAAGGAACAACAGTTCTGCAGATTGTTTTTTGCTGTTCTTTTTAAAGGAACAACACTTTTTTGAGGATTGTTTTTTTGTTTTAAGACAACATTTTGAATTTTTGATTACTTTTATAAAGGCAAATATATCATTTATATACAATCATACAAATTAAAGCTTACTGTAATCAACAAATCAAAAGAAATCGTCATTTTTTTAAGAAAATTGTCTAGTAATGATAAGAAAAAAAAGAAAAAGGGCATGATCAATAACATAACTTTGCTATTTTTACCATTGAATTAATCTGATCGATTATTTTTATCATGATTGGTTCCTTCCCATATGCTATAACTTTCTTTGATGTCTATCTAAGGAATAGGACTAAGGGCATAATTTATTTATTTTTCTATTGAGATGTTTAGACTTCTTCCACCATCCCTACTCTTAAGGAGTGTTAAGCCATCCCTTATGAATAACTGAGGAAAAGCATTGTGTGAAAAAGAAAAGAAGAAAAAAGATTTACATATTCTTAATAATGATTTTGCAGATGGAGGATAGGGGGTCTCACCAAGAGCCAGCCTACCATGATCATAGGGAAGGCAGTGAAGTGGCATTCCCATTATGGCCACCAAACCAGGGAAATGGTCCAATAGACAATTGAAAAAAATAAAGAAGTCCTTGGAACAGGAGGTCTCATCATGAGCCGGCCTGCCCACCTTTCACTTCTTCCCGGTGAATGGCATTGTGGTTTATTTGGTCACCAAGCCAGCACAATGGCCTCCGTCATGATATTCAATAAAAAAAGGGGCACTTCCTCAGTATACATAAAGGACAGTGGTTCCATGGGTAAGAAAGCAACTCTGTCAAGGTTATGGACACCTGTGGGCAGCAGAGCTCTGCTGATGGTATTGGAGTCACATTTATACACATCAATAGTTATATTTAACCCTTTTCCTATATCTTTATTTAAATGTCAAATGAAATATGAATCACTTACCTTTCCCTCCGAACCTATTATACATGAAAATCATTATAAATCAATCATATTAGTTCAAAATGGTAAATAACACAATTGTATTTATGTTTATTTTATGTTGTCCCTTCTCCTCGTATTTGAATCATTACAAAACAATTTTCTATTTATTAACGATTCATCACATGCATTGATTTCAGTAATTGATGTAATTTGATTGAATGTATCATAATTATGCCTGCTTTTTACTACTGTACTGCTGCTAAGCCACACATGCTCCTCTCAATTGATGGTCGAAGGCAACCTTTCATTCATTTGGGGGGTGCAGATGTCTGCATACAAAAAAAACTCCAATATTCCTGTATACGGATTAAAATCCCTGCATTTTAGGAAATAACAAATTTTCAATGAACTGTGCTGTGTTTTTCCATTGTGATTACTGTGTGTTGAGAAATTAACAGAATGCAGAAATGGGAGGACGGCCAATTCACAGTGAAATGCAAGTATTGATCGTCTCTGATGCTGCACGAGAAATTTTAGAAAGACTGGGGTGGATTACATATTTCTTGAGAATGCAACAACCCCATGAAGTTGTGGCCACCGAATTTTTATTAAACTTGCAGGAAGGATCCTCCATGGTCAGAGGAAGACATATAGCTGTATCCGACAAGATAATTGCATAAGTGTTTGGGATTCCCGCGCAAGGGACTATTTGGACTCAGAAGAAGATTAGGATTCGTGAAGCCATAAAATTTTTTCAAGATGATGGACAGACGTTAGTTATAAAAGGTAAAGGAGTCTAGCCAGCGTCATTAGGAGAACCATGGACGGAGTTGGCCAAGATTGTGCAGGCTTACATAACATGCGACGGAAGAAAGGATGTGGTAAGACCTCGCCACCTTAAGCTACTAGCTGTATTAAAACAGAAATGCACCATTAATTTTCGTGCATTTTTAAATTCTTTGTTGCATGATACTGCTCGTGGTATAAGAAAATCCCAGCATACAGATACAGTGGTTAGCCACCATTGTCTAATTCATTTAATAGTGAGTCGTAGCCTCGCCTAGCAATAGTCCAGCTGGGAAGAATTAATATTTTCCATTGACAGAGGGTTAGCTCTACCCGCTCCAAAATGGAAGAGGATGGCCGGCTCAATTGCTGAGCCTTCTACTCATAGACAGTCCCTCCGGTTGAAACAAAATAGAAGGATGGTGGAAGAACTTCCGGGCAGTAGTAGCCAACCCCTGGAAATGCACAGCTCAGAGGAGGAACAACCTCCACAATTGGAGGGAGTAAGCCCTCGCACTGACGAGGAAGAGAAATTAGAGGGAGTAAGCCCTCGTACTGATGAGGAAAAAGAATTGGAAGGAGAAATTCGCTACTCGGACGAAGAAGAAATAAGTCACCAAACCGATAGTGAAAAACAATCCAGTGCAGAGGAAGGAGATAATAAGGAAGAAGGAATCGAAGGAAATTCTGAAGAAGAAGAAGTTGAGGGAGAAATCTGGTATTCAGATGAAGAGGAAGGAAGTTATCACACATGTGAGGAGGCTGAGGACAATCATAGCAGTAATCAGGATGAAACAGAGCTGGTCGAAAATGTTATCGTAAGTCCTTTACAGGAAGACCAATTGGCCTATATTTTGGCCAATATGAGTGATTATGCACGGCCTCATAGCCCCTTGGATCTTAATATTGAAAATAATCAACTACCAAAATACTCTTCTATTGATAAAGAAACAGCTAGAGAAAAACAGAATGCAACAGCAAACACTAGCAAAGCTAGGGTTGCTTCTCCTGAGGGATGTGAGTAGGAGAAAGAAAACACTGAAGTTGGAAGCCCCCAAGAGACTACAGAGTTAACTGAGAATGTGATTCTAGGAGAATTGAGCCAAGGGCATATGAATATAGAAGAGGAGCCCCAAGGAGAAGAACAAGAAGAGAATTTTATTGAAGGCACCGCTGATATGGGCCAAAATTTTGTTGAGCAAATAGGGTCGGATAAAGGAATGGTTGTTCCATTAAGAAAGAAGAAGAAAACAACTGAGATTGAGAAGCTTCGCAGAGAATGAATAAAGCTTCATAAACTAGTAGAACAACACAGGAAAACCATTAAGGTTATGAGAATGAAACACATACCCAAGCAAGCCCCTAAGAGAAGAAGCATTGCTATCAAAATAAGTTCGAAAAAGAGAAGAGTGGTCGCTGATAGGAGCCCCCAAGTTACAGAAGAAACCATTCCTGAGCCTAATTATGAGGATGCGGAGCAACAAACAGCTGTTCCAACACAAGCTGTTCCAGAGGAACCAGTTTTGAATGAAAATATGCAATCTAGTAGTCAACACACTTTTAGTGAGTCGACACTGGTCAGACTTCAAGAAGAATTGACACAGGCCCGAATAGAAAGGCAGAGACTGGAGGAAGATACTGTCCCAAGAAAAAGATATCAGGAATTGCAGCAAAAAATGAGAACTATTCATGAAGCAGAAGCTGAAGCTCATGAAAACAACAGAAAGCAGAGGTAAAGGCTGATAAGGTAATTAACCAACTAAAACTAGCCTACACTCAAATGGACACTCTCTGCTCCTTGTATACTGATGTCTTAGCCTGTAGATACTCAGCCAAAAACTATGCTTTGTTTTTACTAGAAAGATATTTACAATTCAAGATCAAGGCAGTTAGGGCAGGGAAATCCATAGAGCTAAAAAAATTAGATGACTTGATATCATGCTACAAACTTTATGGGATCAAAGTATAGTGCCTGTTATGTGAATTTTACTTGCATAACCTAATACTTGAAAATGACTGTGAATCAAACCCTAGCCCTTTTATTGGAGATGTTCAGTTTTAGGCATTCATTTCCTTTGCTGTAAATCAATTAAAATGGCTTAAAGCCTTTAACGCCTTTCAAAGGCAGGAAAATGGATTAGATCTATGGGTCAGAAGTGAACCTCAAAACCCACTTCAATTTTGGGCTAGACAGAAAAGTTTGATGACAAAGGAAGGCGTTACCCAAACTCTAGGGCCTGTCCACAAATCAATCATTTTGAATGGAATAGATTATTTTTCATCCATTAGGAACCAAGCATATATAGCAGCCAAGGTCCGTTGGAGAACCTGGAATCAGAATTTGCAAAATAGGGAACCATTTAATTATAGAAACTTTGGGCAAGCTGCAGACCGTTTCATTTCCTATAGCCATCTTGTCTTAAAAGAAGGACTATATTGGTTAGGAAGTAGGTTCCGCGGCCCTATTGCATGGTACCCTGCTTCGAACTACAAATTTATTTATGAACTTCCTGAAGCGCAGACATAACATATTTTTGAGGAATTAGCTACACTACATGGTTTTAGGCCTATGGATGACAAACCTTATTCAGCTTATTCTTTGACTGCTCTCCATGTGAACTATAGTTTTCATGAGGGCATGAAAAAGATTAAGCAGGGGGGTGTGTTGGGCAGTGAAAGAGGTATGAAATTATTATGCATTTACTCATTATTTACCATAAATATACTCTTGTTTTCCTTGGAAAAGTAATTTATCATAGGAATTACAATAGAATTGGAAAGGTTTATGATTACTACGAAAAGATGACTAAAAGCTACTTTTTGATTAACAAACAGGAATTCGGAGAGGTGAGAAGTTGTACCAAAGGCGGGGTTGAGAACAATCTAACTGCTGCTCCAATAGCGTTGAATCATATCCAGACAAAGGCAAGAAGATCTGAACAAATAGCCCAAAAAGGACAGGGAACAGCTCGGCCTCAATCAGCGCAAACAGAAAGATGACTAAACGCAGAGGAGCGAATCCCTCAGGATCTTTCGATCCTGAGGGATCACTATCCAAACTTATCTTGTTCCTTGATTGGTCCATTGAGATTTGATATATAAAGCCACGTCCTTTAGTGACAAGGGGACGGATTTTTGTTGAAGTTAGAAATTGGTCGCAAGACTTTACATTTTCTCTGTTCTATTAACTCTCTATTTTGAGAGAAACCTTTCTGTAAAACTCTATGTTGGTTTAATACAAGGCACACGTTTTATTTACCTTCTGTAGTTCTGAATTAGCCCAACAGTATTTCATTGGCGCTAAGGGCCCGGCTCCGGTGGAATAACTTCATTGTTTGTATTTTAATCTTTGCCCATTGTTGTGTGGAGTGCGCTTAATATTTGTGTTGATTACAGAATTGGTTTATTGTTGATCGGATCAAATACAGAGTCATTTTTGTTTCATTTCTTTACAAGAAGCATAATTCAGAGTTCGATTCTCTTGCTGTTACTATAAAGCTTCTCTGACTTGTATCTGATTTGAATTGTTGTTCCTTTAGTTTATAATCTGTTATAATTGATCGTTGCGTGGTGAGAAGCTGTCGACAGGATTGAAGTATAGAAATCTAGTGTTTTGAATATGTTTGAATTGTAATTGCTATTCATTTCACATTGTTGTTTCGTTTCTGTTCATTACTTATTCATAGTCTTTGATTAGCAAATAGATGAGTTGTAGTTACATACTTTTGTTCCTTTTCAACTTGCGTTTCTTTTAAGTTTCTTTCATTGAATCTTTTTTCGTTTC
The DNA here is from genome assembly GCA_034641835.2 of Pinus albicaulis. Lineage (NCBI taxonomy): Eukaryota > Viridiplantae > Streptophyta > Pinopsida > Pinales > Pinaceae > Pinus > Pinus albicaulis. The sequence continues at coordinate 94,199 of JAXQQM020061548.1, read as the reverse complement.
AATTTCTTTAAGATCCCCAACTGTAGAGGATAGAGGCTTTTGCTTCCAAGTCCCCAGATTGGTCATCTTGCATTGATTTCTAAGGGAAAGAGTTACTGCTACTGCATCCCTGATCGATGTTCTGCAAGATTGAAGCAGTTTAATCTTTCCATTCATGTCACGGTAATTAGGTTTCTTTTCAAGCATTGGTTACTTTTGTTCTTGTTATTTTGTACTTCATCTTCATAGCATTGCTCTTAGACAATTGCAGCCTCAGACAGAGTACACTCTTGGAATAAAAAGACGCTCATGGATTGATGATTAATGTAGGCTAATTAGGTGTTCAAAAGATACCTTTTTATGACTCAACACCCTACTTTACCTTATCAACACGGGGTTCGTACAAACTTGGAGGTGATAGTGCTATATACATAGCATATGCATTTTTCTCATGTCATCCTATTCTGCTTTATGAAAGGGTGTTATTTATTAAACTATGATAAGAACTGGAAAGTAAATTACTGGAAGGAAATGAAAGAAAAGAAACTAACTTAAATTGTAGAAAGGAAATGATGGAAATAAAACTAATTTAATTTGTAGAAAGGAAATGAAGGAAATGAAACTAATTTAATTTGCAGAAAGGAAATGATGAAAATGAAACTAATTTAATTTGCAGAAAGGAAATGGTAGAAATGAAACTAATTTAATTTGTAGAAAGGAGATGGCAAAAATGAAACTAATTTAATTTGCAGAAAGGAAATGGTAGAAAGGAAACTAATTTGAATTGCACTTAACTTGGCCAATCGGCTAAACAAACCCTGCTCTATATATCATGCTTCTATCTATGTAGATATTCATGACCTAATTCTAATTTGAAGAGGTGTTTCTTGCAATTTGGAGAAGAAAGGGGTAAAGGTGCTGATGGAGGGCTTAACCACATGAAACAAGGCTTAGGGGAGTGAAAAATGGGTTTAAAACTTTATTAAAACTTTCAATATCACAAAAATTATTTGGAGTGGGAGGCTTTGAAAAGTGAAATATGGGAGGAAAAAAGTGCGATATGTGATATGTGATATCGCAATTCGAAATATCAAAAAGTTGGAGGAGTAGAGGAAGTGTTTTTCGAGAGTGAGAGCGAAATGTGATAAGCGATGGGAATAGAAACTGCAAAATGAAATATTCGATGGGGATATAAACTGGGAAATATGATTTGCAATATGGATGGCGTGACAGAGTGTTATAGTAATGTCACAATCGGTAGGTGACCACATGACGCGGCAAAGCTACCTAACTCATCATCATGGGAAGAAAGGTTCACAGGTGCATCATCACGGGGGGTGACAAAAGAACAAGAAGACAAGGGATCCACTGATGTTGAGCCCAAGGTGATCAATGAATGGAGGTCAAGTGAATAGAAGGGGAAGTCTCAAAGGGAGCTTCCACCGTGGATCTCACGGATGATGACAGGTAGAGGATGGTGGTTGTAGACTCTGTTAGCCATCAGTAAAATTTGTTGCAGTAGATGATGGCTAAATTCATTGTGTGAGCCTTCAAGAGATAATTTTCATAGAAAAATACTCATTCTTGAAGCCTTTTTGTGTCCTCTAACTTCAAGAGTAATCTTCACCATTGTTTCCTTCAAAGGAGTGTTCCAAGAAGCCTTGCTAGTTCCAAGAAAACTGTTTTGAAAGCCTATTATCCCACCATCATTCTTCATCATTTCCCCTTCATAAGCATTCTCCATGTTCACCCCTTCATCTCATTTTTTCATTCACTCCTTAAAAGGGTCATTAATCCTCATTTTATACCCTCATTTTCCTAAAAAAACCCCTTGTTAAACCATAAAAATCCCTTTTGGTTGGTTTAAAAACACCCTTTTTACCCCATCAAAACAAAAAAAAAGCTCAAAAAACCCATTTTTTTGCCTATTTCCGACCTTTTTTATAAAATAAGGCCTTAAGCTCTTTCCCTTTAAGCCCTCCACCTTTCTTTTGCCATAAGACCGCACCTGTGACCAAGCGCCTCGCTCCATCGGCATTTCGGCTTTTCACCGGTCCCCGCAACCTTTTTTCCCTACAAAAAGTGTTCGCTACCGATGTGAAGTCCTTATTCCATCTGGATTGTTCAGTATTCCCCAAATCGGACGGTCTGTGCTCTCTCCATTGCATCAGGTTTCATCCTTTTTCCCTTCCACCTTCCTTTTCTCGCCCATGTGATCCCCTTGTTTGATCTCCACCATTGATCTCGTTCCCGATCGGACGATCTGCGCTCAATCGGCTATCGCAATTTCCTCCTTCCTGGACCCTCTTCTCTACTGATTTCCGATCCCCCGATTCAATCTTTGTCTTCCATCTCTCTGAGATCTGATGGCCATCGCACCACTCCATTGCATCGGGGCATCACTCCTCGGCACTCCCAGTTCCCTTGTCCCCTGACCCATTGCACCGCCGATATGCAAAGTCCCGATTAAATCTCAAACATTTATTATTCCCCAGATCGGATGGTCTGTGCTCTCCTCCATCAGCCATTGGCCATCGCACTTGCTCTCCCATCAGCATCGACAGATCGCACTTTCTAACTCTCTCCTCCTAGAACTCTTCCCTGCCGATTGTCGATCATTCGAGTTAATCGCAGCCGTCCATCTCCCCAATCCAACGGCTCACATTGTTTTCCCTTCTTTTCCACCTGCAGGCACTTTCCACACATAAGTCAACTATATGAGTGCCCCCATAGTTGACTCCTTTGACTATGGGAGATCTTCATCCAATGGTCTAGATTTACTGCAAAGGCACCCGGCCTACAGATTCGTCCGTACCTAAAGTGCCCCTGCTATACATATTTTCTTTTGATTTTCCATATATTTCTGCTGGCCCCACACGACCACGCTGGGGCCTTCCACTGTGTTTCCTTTAGATCTCCATAGTTGATCTGCCCCCCCCAGATCCAATGGCTCATAGACATCTTCGCACCCGTTTCTCCGTAGCTATCCAAAACCCATTTTCAATGTGAAATGGGTGGTTTTCAGGAGCATACGTGTCATCCATTAACATGTATCGCATTCCCCCTACTCACTACCACTTACCGCCCAAGCCCTATGCAAAAACCGTCCCCGGTTCTCCAATACCACCTTTCCAAATCTTCGCGCCATAATTAAATTTGAATAATAGTTCATCTCTGCCATGATTAAACCCTTCCCTGCTACATTCACCTTGCCTCCTCACTGCTCCATAACCTCCACCAAAGCCCTCTATTCACAGTTAAACCCAAGAAACGTAGGATTTCATAACTAGTTTGTCGTCGTGTGCAGGTTTTAATGGTGGAATTAATACACAGGCCTCCCACAGCAAAATACAGTTGCAGGACCCCAGTGACGATTTTCTAAGGCCCAATTGAATGAAAAGGGGGAAAAAAGGTGAATCTTCAGGTTTTAATCAATATATTACGATCATTTTACTGAATAATCAAACCCTCCAGCACAGTAAAGGAGCCACCTATACGCAAAGGAAAACAAAGAAGATTAGTGAAAGTTAGAGGTTAAAGCATAAATCCTAAGATCAAAGGCTTAACCAACAAATTTAAAGTGCTAAAACAAGATATATCGGTAGAAGAAAAGTCTCGAATGCCATATCTACAGAAGCTATTACTCCACCAAAAGGACACCTGTAGTCTACATTACCTCTCAAAGACATCTTGACAACCATCCTTCTGACCAACCCTCTTTAAAAGCTGTCAGAACAGTTATCAAGCAGACATGGGGCTACAAAACCCAAAAATGACAGTTTTCTTGTCCCAGAGGTCAAACAGGGTACTTCCCAGAGGTCAAACATGGTACTTTAGACCAAGATAGCTTCAAAGGACAGGCCTCAGAGTTATTACCATCCTGCTAGATGGTTTCAGATTTAACTAAAAGTAGCTAAAGTGGTACAAATAGTTATTGCTATGATTATTAAGCAAAATGGGCATTCAGATACCTCTCCCACTCTGTCTTAATTAATATTTATTACCATTTCTGCAGCACTCTTCCACTCTCACCTATATGTATCCACAGAAAACTCATTGTAATGGTTGGAAAATTGTTAATTGTTTGAACTGTTATTGAGTAAGAGTTGCTGAGTAGTTGTAAAATAGTAGGCTGGGAAGATAAGTATCAAACTATAAGGCTATTGGACTCAAAGTGTGTAACTGGTTTTGGACATCAAATACACAAGCAGATTCATTGGATCCTGATATAAATCGTTGGTGATGTTTTTCTCATGGTTATTGTTATCCTCCTTATGTTTCCACTTTGTTCACAATCTTTGATAAAGAGTAGTAAAATATAGATTAGGATTTACCTCTAAAGTACCCTAATTCTGACTGATAAGCTTTATCTTTATGTTTTCTGCTAAATGTGTGTTTGGGAATGGTTTCTATAGAGTATAACTAGTCAAGGAATGTTGGTGAGCCCATGTCTTGCTGAGTAGAACTTGAGATGTTTTTTTTGAATAATCTTTTCACTACATGCTAAGTAGAATCCTAATCAAGGAAGTTTATGGTTAGCCCTATCCCTTGTTTAGTCTTAAACAGTTGTCTTGAAGATTTCCCTTAAGAGTGTGCCGAAAGCAGGATAGGTTAAAAGTCCTTACCTGATCTTAGGTTACTTTTTATGTTTATCTTAAATGTTTCCCCTTGAAGAGTATGCCAAAAGCAGGATAGGTTAGAAGTCCTTACCTGATCTTAGACTGCCCTTTGTTTTCTTATATGTTTTGTATTCTCAAGAGTATGCCAAAAGCAGGATAGGTTAAAAGTCCTTACCTGAGCTTAGGCTTCCCTTTGTTTTCTTCTATATTTGCTTCTTTCACCACACTTCTTAATGTTCCATACCACAAAATCAACTTAAAATATCTTTTGATATAGATGACTTTCCCTTTGAAAACCCTTGAATAGTTGATTGTGAAAGTAAACCCTTTTATCACTCCATATCCCAATGGTTAGCACTGTTTCTTGACCTACCTTCCCATGCTGAAACATCCTTCCACTTATTTCTTCCTTCACTTCACATGACCTTGTCATTTAATGATTCCCAACCAAAAACAAACAAACAAACCCCTTGTACTTCATAACTAGCCTAACATCATATCATAAGCCTTAAAGTATATCATTCTAAAACACTCATATAGAGAGATCCCTCTCTGAATCTAGGAGGGCTAGATCCTAGGATTCCAAAGTGGTTCTGATGTTGCCTTGTCATCTACTATGTCAATCTGCTAAATCACAGGACCCCAACATAATGGTGACTCCACTGGGGACTTTTGAGTAAATTACATCTTAGACATCCTTAAGAGCTCATAAGACCCTCAACAGCCTTAGATTGGTAGTTAATTACTGATGGTGGACAACAACTCATCTTAAAACATTTGAAATCATCCAGCTGGCAACTCCACAACTCCCAAAAGACCAAAAGACTCCACTGATGATTAGTAGGCCTGCTGATTACCCCTGGTTTCACAAATGACTCCACTGGTAGAAGACCTCGAACTGATTGAATAGACACAGTGACCTTTTTTCTGATTCACAAACATGATTCCAAGGATACAACAAAGATATACCCCAATGAGTAGAGATCATATCTCTGGGTTCCCACATAAAATTCCCCGGGTGTTTTGGGATGATAACCTTCCTGTTTTTCGAGGTGAAAAGTCTGATGACCCATTGTTACATTTCATCATATTTCATATACATGTATGGAAGATAAAGACTGAATGGCATGAAGAATGCCTTATGAAAATGTTCATGTTAACATTAGAAGGAAAGGAAAGGGATTGGTATGAATGGTTAGAACCTAAGAGCTTGTTTTCTTTAAAGGACATGCACCAAGTATTTTATGAAAAATATAAAGAAAACTCTCCATCCTTATCATGGGTTGAAAAATGTTGTGATCAATCTCAGAATATCATTCAATACCTTATAGACAATGATGAGGATTTGGTAAACATGCATCCCGAAGATCTGTTGGAAGCCATTCAACACTTTCATACTCAACATAGTGGCCGCTCCACATCCCAACATAGAAAAGACCAAATCACTCCACTAATAGAAAACTATGAACACTTTGTAAACATGCAGCCAAAGGTAAGAGTAGCACTTCACTATGAAATGTCAAAAATGTTATCAGAGTGGCAAAATGATGACCTTCCAAAGGTTGTTCTCCTCATTTCAAGGACACAAAATAGGAACCCCGAGGCCCTGAAATTTTTTCTAGAATTGGTAGTTGAAAGATATGAAAATGAAATTGAAATGTTGAATTCACAAGAAAAATCATATCAATTTAGAGACCCCAGAGAATTTTTGGAAAGTCTCCCTCCCCCAAAGCAAGAAGAAATTTCACTACCTTTTGATGTGCAGGAAAAGGATGATTGTGCTTTCAAGAGCCACACTGAAGATGCAGTGATCAATGCTGTCAAGGATGAAGATAGCCTACCAATCATGGAAGGCCTAAAAGAAGAAAGTTTACATCATGTTTTTACTAATCATGTGGCAGAGTATATGGAGGCCCTTATTGGCTCAAGTTCCTAAGCATTGATCCTTAGCAAGAGCCAGATACATTAGGAGTGGTGACCACTGGTGGTGGCCTTGGTTTTGAAGACCCACATTCAAAGTACCGTATGGTTATCTCTAACAAGCAGTTAGATTTTCTACCCCTTTTTATTACTGCTTAATTGGATGCATTGGCACTATTGTATCATATAAAAGAACATATATTTCCAAGTTAGATTAGGGTAGGTAGCAATGTTAATAAAGCTAAGCCTGTGAGCATTTAGTTGTATTTTGCTTTTTGTTTTGAAAGAAAAAGGAAAAATACAAAAACAATAGAAAAAGAGAAAAGAGGGCAGATATAAAAGAAGAAAGGTACAACCCCATACCAAAAAAGAAAGAAAAATCTGAAAGTGTGAGAGCCTAAATGCCACTACTTGAAAGAGCACTGCTATTTAGTCATACAGCCTAATCATGACTAGATATATTTCAATTTACTATTGAAAGGTTAGTGAATCAGATTTTCCAAACAATTTAATTTTGGTTTATCAGTAGAATATATTAGGATAGAAAATAATGGTTCAAACATGCTCAAAATCTGAACCAAAGAATCAAAGGAAAGGATGGCTCAAATCAGATCAAAACTAGAGCTGAAAGAAAGAAAGAAGGATGCCTGTAATTTTCATATCTTAAGCCTTCACAATTTTTTTTTTAAATTTCTATAAATTTCAGTCTATGTGCAGCTTGTTTTTATGCCATAGTCTTACAACAAATCAGACAACTTAATCCTGGTTTGACTTTGTTTTCAATTTCTGTCTTAGAATGTAGAGAATGCAGATCCGTCAGCCAGTTTAATCATGGCAGATAGTAGATTAGGTAGAGAATTTTTGAGTCCAACTGTTTAATATGGACTCATGGAAGTTATAAGGGTATATTTAGATTAGTTTCTTGCTTTCAATAAAAGAATAAATGTTGATGTCAAAGGTTTGCAAGTCCAAGTGCACCCTACTGAAGAAAAAATGTTAGGAGAGTAGGTTGTGTAGGTAGTTGTTGGGGGGAAATTGATTTGTTATAATGTAATGATTGATCATTTTTCAAGCAGCATGATCAAAGAAGAAAGAGGATTTTTCGAACTGTAGGACATTGATCTACATTCCAGAGATAAATTTTCTGAGGTTCTTGACACCTCCAAGGAGCTGCCATCCCCAAGTGGAGCCAATGTTAGCCATCAGTAAACTTTGCCACAGCAGATGATGGCTAAATTCATTGTGTGAACCTTCAAGAGATTATTTTCATAGAAAATACTCATTCATGAAGCCTTTTGGTGTCCTCTAACTTCAAGAGTAATATTCAATATTGTTTCCTTCAAAAGAGCATTCCAAGAAGCCTTGCTAGTCCCAAGAAAACTATTTTGAAAGCCTATTATCCCACCATCATTCTTCATCATTTCCCCTTCATAAGCATTCTCCATGTTCACCCCTTCATCTTATTTTTTCATTCACTCCTTAAAAGGTTCATTAATCCACATTTTATACCCTCATTTTCCTAAAAATCCCCTCATTAAACCATAAAAATCCCTTTTGGTTGGTTTAAAAACACCTTTTTTACCCTATCGGAATAGCAAAAAAGCTCAAAAAACCCACTTTTTGGCCTATTTCTGACCTTTTTTATAAAAAAAGGCCTTAAGCTCTTTGGCTTTAAGCCCTTCACCTTTCTTCCACCATAAGACCGTTCCTGTGACCAAGCGCCTCGCTCCGCCCGGAATTGACTTTCACCGGTCCCAGAAAACCTTTTGTAAACAAAAAGTGTTCGTTGCCGATGTAGTGGATGCCAGGACGTTCAATTCCCCAGATCAGACAGTCTACGCTCTCTCCATCACATCAGGTTTCATTCTTTTTTCCCTTCCACCTTCCTTTTCTCCACAGATGTGATCCCCTGATTTGATCTCCACCATTGATCTCGTTCCCAATCGGAGGGTTCGCGCTCAATCGGCTATCACATTTTCCTCCTTCCCGAACCCTCTTCTCCGCTGATTTTCGATCCCTCGATTCAATCTCAGCCATCCATTTCCCCAAGATCCTATGGCCATCGCACCCCTCCATTGCATCAGCGCATCACTCCTCAGCGCTCCCAGTTCCCCTGTCCCCTGACCCTTTGCACTGCCGATATGCGAAGTCCCGATTTAATCTCGACTATTTATTCTTCCCCAGATTGGATGGTCTGCACTCTCCTCCATTGGCCATCGGACATCACACTTGCTCTCCCATCGGCATCGGTGCATCACACTTTCTAACTCTCGCCTCCTAGAACTCTTCCCCACCGATTGCCGATCCTTCGAGTTAATCGCAGCCGTCCATCTCCCCGATCCAACGGCTCGCATTGTTTTCCCTTATTTTCCACTCGCAGGCACCTTCCACACACAGGTCAACTATATGAGTGCCCCCGCAGTTGAATCCTTTGACTATGGGAGATCTTCATCCAACGGTCCAGATTTATGGCGGAGGCACTCGACCTGCAGATTCGTTCATACCTCAAGTGCCCCTGCTATACATACTTTCTTTCAATTTTCCATATATTCCCGCTAGTCCCACCCAACCACGCTGGGGCCTTCCACCGTGTTTCCTTCAGATCTCCACCGTTGATCTGACCCCCCCCCCCATATCCAATGGCCCACAAACATCTTCGCGCCCGTTTCTCTGTAGCTGTCCAAAACCCATTTTCAGCGCAAAATGGGTGGTTTTTAGGAGCATACATGTCAGCCATTAACATGTATCACATTCCCCCCACTCATTACCACTTATCGCCTGAGCTCTATGCAAAAACCATCCCTGGTTCTTTAATACTGCCTTTCCAAATCTTCGCACCATAATTAAATTTGAACCCTCGTTCGTCTCCGCCATGATTAAACCCTTCCCCACTGCATTCACCTTGCCTCCTCACTACTCCATAACCTCCGCCAAAGCCCTCTGTTCACATTTAAACCCAAGAAATGCAGGATTTCATAACTAGTTTTTCGTCATCTGCAGGTTTTAATGGTGGAATTAATACACAGGCCTCCCGCAGCAAAATACAGTTGCAGGACCCCGGTGACGATTTTATAAGGCCCAATTGAACGAAAAGGGGGACAAAATGTGAATCTTCAGGTTTTAGTCAATATATTACGATCATTTGACTGAATAATCAAACCCTCCAGCACGGTAAAGGAGCCACCTGTATGCAAAGGAAAACAAAGAAGATCACTGAAATTTAGAGTTTAAAGCATAAATCCGAAGATCAAAGGCTTAACCAACAAATTTAAAGTGATAAAACAAGACAGATCAGCAGAAGAAAAGTCTTGAATGCCATATCTACAGAAGCTATTACTCCACCAAAAGGACACCTGTAGTTTGCATTACCTCTCAAAGACACCTTGAAAACCATCCTGCTGACCAACCCTCTTTAAAAGTTGTCAAAACAGTTATTGAGCAAACATGGGGCTACAAAACCCAAAAATGACAGTTTGCTTGTCCCAGAGGTCAAACAGTGTACTTCAAACAAAGATAGCTTCAAAGGACAGGCCTCAGAGTTATTACCAGACTACTAGATGGTTTCAGATTCAACTAAAAGTAGCTAAAGTGGTACAAATAGTTATTGCTATGATTATTAAGCAAAATGGGCATTCAAATACCTCTCCCACTCTGTCTTAATTAATATTTATTACCATTTCGGCAACACTCTTCCTCTCTCACCTATATGTATTCACAGAAAAATCAATGTAATGGTTGGAAAATTGTTAATTGTTTGAACTGTTATTGAGTAAGAGTTGCTGAATAGTTGTAATATAGTAGGCTAGGAAGAGAAGTATCAAACTGTAAAGCTATTGGACTCAAAGTATGTAACTGTTTTTGGACATCAAATACACAAGCATTTTCATTGGATCCTGATCTAAATCATTGGTGATGTTTTTCTCACTATTATTGTTATCCTCCTTATGTTTCCACTTTGTTGACAATATCTGATAAAGAGAAGTAAAATATAGATTAGGATTTACTTCTAAAGTACCTTAATTCTGACTGATAAGCTTTATCTTTATGTTTTCTTCTAAATGTGTGTTTGGGAATTATTTCGATAAAGTATAACCAGTCAAGGAATGTTGGTGAGCCCATGTCTTGCTGAGCAGAACTTGAGATGTTGTTCTTGAATGATCTTTTCACTACATGCTAAGTAGAGTCCTAATCAAGGAAGTTTATGGTTAGCCATGTCCCTTGTTTAGTCTTAAACACCTATCTTGAAGATTTCCCTTAAGAGTGCGCCGAAAGCAGGATCGGTTAAAAGTCCTTACCTAATCTTAGGTTACTTTTTATGTTTATCTTAAATGTTTCCCCTTGAAGAGTATGCCAAAGTTAGGATAGGTTAGAAGTCCTTACCTGATCTTAGGTTGCCCTTTTTTTTCTTATATGTTTTGTATTCTCAAGAGTATGCCAAAAGCAGGATAGGTTAAAAGTCCTTACCTGATCTTAGGCTGCCATTTGTTTTCTTCTATATTTGCTTCTTTCACCACACTTCTTAATGTTCCATACTACAAACTCAACTTAAAATATCTTCTGATATAGATTACTTTCCCTTTGAAAACCCTTGAATAGTTGATTTTGCAAGTAAACCCTTTTATGACTCCATAGCCCAATGGTTAGCACTATTTCTTGACCTATCTTCCTATGCTGAAACATCCTTCCACTTATTTCTTCCTTCACTTCACATGACCTTCTAATTTAATGATTCTGAACCAAAAAAAAACAAACAAATCCCTTGTACTTCATAACTAGCCTAACATCATATCATAAGCCTTAAAGTATATCATTCTAAAACACTCATATAGAGAGATCCCTCTTTGAATCTAAGAGGGCTAGATCCTAGGATTCCAAAGTGGTTCTGATGTTGCCTTGTCATTTAGTATGCCAATATGCTAAATCACAGGACCCCAATAGACTCCATCATCATGACATCAGGAGGGGGAATGTCAATGGGATCATAGGGATCCTCAAGTCAACCTAAAGCATACTGCGTGAGGATGGGAGAAGCATATTGGTTCTGTTCAATCTCGTACTCCTGAACTACCTCCAAAGAGGCACAGTAATGCGTAAGGGGGGGACAATGGTGAGTATAATGGCCATGGAGATCACACAGAGCATAGGGGTGGTTAGTGTGAATATTTTTTGGGTTCTTGGCTGCATTTGAAGAAGATATAGAGGCTTTAGGGACCATAGACTCAGGAAATGCAACATTTACGATGGGCTTGATATGAGGAAATTGAAGACAATGATGGGTGGCATGACCTTCAACATCACAAAAAGCACATGGGGGGGGTGTGATTTGGAGGCAGAGGAGGAGCAGGGGTTGTTGGGGGAACCTTGTCCTTGGGTGCCTTCTTGCAATCTTTTCCCTTCACACCCGAAGATGTCACAACAGGAGTAGGTTCCTGTTGAGGTGGCTGAGGCACGGAAGCTAAGGGAGTGGTCATGGGGACCGATTGAATAGGGGTAAAAGAAAGATAAGGTTTTGGCTAACCAGGTAGGGTAGTGGCTGGGGGATCAATGTACTAGACGGGATCCCTAGGGTCAAGTTAGGAAGGGATAAGCTAGCCATGACAGGTACCGAAAATACTTCAGGAGGGGGAGCAAGAAACGGTATTTGATCGGAGGGGTAATGGCCAGGAAGAACGGCTAAGAGATGGTTTAGGCGATGGGAAACAGTTATAGGAGGGTAAATAGGCTCATGGACACCAGCTGTAGATGAGGGGCCTAGAGGAGGGGGTCCTGAAGGCTGATTCAAGGGTTAGGAGTAGGCTGCGGAGGGCGGGGCTGCTAACTAGTTGAAGCGGGCCACTTGAGTTTGGACCGAGATGATTACATCATGAAAACATTCGATGAGCTGGGATCAGAGAGAGGAGGAGGGAGACCAAGGAAAGAACCAAGCAAAGAGGAGTCTTTATAGACCCTGAGTGAGACACTGGTTAGAGGTTAGACTATCTATTTATTGACCACCGAAGAGATGATGGACTTAGGGGAGGTCTGAGACTTCAATTCATAGTACGTTAACTAGTCAATGGTGACAATCTTTCTGTTATGAGGAAATCACATCTTACAGTGGACCGTATATGGGACAACATACATCACATAAGTGTAGCTACAACCTAGTATAATGTTGTAATCTAAGGGGGCATCAATTAATTCTACGTCAACACAAACAGTCTTGCCCGCAAGAGTAATAGTAAAATTGTAGAACATGCCAATGGGCTGGGAAGAGTGGACATCCCACACTTGGAGGGTGATAGTGGAACGGTCTAGCTCTGGAGATCCGAATTGTTTCCAAACCGAAGCAGACATCACATAGGTGGATGCCCCCTCATCAATGATACAACCTGAGATGTTGGAGTTACGGATCTTGACAGGGATTTGGAAGGTGACAAAATTAGGAAGGGGAAGATGTTCTGACTGGTCAAAATCTAAGACGATCAAACGATCATCTGAAGGATCCGCAATGCCCATAGCAGTTAGTAGAGCTTTTTGTTGTGAAGGGCATGACTGGAGGAGTTCCAACGTTGAGATGGAAGCAGGGGATTGCACCAAATCATCTACTATACTATACGAATGGGCAGCTTTACCAGAAGCAACATTTTGGCGTAATGGTCCCTTGGGGATCTTGTTACGAACTTCTTCCTTAGGTGGAGGGATCAGTAAAGGACCATTGTTTGTCGAAAGAGGCTCTATGGGACTTGAAGAAGGGGGCTTGGGGGCAGAAGTAGCGGGAGGCTTGCTGTACGGATGGGACCGAGTTTGAAGGTTGAGGTCAATAGTAATGGGTTGGCCAGAGTTCATCGCGAGGATAGGTGCGACATTGGGAGGAACTGAAGAGGAGGATTGTTTTCTTGGGGATGCTACTTGAGCTTCGCACATCTGATGCATCTGAGGTAATAGAGGACAATCATGGGTGTAATGACCATAGACACCACAACAAGAACATGGTTTGTTCGTGTGAACTGGCCTGTCCTGCTTGGGCTGAGTGCCCTATTGTTGGTTAGCAGTTTTAGGTGCATTCCCTTGGGGATAAGGTCCTGGATTATTGGGGGAAGATTTATTTTGGTTACCTTTCCTCTTCTTTTTGGAAGTAGGAGGATTAGTCACACCCTGATGTGCGTACACCTGACCTTGAGGATGTGGTGGCTGTTGTTACGGGGGTTGAGAAGACAAGGGAGGCTGAGGTGCTGATGCTGGAGGAGATGAAGCACCAAGATACAGATATGGATAATAAGGAGGTTGGGTAACATTGTGGTAAATAGGCTGGGAAAAAGGATGAGGCATGCAGTATCTTGGATACATGCTACTGGGAGGGGGAAAAGTGCTGGAGGAGCTGGCCCCTCCCTGAGGGAAACCAGAACCCATGGGGGGATGGGAATATGAATGAGAAAGGGCTTCAATGATACCGTTAGTGGAATGGGATGCCCTCGGTTCGTTGGCACCACCGGGTTTAGGGAGATTAGGTAAGATGGTATAAACATAACCAAACTGAGCATAGATCATGTCATATTTCAACGCGATCTGGAGGGCGGCTTCTTTGGTCTAAGGGAAATGAGAAGCGAAATCTTTACCAATAGCAGGAAAAAGGGATCTGAGAAATCAGTCCATGTAGACACGGTCTTCAAAGGTAGGGGCTCGACATAGGCTCTTTCTTCTCCACCATTCTTGGACATGATCGGATAGGCAGGTTGCAGATGATTGATGGAAAGAGGTAAAAATTTTGGTACTAATGTCATAATGAAGGGGAAGCTATAAGTAAGACAGAAAAGCCCGGGAAAGAGTCAAAAAAGTAGTATGAGAGGTAGAGGCCTGATCAACATACCACTTAGAAGCTTCTCCAGTAAGTGTACATTGGAAAAATTGAAGATGGACAAAGTCATTAGTGATGGAATTAAATGAACACCACATGTGGAAAGATCGAACATGATTTGTAGGATATTCTCCAGTAAGAACTTCAAAATTGGGGATGTCAAAAGGGAGCTTGTTGGCATAGCAGGCCAACCAGGGTCATGGTGTATGGGGTCATTGATCAACTAGTTAAAATCGGGAAGACTGAGGCCTGCCATTTTAGGGAGCAGGGGAGCAGCCGGGATAGTTCTTGTTGTGGTCCCACTAGTAGTATTCCCAGCATTAGGGTTGGGGATACCACCAGCATTAGGTCCTGGACCAGACATGGTGAAGGTGATAGGAGGAGAACCAGGGATAGAACCATAAGGGGAACCCAATGAACCAGAAGCGGAGTCGAAATGGGGACTTGGTGGAGGACTAACTCGAATCCTATGCGAAGGAGTAAGTCTCCCTAACAGAAACTGAGGATGAAGGCGAAGAAGTGTCTAGGATAAACTTCTTGGGGGTGCAATGATGAAAAACAGACATGAATCACAGAAGGAAGAGAGACCAACAAGGGTAAGGAGGTGCAGGATAAAATGATTACAATGTCGAAACAAGGGCAGAGAGATGCAGGATCAAATGATTACAATGTTATAGTCTTGGCATGTCGGTGTTAACCATGTGCTCTTCACTTAGGGTGTGCATGTATAAGTGTGCTAATTTTAATTTTCAAACCCAGACGTGTGTAGAGAAAAAAGAAAAAAAGTGTGTTGTATAACTATAAATAAATCTGCAAATAACAGTAAAGTAAATTGAATATGATAGAAAATAAACAGCTAAATATGCATCAATCTAAACCCAAGGAGGTGGGCTTCCCAAAAATTAGTCTATGGGTGGGAAAAAATCTATTCAAAACACACAAAAATAGGCAATGGATCTAAAGCTGAGAGGGACAATGATCTAAAGGTCAGATCTACTGAAAATAGGTGCAGATAACAACAAAAAACCAGAGGGAAAAGTGTTGCAAATGAGGTGGCAAAAGGCTACAACCTGAAGGGAAACAGAGGGGACCCTAGGGGAGGACCCAAAAAAAACTAAAAAGAGGTGTTTTGGATGGATGAATAACCAATCTGAAATGGATCTGAAGGTATAGGATCAGATCTAAAAAATGGCTAAACACACTAAAATTTCAGACGACTTGCTTCGGCTAAACTCCTCCTAGAAATGTGGAAGCGTACTGAAGCCCTAGGGGTTTAGGTTCTCACTTTGAAAAGTAAAACAGAGCAAGTACAGGTCTAAAATGGGTGAAGATGGAGGTCATACAACCCTGAACAATAGCCTAGACAAACCCAGAAAAATCACAGAAAAATTCCCGCAAAAAGTACATGTCGTAGTTTCTGACCTGTTTTCAACAGAGGTCACAGGTTTTAGGCAGTTTTTCACGTCCTGAAGGTCAAGGTCACAGGTTTTGGCCCAAAAAGTGTGACCTACACTTCCATCACTCTCGGGAGTAGGTTTCAAAAAAAAGTGTTGTCTCAGCTGCGGTTGATACCTGTCACCTGCGTAATAGGTCTGGAAACAAACGAAAGTTAGAATTTTTACTTTTTTAGGGTTTTAAAGGTTAAAAACAACATCAAGAAAAGAAAAACAAGAAGCTGAAGAAAAACCCTAGGGTTTAAAGCTGCTGGTCATGCAGGGATCTGAAAAATGACAGCAGTTGTAATCATAAACCCTTGTGGAGTCTCCAGTTGTTAGTGTGAATTCTAATTGCAAGTCTATGAAAAAAACTCACTTTAGCCATGCATAACAAATAGACCTAACATCATATATGGTTGTCAATTTATTTAGATCTACAGTTAGTTGACCAAGACAAATGCTACAAAATCTAGATCTATGCAGTTAAAGATATTAAACAACAAATAATAAGAGTTGCACCATGCATCCAATGAGCAAGACAAGAATGTTTTTAAAGAATTTTTGTATTATGACACTTGGGAAGGGAACATAGAAAGATGTTACCAGTCCCCCTCAATGGGATGGGTTCTTGTATGTCCTCAGTGCTTCAGATCTAAGATCTCTCTCTCTTGATGGTGTAGAAAACACAGACAAAAAAGGAACTCAATGGGAGTTCACAAGAAAAAATGGTAGCAAAATATGACAATGATGGAGGATCAAAGTCAGACCAAAAGTATAGATCCAGAGTGATTTTTAGGAAACAAAAGGTACTGAGTGAATGGAAAAAACCTTCTATTTATAACAAAATATTGATTTACTCTAGATATTGGTGCATAATTAAAATATTATTAACCAAATCCAGATCCAACTTTTATGGAATATTTTATTATATTCGTTGGAGGGAAAAAGAATTTGAATTTTGTCAAACACCTTTATTTGTAAATAATAAATAAATAAATGATTTATTTATTATTTTAAGAATGTGATTGAGTAATAATTAAATAAATAGTGACTTATTCAATTATTTATAAATGATTTAGTCAAATTTAACAAGGAATATTATTTAAATAATGTTTTAAATAATTATTCCTAGAAAATAATAAGATAAATAGTGATTTATCTAATTAATTTTCCTGTTTTGGGTTAAATATGAACATGAATATTAATTAAATTGTTATTTAATTAATTATCCCTTGAGGAAAACCAAAAAAATAAGGATTTATTCAATATTTCGTCATGGGGTTTCCTGTTTAGACCATAAACAACTTAATAAATTAAGGATTATTAAGTTATTTTTCGTAGTGAAAGCAATCCTACTAGGGTAGAATTGGTCTTACATGGTGTACTTTGGCCCATCTAATAGTAACAAGTTACATGACCAAAAATTGGTGTAACACTTTTTGAACTCTAGCCCTTGAGGGCTTACTCTATATGTGACAACCTTTACATCCTTAGTCATCGAACACATACAATACCAAGTTTTTTGCTTTCCATTAGCCCCCATATTTATTTGAATCCACCTCACCTCTAGAATTTTGTCCGAAAAACCTATAGTGTTATGTGTCCTTGTGAGACCACATGCTATAGCCACCAACCAATCAAAAAATTGTTGGGATGACTTGTAATTTCCCTTGTGATGCCATTATGTCTCACTTCTTCATCACCTCAGGCCTTTTTATATGTGTTGCACCATAATCTCCCAGTGAGTAACCACCAAAGTTATATGTCTACTAGGGACCACCAAATTTCCACTGAGCAACTATGATTGGTCGACCTGTAGCCAACCTGCATGTCATCGTGTCGTGTCAGCTAGTGACCCCAGTAAATTTGCAGTGATGTGACTTCAAAAACTTATGGGGTTGATCCTCCGAGAATATGTTTTCTAGTGATCCCCTTTCTCTAGGCTTGTGCCAATCCAAAGCCTTCCAATAATACATATCCTTGACACCTCACTAGATTGGACCGCGCCTTATTCGTGCCATTGTGTCTTGGTGTTGTGACAACCTAGTATTATACTTAAGTTCCTCAATAAATATCTTCGAGCTAAGAGCTTCAAGATTACGTGTCTAGATGATCATGCTCATGTCACACATGCCACATGGCCTCTTAGGTTTGGTCCATGTGTCACCCATTTTTTTCCCACTTGGCAACTGAAAAGTGCTAAATTTGCATGCCATATGTCACTATCCTAGATTTCCATGGCATCATATATTACATCATGTTGACTTCATCCTTAGCCTATAAGTCACATGTGTCATCTAAAACTGTAACTACCACAAGTGTATCCACTCTCTCCATTGTCAAATTGGAATGTGTCATCTCATTTGTGCCAACTCAATTTTCTTGACACCCTCTTCCATGTCTACCTAGATCCATGTAAACTCGGCTCCCTATACCCAAATATTTGATCTTGCGTTCCTTAAAAATCCTTTAAGGTGATGTGGCAAGTGGGCTCCTCTACTACTATCAAGACTCATTATGTCATTTTCATGCCAACTCACCTCATTTTTTGGTCACCCCAGGACTTCACATTGTACTAAATTTGTTTCTTCTAAGTGACATCTATCATGGTGATAAGTCCCTTGTGGGACCCTCATGCTAGCCCTCTTGAGCTTTTCATTGGTGGGACGCTCTGAAACCTCTACCAACTCACCCTGTCAACTCATCCTGACCCTAGATCCCCATTTATTTTGGCTTGCATGCTTTTACAAACCTTTGGGGAAGACCTCTCCAAGTGACTTGTCCACCAACTTTAGTTGAACCACCAAATAGGTCATCAAACTTAGTGCAAATGAACTCTGCCATTTATTTTAGCTCTCCAAATTGGAATTTTTGACCTTTTAGTGCTTTGATCTGCATTAACTTTTTATCCTAGAGACCCTTTTTAGACTTCAACATATTGTTGGAAATCTATTTCTAGGCACTGTCCAACTATGTCATTTCTAGGAGAATTTGAACTGATCTCTTGAGGTAGAAACTCCTTCAAATCCTGAGACTCCTAACCACCATAGGTATAATATTAATAACTTATTCAATTGACCTGATACTATGATGGTTCTCTACTAAATACTGCAGCCACCAGAAAACTCCCCATAATCCTAACACTTAATGTGCATCAATGCTAAACACACTATGGATCTAACATGAATGTTATCCCAATTAACATCGATGCCAACACACTTGATTCCATCTGTCATCCTACCAATCCTAATTTTCCAACATAGAATTAATTTAAAACTAAGTGATCTTTCAATATATTAGGAATTAAGAGGGATAAAAAAGAAAATAACAAGAAAACTTACAGATATTGAAAAGATCCAAGTTAATATGACTTTATGTTGATTTCTTATTATTATGTTCAATGATTTTTTTATGAACTTAAATTATTAGTGTTGACACAACACATTTACTTGATTTGAATTATAAATACACCTTGCTTCTCTTGATGCAAAAATAATTATAGTGAGAAAAATTCTTCATATTTTAAATGTATAATATTAAAATTTATTAAAAATGTAAAAGGAGTAAAAATTTGGTAATATTTTTTTTTTATCCTTTGGATAGTTTATGCCAAGGCCAAGGCTCTACTAGTGATTGAGTAGGCATGTGTTTTCAATAATTGTGTTTTTTGTATGGATAATGTATGGTTTCTATAGCATACTCAAGGTATGTAAATATTATTTTGAAAATTGATATAAAGGTCTAATGTCATTTGTTGATTTTGTTGTGTCCTACTTTATCCTAACTTTGGAATATAATTTTTTAGTTTTACTGCGACTTCCAATATTGATATTGTGACTTATACCCTTTTTTTAGACACAAATATTAATTATTTGATTATCATTTCATGTGATGATGACTCTTGTTATGCATTTTATGATTATCAAGATAGATTAGGTTAATCAATTTGATGTTACTTTGATCCAGGAAAATATTGGTGGCCACCCGTCTATTCGACTTAGACCCCAAACATTGTTTCCTAGCAGTTTCCTATTTTTCAACATAGATTCCTAATCCAATAATTTTCTGTTTTGGGCATCTTTCGAGTCTTGAACTTCTGAAGTCGTTTGAGGTCTTAAATGATGTTTTTTGGGTAAATAGGAAAGCGTGAGTATTTGAAACACATTTACAATTGAAAGGTTTTTTTCCTCGGATATACCTTTCTAATGAGCTATTGTGCACACCAAATAGAGATCGTATGCCAAAGTATCAACCCTAGAAATTTGACGTTCCAACTAACCCCATCGGGGCCAGTGCCTTTTTGTGCTTGATATCCTATGGTTAGATTTTTAGATCTTTAGGTCTTATCATTATTTCCTCATGATAAAAATTACTTTGAGCCTAATTGTAACATAGTTCAGAAGGCATGCAACCATCACATCTCTTCTTAGATATAAGATACCATAGCTTCAACTAGTTTTCCTTCATTTTTCATGTAAACGGTTTTGAACATTTTCTATTTATTAATTGAAGTTTAGTTTCATTGTATATTTTTATTTTTGTTTACTTGTGTATTTCATTTCATTCCTTCATAAATTCAGATCATACTTGTTGATATCATTGATATTATAAAACTTGTCATGCATAATTATTGATGATTAATCATTATGATCAGATGTTATTAATGATTGTCTTAGTGTGGTAGGAGACCATAATAACACGTAGGCATGTGATTGGGAAATTATTTGTAGTTAGATTATTGAGTAATGCTTGATATTAAATTTGACCTATCGTGATGAATATGTTTACAAAACATTGATGACATGTATAATGTATCCAAGAAGAATATACATGCTTGTTGAACAACTCACATATGAGAAGTGGGGTTGTATAGAGTGAATTAGATCTTCTTGGAGGGGTGGAACAACATCCTTAATTCCACCCACTAGCACTCTAGTCGTGGATTAGGTTGGAAAGTGTAGGACACTTCCACCTTAAAGGTGCACGATGTCATAAGGGTTGAACTATGGATTTGGTCACTCATTAGGTTAAACCGAAGGGAATGCATTAAGGTGATAACCTTAACTCTTAGTTGCCATTAGTCTCACAACAAGGGTGACCCTGTAGTTAATGGTTGTTTCCATTTTCATGTTGTTGTTCCCATCAATTAGTCATGTATACTTGAAGGTTAAGTGTTCTGGCACCCTTGGAATTCTGTGGTGTAATTTCTAAAGGGTACAAAAAAAATGGAACCATTTGTATTACAGTAACAAAATGACAATTTGAATTCAAGATAAATGATTAAATAATTAAAGTTAATAAGAAATAATGAACGAAAATTCTATTGGTAATTTGTTGAATTCTAGACAATATAGGAAACAAGGGTTATGGTAGTAAAATATTATCAAATTAAGAAAAATTAAATGAAGTAATGTAATATAACTAAACACTTAATGGATAGAAAACTATTGATTATATGCTAACACTCAATACTAGGCATGCATAAATTAAATATAATCTAATTAATGATAAGAAAAATGACATTCATGAGAACAATCTATGTGGAAGAAACACATGATTGCAATCTCTCACTAGAATTTGAAATTAGAGAAGGGGAGGTTTGAGACATAATATAACACTTTATAGTTAACTCAAGTTAAAGGGACATGTTGTAACACCCTCCTCCCACATTTACCAAAGTTAACCATTCTGTTGGGGTAAACATGTGACAAGAGGATACTATGATGTGATTCAACTCCCCATGTACAATTAAATAAGTGGAACTGAAAAAACAAAACCATTCTAACCCTCCACACATGCTACATAACCTTCAGGTTTCAACCAACCTTTCATGGTGAGCAACCCCTGAGACAACTTGACATTTCACTGATCTATACCCCCAGCCACTCCCATGAAAATCCATGCATGCAGTTGAGGCCTTACAGTCACTCCCACAACAAGGCATGCCAATGAAAATGGACTTTTTCAGCTGGATTATGTGCAATCGACCCCATATTTTGTGCCACTTTCTTCAGGGCCAGGACTCAGACCACTACCTAGAACTTCATGAAACTTTTAGAAATGATAAAAAACAATGGAATAATGGTAATAATTCAATCCTTGGTACAAGTACTTGATTTGACCTCTACTAGCCATGACAGACATTTTGTCAAACGTGTCACAAATACGCAATATACAGGTCATAACAGTATGAGCATAGAGGTCTCATACTTATCTGAGATCCGTAAAGAAACATTGTTTCCATATCAAAATAGCTACATTATCATCTATTAGGTCATGTATTCATTGTGCTTTCAATTAATAATAAAAACATGATGAAATCCATACATCAAGTATTTCATAAAACATACCCATAACTAGCACATAATCAACATAAATAACAAGGATATAACAACCATAAAATCCACATATAAGCCATTACATCTAGACATGAAATACCAAGGAGAATGACATATTATTAATGAATGTGAAAGCGAACTAGGTTTGGGACCTCCACGAACCACCTGACCATAGATTGGCTGAACCAAATATTTTTTTTAGCCAATCACCCTCGTACCATATTCAAAACATGAATGTGGGACTCAAAACAAAACCAAACTAGGTTTCCTTAGGCTTTACCACAATTTTCACCAGATCAATAGGAGCTTTACAAGCATGGATGCCACCAGATTTATCCACCTACACCGCAAGGAATTTTCCTATCTCTTAGTCTCTAGGATTTACCACATATCCCTTGATACAATGGTTGAGGATTCCTAGGCCTAATCAAGACTCCACCCTCCAGTATTTACTATATATCCCACAATTCATCAGTCGAGGATTCCTAGGCCGGATCGAGGGAACACACCTCTAGGATTTACCGTATGTAACGCCATTAACCGATCAAGGATTCATAGGCCCACTAAGGCACACAAAATATGTCTTTACCACAATTCCACCTTATGTGGTCCAAGGATTCCTAGGCCTTGTGTTTTTTCTTTCAGAGACCACCTCACTCAATTTTGAAACCATCCGAAAATCCAGCTCAACCAAATACAAGAGAACCCATCACACCATGGCTATCCAGAAATGGCAAGGCAAGGCTGAAGAACATTGTCACACCTAGAAAAACCCATGCAAATGATAGCAAGATAACAAATACACACATTCATGTACAATGCATGCCAAATATAGCAAGGAAATCACACATGCAAATCGATACTTCGAAATAATCTCGTTATAGTTGATTCATGTTGCTCTTCCTTGCTTGATCCTTGCCTTATTGGTCCTTCCTTTTCTTTCCTTGATCCAATGCTAGAGTGCTCCAATAAAAATCTAAGTGTCCAAAAGTGTGGGAGAGATAATAGCGAGAACTCCAAAACTAAACTAACAAAAAGGTACCAACTGATCCGCATAAGCCTTTTTATTAATGAGGCCTCTATTTTCTTCAATTTTCCATTATTTTACTTAATTTTCCTCCTCAGGTGCAACCTGTGACCTTTCACCTTCATTTTCTCATAATTTCCATTATTTTCATAAATAAAATGCCAATTAATTCCTCATGCATTCCCAAAGCCTTTTCCTTTGCATTTTCCAATTTCCTTAGCCATAATAAACCAAATGAACAACCACACTAGGATGTTTTTCCCAAAACTCAACTTGGAATACGTGTACCATGAACATGGTTATTATTTTTCCTTTATTAACCTTATTACATGGAATTTTGACCAAGGTTGTTACAGAACCATCCCCCTTGGGGGAACACCATCCTCGGTGTTCAAGGAAACCTACAACCAACAAGATTGTTGATAAGAAAAACATACTTCCCATGGAGCTTTATAACTTAGCTCGATGCGGTATTTATAATAATCAATCTATTGAGATGAAATCCAACATGAAACATAACAACATGACACCCATACTTCCTATTAGAGCTTTATAACATAGCCCATGGAAATATTTACATCCATATACATATGTACATATACCAAAAAAATCACACCAAAACATATACCAAAAACATTCGCTCAACCAACGAATAGAGATGGATACTATTAGTCATCAGTAATTTTTTGTTGTTATGAAGATGACTAAGTAATGGTAATAGATTTATAAAAAAAAAGTTTGTGAACTATTATGAGTTTTAGAAATCTCACTACCTTCATTATCCTAAACAAACCTATTTCCCTATATTTCATCTCTGCCTTTCAAAAGTCATTCTACTGCCCTTAAAGGAATCTATGTTGGGCCTATTTTCCTCAGTTTCACTTTTCATCCCTACCCACACTCTCATTCAACTCATTCTCCCTCTAAAAATTCATTTTCCCCTTTAAAAACCCTCCACCAACCCCCTTCTTTTTTTCCTCCCTTTCCTCTATTCTTCAAAATAATGTAAAAGATCCTCTTTTACATTGTTTTAATATAAATATTAAATGATGTCGGGACATTTCCTTATATATATTTGACTCTGTTTAAATGTATTAAACCCGACCCTCTAAAAGTTCTAAGCCCCTCCACTCTAATCCCTCGCTCCCTAAACACCCACATTACCCTAACCCCACCATCACATAAGCCCCGCCTTCCACGAATCCACTGCGCTCTAGTCCGACCACAATGCACCGTTGATGAAATCCATGGACTCCAATATAACGACTGTTGCTCCCTGCTTTTTGGTTTAAAAACCTTATAAAACCATCCCCTTACCTTATAAATTAAGCGCATCCTCTTAATTTATTAAAACCCGCAGGCACTATCAGCGCGTGGGTTAACACGGAAGGTGCCTCCGCAGTTGACCCTGTTGACTCTGGGGGTAACCCAGATGAATGGTCGAGATTCACTACGGGGGGCATAAGCCAAATAAGTTATCCGTACATCAAGGCCTCCCATAGTGATGTATGCGTCCATGTTGGTGACGCGCCTGGACCCCACCATCGCACTTGTCCACCACCCCCCGTCGTGCAATCATCGTCGATCTCCAATCCAGAGATCCGACGGTCCACGACGCATATCACAAATAAAGTTGCGCGGCCATTAAAACTTCCCAACCATGCGATATTGGTGGTTTTTCCCTGCACGCATCGCTTGCTGGGCTATATCGCATGCCCCCTCCTAAAAACCACTTACCGCAATTCTACCGCACGATAAACCACTTCTGGTTTTTTGAAACCGCTTTTACCTCCACACCATTTTTCAAATGCTCTCACCTCTATTCAAACTTATGCAGGTTCCGCCTTCGGAACCCTACCTCCAATGCCATTTCCTACCCTGCAAAAACCTCCGACATGCCCAAAACAACATAAAAGCGCAGTCAAGGCCCTCCCCACAAGTTTTCAAACTAACAAATTGTTTTTATGTGTAGGTTTAACGACGGAATTCCCAAAGGGATTTGGGAATTCTAATGGTCCAAAAACAACCAAATGAGCCTTTGGATGATGTTCCAGGAGCTTATATCAAATCAAAGGCAGCCCAAGGGCTTGTATCAATGTTTACCATCGATGAAACATGATCATCGATGGATAATAAACCCTCCTGCCATGAAAGGAAGCCTCCCCTGCACACAGAAGAAAAATAAAGTCAGAGAACACAGCGAGGAGAAGAAGATTAAAGATTAAAGGGCTAATCCTTATCAAAATATAAAAAAATAGAAGATTAGCCAGGTAAATCAAAATTTAAATGGTACATGTAGACAATTAACAGATTAATTAATAAAGACATAAGATCAGAAAGATAAATCAAAAGGATTAATGACAGGCAAAGATCAAACAAATTAAAGAAAAACATAAATATAAATAGGCAGTTAGAGTATAAAGACAGAGTTTGAAGGCCTAATACAGAGTTTTAGAGATAAAACAGAAGCAAATCAGCCCAAATCAAATTTGAATTAACTGCACCTACAGGCATTTAATCTTTTCGAAGATATTTATGCCACCTAATGCTTTGTTTCTTTCAATAAAGCATTAAACAATTATTGAACCTAGTCAAAGATATTTTCTATCTGCCAAGCAGTTATTGTAAAGTTATGAATAGGCCTTAAAGTCAAACATTTCATCTATAAGCCCTCAGAAGTTAAGATAGGATTTATTATTCAAAGAAATATCTGCAGATATTCCTGCCTTTAGCCTTGCATGGTCTTCAAGGAAAAGAATTCATTAACTCTGTAATAAATGACAGCCAAACCCTAAGACTTAGCTTCACCTCCTCATCTGCAGATAAATACTGCATTTGAGCTCATTATCTTGTTGGCATTTGATGACTCTTTGAAGTAATACATAGTCTTTTGGAAGTTGAAAAGAAATTGATGTCTTGGAACTTGTGGATGCCTTGATTTGTTTGTTGATGGAGGAGGTTAGATTGTAGGATCCCTAAGCTTGGTTGTTGGTGAAGTGCTTCTAATCTGTTATTGTTATTTCATGTTTCATTATGTTTCCATCTTTCTATGTTGTAGTAGAATAAAATATTTAGACTAATAAATGTTTCTAAAAGCACCTTAGTTTTGTTTATTCTTCATTGCCTTACTATTTTCCTATGCTAGGACATTTTAGGGAATTATTAATTGCTCTCTAGACCCCCTAAGCTTGTTTATTTCATGAATAGTTAAATACAGTTAGTACCAATCATGATTTATGGTTAGCCCTGCTTATTTGATGTCACTCAAACACTATTTTTTGAAGTCTCTCTCCAAAGTACCATTACTTAGGTCTTCCAAAGAGGTTTTGTTTTGATCATACCCTTTGTACTTGCTTAACTAATTGTTTTAGAGATCTTCATAGCTATAATCAATGATGTTTAGGCATTCTCTCTTCTCTGATTATAGTTATATGTGTGTCTTAAGTGTTTTTCTATCCTTGAAGGTGAAATCACTAGAAGTTAAATGAGTTTCTTGCCTTCTATATTTCATTGGAATGTTTTCCTTGAATAATTATCTACTTAAGTTGAATCAAAGAATTTATGGTTTGCCCTGTCTATTGATTGCCTCTTCATGCTTATGGTATTTAATTCCCTTTGTTAAAAATTAAATATGATAAAGGATTCTTAATTGCCCTTTGTCCTATTTTTATTCTCATAATTGAGGTCCATCTCATTACCCCTAAAAACCTTGAATATCCATTGACCAAGTTAGATTTTCCCTGTAATACTCCCCAATTCATTAATGAACTTTTCATGACTTTATTAGACTCCATTTCCCAATGACTATGAATATTTCCTCATTCTATCTATTCTGCTTGATTATATTGCCCAACCAAAATAAACAACAAACCCTGTATTTAATAACTAGCCTAAAATCAACCATTTAAAGAAAACAAGTTCATATCCTTTGAAAACAAATAGAGAGATCCCTCTCTAATTCCAGGAAGACTAGGTCCTAGGAATCCAAAGACTGGTCTGATGTTACCATGTGCATTTGGTCTACCAATCTGCTAAATCATGGGACCCTAACATTTTGGTGATCACTGTGGGACCTTCTGAGTAAGTACCAAGCCTATACATCCTTAGAAAATTTAGAAGCCCTTGTCAAACATTATCTATTGGTTTATCGCCACCTCATCAAACTCCAACATAATGGCGATCACAGTGGGACATTCTGAGTTGGTGACAATCTAAGTATCCCTTAGGACTCCAAACCCTTGTTAAAGAGTATCCAGTGATTTATCGCCACCTCATCGCCACCCCAACATAATGGCGATCACGACAGGACCTTGAGTACATAGTAGCCTAAAAAATCTTATAGACTCATTTAAACCCTCAGTTAATATTAGAAAATCAATTAATAGCCAAGAGTAGACTTTGCTTGTTTCACCATCCTAGCAAAATGATGACACAGTTAGAAGACACTCATACAAACCTTAGGGCTACATAAAGAACTCAGAAAACCCCAAAAACATCCCTAGATTGGTTTTTTGTCAATTATTGGTGGTGGAAAATAAACATACATCTTTAAAATAGCAAAAAATATCCACCTGGTGACTCCACTAGCCTCCAGTAGGCCTATTACATCACTAGTTCTCATTAGACTCCCTGGGATTATATCAAATCAGTCCTGAGAATTTTATAAGCCTAGTTATACACTATGAGAGTTTACCAAGCACTAAGAGAGGTCAGCCTTCCGAAAACAGTCCTAAAACTTTCAGCCTCTCTGAATTTTGAGTTTGAAATCTAGCTTCACATAGTATCAATACCAGATCTCATCCGGACCCAAATCCTCCTACCATAGTTGATGACCCAGAAAATATTTTGTGGCAAACTTCTAAATCCGAACATTCAACTACTGTTAGGACCATTCATAGACTCCCTTGGGAATGCATTAGGAAATCCAAATCATGTTGATGGTGGATAGTAGAGCTGAAATGATCCACCTGGCGACTCCACAACCCTCAATAGATCTAAAGACTCCACTGGTAAAGGACTCCAGAGAGGTTGTAAAGATGCAGTGACCTTTTCTCAGACTGATTGAACAAAATGTCAAGGTTTGTGGCAGACCTTCTCTATGGTGAAATTTCAAATGAGTTATCAGAAATTCAGTTTGATGATGATGATCTTTTAAAAGTTGTCTTTCTCATTTTGAGGTCAAAAAAATTTAATCCTGAAGTTAAGAATTTTTTTTTGGAGATAGTGGTTGAAAAATATGAAACTGACATTGAGCTTTTGAATTCTCAAATTCATTCATATACTTTCCAAGATCCTAAAAAACTCTTGGAAAGTCTCCCTTCCCCTAAGCAAGATGAAATTGTACTACCTTTTAACTTGCAAGCAGAAGAGGATTGTGCTTTCAAGGACCAGATTGAAAATGAGGTTTTCAAAGCTAATGTTTGGGATACAGATAACCAACCAATCATGAAAGGCTTGAGAGAAGAAAGTTTATATCCTGCCTTTGTTGATCCTGTAGCAGATTACATGAAGGTCTTGATTGGCTCAAATTTCCAGGAATGCATTATTTTCAAGGATCAAATACATCAGAAGCTGCCATTACATATGATAACTTTTTTTATGAAGGCACATGATCAAGGTATACTATTGTTTTCTTTTGACAAGAAGTCAAGTTGTTCACCCATTTTTACTGTTGCTCAACTGGCTGCACTGGCACTATTGTATTACTTAGGAAAACATAGATTTCATTAGGTTAGGATAGATAGGTATACAAATAAGCTCATCCATCTGATCATTTTTCAAAATCTTAGTTTTCAGCCTCATTCATTGTATATAACACTACTTGAGAAAAAAGAAGAAAATGAAATACAAAAACAAAGAAAAAAGTAAAAAGAGGGCAGATTTGAAAAGAGGTACAACCCCATACCCAAAAAATAGTAGTGCTAAAAGTGTGCAAGCCTAAATGCCACTACTTGTGAAAAAAAGTCTTGTTCAGTCATCTAGCTTAATCATGGTTGAACATGTTTTCAATTTATTGTTGATAAGTTAGTGAAAGAGAGATTTTCAAATCATTCAAACTTGACTTGTCAAAAAGGATAGATTAGGAATAAAAGATACTAGTTCCACATGCTCAAAACTGAACCAAAGATAAATATGGGGATGCATAGAAAATTATAGATCACATGCCCTTATTTTTCTAGTGTCGTTTGTACAAAAATAATGTTTTTGTGCATCTTGTTATAATGCCACAACCCACGGTTATTCAGATTGCCTAATCCTGATTTAAACCATGCTTTCAATTTCATGTCTGTAGCTTAGAGAATGAAGTCTATCATATAGCCTAATCTTGACAGTTAGTTAGTCTAGGTAGAGAATAAAAAGACTTCATTAGCATAATCTGAACTCTTGGAAGTAATAAGAGTAGAAGTAGATAGTTTGTTTTTGCTTTAAAAAATAAAAAATGTCAAGGGTTTGCTAGTTCAAGTGCACCCAATGAAGAAAAGAATGTTAGGAAAGGTAGGATGGGTAGGTAGAAGTTGAGTTGAAGCAATTATGTTTTCAGATTCTAAATATCACAGCTTCAAAAGAATGGTAGAAAAATCAACAAGTTAAAAAGGAGTTTTTCAAAATGCAAATCAAGACACTGGTCTACTTCTTCCAGAGATTTGATCTCTGAGGTTCTTGACACCTCCTAAAGGAGATTCCCTTCCCAATTGGAGCCACTATTAGTCATCAGTAATATTTTTTTGTTCTAAATATGACTAATTAATGGTCATAGATTTCTAAAAACAACATTTATGAACTATTGTGAGTTTTGGAAATCTCACTTCCTTCATTATCCTAAACAAACCTATTTCCCTATTTTTCATCTCTGCCTTTCAAAAGTCACCCTGTTGCCCCTAAAGGAATCTATGTTGGGCTTGTTTTCCTGAGTTTCACTTTTCCTCCCTACCCACACTCTCATTCATCTCATTCTCCCTCTGAAATTCATTTTCCCCTTTAAAAACCCTCCACCAACCCCCTTCTTTTCCTCCCTTTCCTCTATTCTTCAAAACAATGTAAAAGATCTTCTTTTACATTGTTTTAATAGAAATATTAAACATTGTCGGGATCTTTCCTTATATATATTTAACTTTGTTTAAATGTATTAAACCCGACCCAATAAAAGCTCTAAGCCCCTCCACTCTAATCTCTCACTCCCTAATCACCCACGTGACCATAACCCCACCGTCACATAAGCCCCACTTTCCACAAATCCACTGCACTCTGGTCCGACCATTCCGCACCATTGATCAAAGCCTTGGACCCCGATCCAATGGCTGTCGCTCCCCATTTTTGGTTAAAAAAATTTATAAAACCCTCCCTTTACCTTATAAATTAAGCTCATCCACTTAATTTATTAAAACCCACGGGCACTATCAGTGTGTGGGTTAACATGGAAGGTGCCTCCGTAGTTGACCCTATTTACTGTGGGGGTAACCCAGATGAACGGTCGAGATTCACTGCGGGGGCATAAGCCAAATAAGTTATATGTACCTCAAGGCCTCCCACAGTGATGTATGTGGCCAATTTGGTGACGCGCCCGGACCCCACCACTGCACCTGTCCACCACCCCCTGTCGTGCGAACACCGTCAATCTCTAGTCCCGAGATCTGACAGTCCACAACGCATATCACAAATAAAGTTGTACGGGCGTTAAAACTTCTCGACAACATGATATGGGTGGTTTTTCCCCACCACGCATTGCTTGCTGGGCTATATTGCATGCCCCCTCCTAAAAACCACTTACCGCCCTTCTACCGCGCGATAAACCACTTCCGATTTTTCGAAACCGCTTTTCCCTCCGCACCATTTTTCAAACCCTCCCGCCTCTATTCAAACTTCTGCCAATTCTACCTTTGGAACCCTGCCTCCCACACCATTTCCTCCTCTATAAAACCCTCCAACACGCCCAAAACCACAGAAAAGCACAGTCAAGGCCCTCCTTGCAGGTTTTCAAACTAACAAATTTTTTTTATGTGCAGGTTAATGCCAGAATGCCCAAAGGGCATTCTGATGGTCCAAAAATGACCAAATGAGCCTCTGGATGATGATCTAAGAGATTAAATCAAATCAAAGGTGGCCCGAGGGCTTGTATCAATGTTTACCATCAATGAGACATGATCATCGATGGATAAGAAACCCTCCTGCCACGAAAGGAAGCCTCCCCTGCACACATAAGACAAATACAGTCAGAGAACACAACGAAGAGAAGAAGATTAAATATTAAAGGGCTAATCCTTAATCAAAATAAAAAAATAGAAGATTAGCCAGTTAAAGCAGAAGTTAAAGGGTACAGGCAGACAGTTAACATATTAATTAATAAAGACAAAAGATCAGAAAGATAAATAAAAAAGATTAATGAGAGGCAGAGATCAAACAAATTAAAGAAAAACATAAATATAAACAAAAAGTCAGAGTATAAAGATAGAGTTTGAAGGCCTAATACAGAGTTTTAGTGATAAAACAAAAGCACATCAGCCCAAAGAAAATTCAAATTAACTACACCTACAAGCAGTTACTCTTTTCGAAGATATTTCTACCACCTAATGCTTTGTTTCCTTCAATAAATAATTAAACAGTTATTGAACCCAATCAAAGATATTTTCTATCTGCCAAGCAGTTATTGTAAAGTTATGAATAGGCCTTAAAGCCAAACATTTCATCTATAAACCCTTATAAGTTAAGATAGGAGTTATTATTCAGATAAATATCTGCAGATATTCCTACCTTGAGCCTTGCATGGTCTTCAAGGTAAATAATTCATTAACTCTGTAATAAATGACAATCAAACCCTAAGACTTATCTTCACCTCCTCATCTGCAAATAAATACTACATTTCAGCTCATTATCTTGTTGGCATTTGATGACTCTTTGAAGTAATACATAGTCTTTTGGAAGTTGAAAAGAAATTGATGTCTTGGAACTTGTGGATGCCCTGATTTGTTTTTTGATGGAGGAGGCTATATTGCAGGATCCCTAAGCTTGGTTGTTGGTGAAGTGCTTCTAATATGTTACTGTTATTTCCTGTTTCATTATGTTTCCATATTTCTATGTTGCAGTATAATAAAAGTTTTAGACTAAGAAATTTTTCTAAAAGCACCTTAGTTCTATTTATTCTTCACTACCTTATTGTTTTCCTCTGCTAGGACATTTTAGAGAATTCTTAATTGCTCTCTAGACCCCCTAAGCTTATTTATTTCATGAATAGTTGAATACAGTTGGTATCAAGCATGATTTATGGTTAGCCCTACTTATTTGATGTCACTCAAACACTATTTTTTGAAGTATCTCTCCAAAGCACCATTACTTAGGTCTTCCAAAGAGGTTATGTTTCAATCATACCCTTTGTACTTGCTTAACTAATTGTTTTAGAGATCTTCATAGCTATAATCAAGGATGTTTAGGTGTTCCCTCTTCTCTAATTATAGTTATATATGTGTCTTAAGTGTTTTTTTGTCCTTGAAGGTGAAATCACTAGAAGTTAAATGAGTTTTGTCGCCTTCTATATTTCATTGGAATGTTTGCCTTGAATAATTATCTGCTTAAGTTGAATCAAAGAATTTATGGTTTGCCCTATCTATTGATTTCCTCTTCATGCTTATGATATTTAAGTCCCTTTGTTAAAAAGTACATATGATAAAGGATTCTTAATTTCCCTTTGTCCTACTTTTATTCTCACAATTGATGTCCATCTCATTACCCCTAAAAACCTTGAAGATCCATTAACCAATTTATATTTTCCCTGTAATATTCCCCGATCCATTAATGAACTTTTCATGAATTTATTAGACTCCATTTCCTAATGACTGTGAATATTTTCTCATTCTATCTATTCTGCTTGATTATCTTGCCCAACCAAAACAAACAACAAACCATGTACTTAATAACTAGCCTAAAATCAACCTTTTAAATAAAACACGTTCATATTCTTTGCAAACAAATAGAGAGAGCCCTCTCTGAGTCCAGGAAGGCTAGGTCCTAGGACTCCAAAGACTGGTTTGGTGTTACCCTGTGCATTTGATCTACCAATCTGCTAAATCACGGGACCCTAACAGGTACATAGCCCACATCTGGTCCGACATCTCCCATGTAGCTTCATTGGTCCCAAAGTGATTCCATTACACTTTAACCTGCTCGATTGCTCGGTTTCAGAGCATGAGCATATTTTTCTGCAATATACACTAGGGTTCTACCTTGAATTCTTCATATGGCTCCACCTACAATAAAAACCATTAAATCACATGATAAACATATTTAACATAATTCTTAAGAAATGACACATTGAAAACCTCATGGACTTTCACTATCATAGGTAGCGCAATTCGATAAGCTATTGTTATAATCATTTCAAGAATCTTGAAAGGTTCAAAAAACCAAGGTGCCATCTTGGCACATGATCTAATCCTCAAGGAGCTCTTCTTGGTCTTGATGCGCAAAAACACTTGCTCCCTAATATAAAACTCCTTAAAAATCTTGTTCTGATCTGCATAAATTTTGTGTCTCTCCTTTCTTTCCTTTAGATTCTTCTTGGTAACCTACATTTCCTATTCCATCTTTGCCAACATATCCAGTCCAATCAACACCCTGTTAAATAGATAACTTCAACTAATGGGAGTATTACAACTCTACCCATATAGTGTCTCAAATGGAATCATCCTCAGAGACTTCTAATACCCATTATTATGAGAAAACTAAGCCAATGAAAGCTACTCCTCCCATCTCCTCTGCTGATGCATCACATACATCCTCAACATGTCCTCTGATATCCCATTGATCCTCTTTGTATGTCCATCTGTCTGTGAATGATAAGTTGTGGTGAAGGTCAACTTTTCCCTAGACGATCTAAATCTGAATGTTATTTTTTCTGTGCTAATTTCATCTTCATAATTGTAAATGTTTTTCTAATCTCTTGCTTCATGTGCATAGTTTCCTTGAGGTGTTTGTGAGTGTTAGATAGGTAAATGCATCAAGTTTTATATTAAATTCAAGAGAATTTTAACTTAAAAACAAAGTACTGAACAACAATAATAACATGTACATCAAATGATCCATTAACACGATGTTTTGATGAAGGAGTTCAGCCCTCCTGGGCCACATCTCCTTGGTCCAGATTGCATGGCTTAGGCCTATGTATTAGCTCAAATGTGAAAAATTTGATGTTTACGTTTATATACTACTCCTTAAACCTGTTTCAATTTGTTTAGAATGTCCAAATAATCCAGAATAGGCTCTTCTTGCTCCCAATTTGGTTGAGTTTTGCAAAATTTATGGCATCCCCAATTTTGGCATAGGAAACCCCATTAAATCTGGAGATAACTCCAGTTAGCACTGCTAAATTTGGGGTTGACGCAAAATTTGGTAGACCACCATATTTTCCACCGAATTAAACGCCAGTTTAATTAAAGTTAAGTTTGATTAACTTTGGATAAGTGCGAGTTAGCGCTATAAGCGCATTTTAACAAACCACGCATTAGCAATATGGTTAGTGCTTAATCATGGGATTGGGATTTAATTAAACCCAAAATTTAACATTAATCCCTCGCATTTGAATTAACTTCACTCCACCTTTGGTCATAGCCCAAAGTCCTTGGGGAGGGGACTGGCCCACGAGGCTGCCCCCCTCCATAACCCTGCCAATCATTACATAAGAATTTAAATATACATGGTGCACATAGACTGTTAAGTCTTAATGTTGTGGTATGGTGGTAAGAATGGCACGTTGTTTGGGGTAGGTTGTGGGGTCGAGCCCCGACCTCCGCGCAACTTGTATATAAATTTTTTTCCACTATATTAACTCGACCTTTGATATAAACTTGCATTTGGACTTTGGATATATTTCGTACCTTGCCATATATGAAATATTTTGACCATTAAATCCGACCTATGTAATGCAACTCGGACTTTGGACTTGGTCCACCAAAGGGGGAACGTGGTGGCCCTTGGTTGCACCACGTGTCCACCTCTAGTTGGACTATTCCAACCATAAAAAAATTTCTCATTTGACCATTAAAATAAAAATTTGACCTTAGGAGAATATATAAAAAAAATTCACCTTCCAAACTTTCCGAAGAATCCTGCAGTGACACTTGTCACAGTGTCATTGGGTGAAAAGATAGAATATT
Source organism: Pinus albicaulis (assembly GCA_034641835.2). Classification (NCBI taxonomy): domain Eukaryota; kingdom Viridiplantae; phylum Streptophyta; class Pinopsida; order Pinales; family Pinaceae; genus Pinus; species Pinus albicaulis. The sequence continues at coordinate 58,900 of JAXQQM020061548.1, read as the reverse complement.
TCCAAAATATACCTTTTTTGCTGACTGGGTTGCCATGTCACCATTCTGTCCTATTATACAATTTTTTTAATTGTTTAGGAAAAGGAACAACAGACTCTATCTTCCTCATCGGGACTTTGTTTTTTACAAAACAAATTGCGCTAGATTCCTAGTGACGAGCTCTTCGGTGTCGTTTAATTTCTAATCAATTCTGAGCACTTCAATTTTTGAGCTTTAAAGTTGAGCACTTGATCATTCATCCCCACTAGAAGCCTTTTGGACCCCAAAATCTCTTTTATTACTGATGATGTGTTTGAGAGTATAGTTCCCTCACCCTTCCAGTCTTAATCCACTAAAATTTTCCCATTTTCATCAACTGGAGATTTTCAAAAAAGCTAAGATTTTTCCTTGACTCTTGAGACCCTCTCTTGTTGTTGAAGACACTACCATGTTGCAAATTCCTTGAATTTGTAGAGTAGCAAGTTGTTCTTGTAGAAACAAACTTGTTCCTACCTCATTCATCAATCAAAGGAAACTTAAAAATTGTCTCACCTCGGACACTGTCGACATGGAGATTCTTAGCTGCTCTTTCTTTGTACTTGCATCGACAACTCTTGACCAAGTATTTTTTATATTTCCATGTTCCCTTTGGAAACTAAAAACAATCACTTATGGAACCCATGCCTTGTTTTTCAAATTTCTTTGTTTCTTTCTCTTTGACCTTTGCAGTCTCTTGCACCGACATCTTGTTTCCAACACTACTCAACACTGATTTTGACTGCTGCAAATATGTCAAATATGGTTTGCCTTTTTTCAAAGGAAACCTATTAGAGTCCTGAAACATCTCATTACAAGCATAAGAAACTTTAATGAAATCAACTTTCTCATTCAATTCATCTTTTTGTAAGGTTTGATTCAAAACATCTCTATGCTTGACCATTAACAATGTCAAACTCTGACTTGCATTCAATATCCTCTTCATTTCTCCTGCATGTATAATAGACAAACTTGTCTTCTTCTTATGCGCTCTAACTATGTACTCAATTCCATATTTAAACAAGTGATACTTATTCTCATGGTGATCAAATACTGCTTTCATATCATAAAGATATGGACTTCCTAAAATAATACCTGATATCTCAAGCAGCACCACATCAAGTTCAACTTCATTAAGAAAGTTTGAATTGATGGAAAAACTTAGTATGCACTTCCTTGTTACCTGAAAATTTTCATTCTTGAATATCCACCCTAAAGGATAAGGTCTTGAATGTATAATAGTTTCAAGGTTTAGCTCCTTAACTAAGTCTTATGAAATCGGATTAGCTTGAGAACCACTATCAAAAAGTGTGTCCATCTTGGTATGTTTAGAAACGACTCTAATATGGAATAGTTCAATTCTCGTATCTTCATCTTGAGTGGCATTGGAATAATTTGAAGAAATAGTGCTTTCTATGTGCTTACCTTTCAAACCAATGGTTGTAAGCTTTGTTTCATCTCCTGAATATGAACCTAAGTCATGTTCTATTATAGCAATAATTTTTCCCTTCTATTTGGCTTTTATTTATTTTTGCTTCAACTTTGGATAAAGTTTCCAACAATGGTCTTCATCATGGCCATTATTTGAACAATGTTTACATGTGATTTTTTCCTTCTCTCTTTTTATAGAGATATTTCTCTTTTCTCTTCCATTAAACTTGCCCTTTCCTTTACCTTCATACTCAAGGAAACCATCACTTTTCTCATCTACACTCTATCGTCGTCTTGCTTCTAAATGTGTGGCTTGAATGAAAACCTCATCTAAGTTTGTCGAATTGAGAATGAGAATAGTGTGCCTAAGGTAACTATGCAAACCTCAAATATACTTTAACAAATTTTCTTGAGAGTACAAATTAATACCCAAAATAAGAGCTCTTCTCCCAAATTAATGAGTATAATCTTGCACACTTTTCCCTTTTAATTGTCTAAAATTCTGCCAGTCCATAATGGCGTTTTGCATGTAAGCTAGAGGATAAATTTTCCTTTTAATGGCAGAAATAAAACTTGACCAAGACATTGAGATCTTACCGTAGTTTTTAATCTCTTCTTGAGTCCTTTATTCCCACCATAGAAGTGCATATCCTTCCATCCTCAAGGAAGCAAAATGAATCTTTATGTAATCTTATTGAAGGTTATGAATTCTGCAATACACCTCCAATTTATGTATACAATTTTCCAACTTCTCTACATTTACCTTGCCATTATACATTGGAAGATAAAATTTGACATCAAGTTTGAGTAAGGGTGTTTTTCCTTTTGTGGTTTTTGAGTGAGTATGGGTAGTTTTGGTTGTGGAAGTGGAAGATGATGTTGATGGTGGTGATGAGGATGATGATGAAGATGGTGGAGATGGAGGAGGCATTCCTCCACTGCCCTTTGAATTCCTCCCTTCATCCTTATTGTCCCTCTCTTCAAATAGGGTCCTAACCCTTTCAGTCAGTTCATAGAGAGCCTTCTTGTATGCTTCCTCTTTTGAAAGACCTTCATTCTCTCCAACACCTGACATGATGGCTATGGATTCAAGATCGGCTTCTGGTGCAACTTTCTTCAATCTCAGCCAAAGAAACTTGAGGTGATTCAAGTGCAGCTTCAAGTGAAACTTTGGGTGGAGATGGTGCCCTTGTGGCTCTCCTTCTTCTGGTCCTAATCTCAGGACTAGCAACCAACAGTTTCCCTTCTCCTCTCTGCAACTTCAACATTGTAAGAATAAAAAATTTGCAACCATTAAAACCCTACTTGCACAAAACTTAAGCAAATCAAGCAAATAACCTTGCAACCTTTGAACCAGGCTCTAATACCAAACTTGATCAAAATCTGAATGTTAGTTTTTTTATGCTAATTTCATCTTCAGAATTATAAATATTTTACCGATCTCTTTCTTCATGTGCATAGGTTTCTTTAGGTGTTTGTTAGTGTTAAACAGGTAAATGAATCAAGTTTTATGCTAAATTCATGAGAATTTTAACTTAAAAACAAATTACTGAACAATAGTAATAACATTTACAACAAACCATCAAATGATCCATTAACATAGTGTTTTGATGAAGGATTTCACCCCTTCTGGGCTACATCTCCTTGGTTTAACTTCCATGGCTTGGGACTATGTATTAGATAAAATGTGAAAAAAGTGTTTTTTACATTCATTTATAGCTCCTCAAACCCACTTCAATGTGTTCAGAATGTATAAATCATCCAGAATAGAGTCTTCTTGCTCCCAATTTGGTCGAATTTTGCAAAAGTTATGGCCTCCCCAATTTTGTCCTAGGAAACCCCACTAAATCTAGAGACAACTCTAGTTAGGGAAGCTAAATTTGGGGTTGGTGCCAAATTTTTTAGACTACCATATTTTCCACTGAATTGAACTCAATTTTAATTAAATTTAACTACGATTAACGTTGGATAAGTGTGAGTTAGCGCTATAAGCGTGTTTTAACAAACCACACATTAGCAATATGGTTAGTGCTTAATCATGGGATTGGGGTTTAATTAAACCCACAATTTAACATTAATCCTGTGAATTTGAATTAAATCTGCTTCGGCTTTAGTCATAGCACAAATTCCTATGGGGAGAGGGTTGGCCCATGGGGTTGGCCCCCTCCATAACCCTGCCAATCATTACATATGAATTTAAATATACATGGTGTGCATAGACTGTTAAGTCTTAATGTTGTGGTATGGTGGTAAGAATGACGCGTTGTTTGGGGGAGGTCATGTGGTCGAGCCCCAACCTTTTCCCAGCCTGTATATAAAAATTTTCTCCACAATATTAACCTGACCTTTGATATAAATTGATGTTCGAACTTTGGATATATTTCGGACCTTGCCATATATGAAATATTTTTCCCATTAAATCGGACCTATGTAATGCAATTCAGAATTTGGACTTGGTCCACTAGAGGGGGCACGTGGCAGCCCCTAGATTCATCACATGTTTGCCTCTGGTTGGACTATTCCAACCATAAAAAAAAGAAAATCTCATTCGAACATTAAAATCAAAATTCGACCTTAGGAGAATATATATACAAATTTCACCTTCCAAACATTCTAGAAAATCCTGCAGTGACACTTGTCACAGTGTCATTGGGTGAAAATGACATAATATTCCCAAAATATCCCTTTTCTGTTGACTGGGCTGCCATGTCACCATTCTGTCATGTTCTGCAATTTTTTTAGTTGTTTAGGAAAATGAACAGCGAGCTCTATCTTCCTCATCCAGACTCTGTTTTCAACAAAACAAATTGCACCAGATTCTTGGTGAAAAGCTCCTCATTGTTGTTCAGTTTCCAATTGATTTTGAAAACTTTCATTTTTGAACTTTAACACTGAGCACCTGATCAACAAACCTGCAAACAACTCCTTCCAAAACTTGGAAGTGAACTTAACATCCCTATTTGACAAAATCTTTCTTGGAACACCATGCAACCTCACTACATATTTGATGAATACTTGTTCCACATCACTAGAAGAATACATAGACTTCACTGCAATGAAGTGTGCTACCTTTTTCAACTTGTCTACCACAACCATGATGGAATCATGATGTCTTGATGTCCTCAAAAAACTTGTAATTAAGTCCATGGAAATGACCTTCCACTTCCACTTTGGAATTGGAATCAGCTATAGTAGTCCACCTGGATGCTTACATTCTGCTTTCACCTGTAGACAGTCCAAACATCTAGACACAAACTCTACCACTTCCTTCTTCAGATTCAACCAACAATAAAAATTCTTTACTTCTATCAATGTCTTATGGTATCCTGGGTGACCTGAAGAAGGTTTTGCATGAAACTCTCGCAATATAGTCTTCTTCATCTCACTATCATTTGACACATATATATTGTCCCTAAATCTAACCAAGCCATCTATTGCAATACGATAGTTCACATCCTAACCACGTGTACCCTATTATAACATGTGCACAAGCTCCATGTACTTGTCATCATGTTGTCCTGCCTATAAAATCTAATATTGTAAATATATCCCATAGGAGCTCATAGTTGTTATATGATTTACCTGTATCCTCCTACTAAGAGCATCTACAACCATGTTCTCCTTACCCTTGATGTACATGATCTCAAAATCAAACTCACTAATCATGGCCAACCATCTAGATTGTATGGAATTCATATTCAGTTGGTAAAATAGATACCTCAATCCACTGTGATCACTCAATAACACAAACCTCCTTCCAAGAAGATAGTGCCTCCCCATCTTCAATGCATATATGATCATTTCCAACTCAAGATCATGTGTCGGATAATTCTTCTCATGTTCATTCAATTTTCGTGACTCATAGAATACTACGTGTCCTTCCTACATAATAACTCCACCAAGTCCTCTCTTGCAAGTGTTGGTTTGGTTTGGGTTGACCCAGGTTCGGACTATATTGTGCACTAATAAAACCCCTGATCACTAGCCCTTTTGGCAATGACCTGCAAGTAGATCACAGTCTCACTCGAATTGACTATGGGTGGATGCAAAACTAGGTTTTTGTAGCCTTGAGGGACTACAAGAGGTGGTATTATTATATTATCTAATACTTACAACTTATAAATCACTACGCCACATTCAATTAATCACAGAAACATGCCATTTAAAACCAGAAACCATTACTGTGTTGAATTAAAATGCAACTGTAATATTTCTATTCTGTGACAGATAATAAGCAAATACCTGCATCAATCATACAAGAACACCAAAATATCATCCAGAAAATTGTTGCTTTATTATGAAGAATCTTTGAATACAACAAGTACTTGACTTATGCACTAATATGCAGGCTATCTGTGCACTCAGCTACAAACTCTTCTCTAGGCCTCTATGCACTCATGTGCAGAGCCTTCCCTTCACTACAAAATACAGATCAAAATAATTTACCCATAACTCTCTATGTATATATATCTCCTAAACATACCATTTTAACTCTATATATACTATTACATCATAGGATTACATCGTCAAAATACCATGGTCCAAATACCATGAACTCCCTAAAATAGGCAACTATGGCTCAAAACCCATTGATTCTTTACATAATCATGAAATTTTACAAAAAGCAGGGGCTTAGATCTGCCCCGAAGCCCTTATGACACCATGTGGTCCATTTACTTCCTTAAACTTCACTTTGTTGCACACTCTGCTCCATAAAATGCAAAGTCTTTGCCAAAATCTAGGCCAAGTTGGGCTACACCTGACAGGCCACCGACACTCACATGTGACTCGTCCCGAGTCACTCAGCTAGTTTTCCTCTAATATTTGTTGCAATTTTGTCATAGGCATTATTGAATTGTTGAAAAATGTCTCATACCTTCTTTTCTTCACTGCACACTTCTTCCAATAGTTCTTTCGACATTGGTCCTACAATCTTCTGCAATACTGCCTCTTCTCTCTATCGAAACTCTTGAAGCTTCCAATCCACTTCTTGAAATAGTTGGAGAGCCTCATCCATCCATGGCTAAGTTCTCTCTGTAAAAATATGCTCTTCTTTCCTTGGGCCTGTTTAGTCAATTTAGTGTCCTAAATTGTTACCATAAATTATCAACCAGGGCTAGTAAACTGATGAAGTGTAATGCATTGTATGTGCCTAAGTGTCCATTTTTCCTACTTCGTTGTTTTAAGGTTTTGTTGATGTTTTGGGAGTTTTTATATTTTGATCCTTAGCATTCTATTCTAAACTAGAAAAATGAGATTAAATCTATAAAAAAGGAAAGAAAAGGAAATGTTGTCAAATGAATTTAAAGCAGAGTTTTATTTGTCTATTTTCTAATTAAGAAATGATGAAAACTAGAAATCCTAATCCATGGAAATTGCAGCTTAATTGAAGATTCAAGAAATGAAAATAACTCAAACATTACAACTGAATCTTATTCATTCAATTAAGGTTTATTGGAAGAGATTTTGAAAAACATTAATTGTAGTGTAATGAGGATCTCCTATGACATAAAATAAAATGTTGAAACAATCAATAACTCAAAAACATTACAACTGAACCTTATTCATTCAATTAAGGTTTATTGGAAGAGATTTTGAATGAGATTAATTGTAGTGTAATGAGGATCTCCTAAGACATAAAATAAAATTCCGAAACAATCAATAACTTAAAAACATTACAATTGAATCTTATTCATTCAATTAAGGTTTATTGGAAGAGCTTTTGAAAGACATTAATTGTAGTGTAATGAGGATCTCCTATGACATAAAATAAAATTTTGGACAATTACTGTATCTATAAGTCACCAACCATTTTAATTTAAGATTTAAATGGTCTTTACTTGGTCGAGCACAGTAACTGTTAACTATGAAAGACAAGAAATGAAACCTAGGCAATCATTGTTCTTATAAGTCACTTATATATTATTCAATAGCTTTTATTTAGTTTGATCAAGCAGTTGCAAATTATGAAAGCAATAATTTGAGCAAAAAGTAAAGAGAAATTCTAAACAAAAATTGAAATAAACTTAGCTAGAAAACACATGAAACCTCCTTAGCAGCAGGGGCCCTCTGCTACCAATTCAGTGAATTCCTTAGCTCCTTGAAGATGTGATAAAAAAAACATCAAATAACTTCTTTATTGATAAACTCACAAATCTACATCCCATTCCATCTTAAGCCTTGTTACAAAACACTCTATAATCGCTTCTCTTCTTCTCCTATTTTTTCACATCATGATAGGAGAAAGCTTCCCCTATTTATACAAAAATATGAGAAGTTATATCATTAATGAGAGTCCATGAATCTCTCCCTCTATCTTTAGAGTTACAATAAAAATATGAAATGATAAGAAACATGTCTCTTTAGAGTTTCAATACAAAATAGGAAATGAGACACATATATTCTTAGATTTTTAATACAAAAAGGAAATGAAACACATATCCTCATGATCCCATGATCTTCTCCACTCAAATTCGAATTTGGTTTTGGTAGGCCACATAAAAGTCTTTTAGAAGCTTCCTTTTGACCTACACATGGCAACAATCTCATCCCACTTGTTGGGTATAAGCATATGCACATTATTTTCTAATTTTTAACCACAAATTCACTTAAAAATGCTAAGAATTAATAAAGTTTGAGAAAACATAAATGTAACCCAATAGTGGTAGTGGTAATGTAAATGTAATGAAATGGAGGTGGAGTGAAGGTGGTAATATGGAAATATAAGTGAAAATTTAATGGAAGTGAATGAAAATTTCAAGGCCCAACATACCCCCCAACTGAAGCTATTGCACATCCTCATGCAATCTATTACATTAATTCTTTTTTATCCTTGAGCTTTGACTTAACTTTGCGTGATATCATTTGATAACTTCATACTTCTGCAAAGTGTTTTACTTGAATTTCAACATGGTTGGTTCTTGTGTTACAACCATATTTTTTTGTTGCATTCAATTTTGACCTTTGATCTTTGCATAATGATAATTTGATTTTTATTGCAAAGTATATCTTTATTGGATTGCATCATGGCTAGTTCTTATGTGACAACCATGATTGTGTTTGTATCCAATCATCTTTTGAGTACTTTTGAAAAGCCATTGTATGCTCATAATAATAATGTAATAGTTAATATCTTTTGGAATTATGTGGGTTTCTGAATGTGATATGAACGTGGAAAAGTAGGAATATGAATGTATTCCCCCCCCTAACTAATGGTATTGGCAATTTTATGAAATGAGGAAGAGATGTTTTTTCCAAAAATTATCATTCTAGCTGTTAGGTATCCATAGTTTGCAAGATTGGCAAGAACAAATGCTGCAGAGCCTACATCAAAACCACTTTGGAATCCTAGGATCTAGCCCTCCTGGATCCAGAGAGAGATCTCTCTATATAAGTGTTTTCAAAGATATTTCTTTAAAGCTTATGATATGATATTAGGCTAGTTATGAAGTACAAAGGTTTTGTTTGTTTTTGGTTGGGACGGATATCATCAAAATGAAGTTTTTTGAAGGGTAAAGGTGTGAGTAGGTTGAGGGAATGGTTCAGCTGATAGGATAGGTAAGAAAAAATATCAATCCATTGGGCTATGGAGTCACAAAAGGATTTAATTGAAGTTTCAAGAATGGTCCATGGGGCAAGTCATCTATATCAAAGGATATTTTTAAGTTGAATTTGTGGTTTGGAACATTAGAAAGTGTGGTGAAAGAAGAAAACATGTAAGAAAACAAAGGGCAGCCTAAGATCAAGTAAGGACTTTTAACCTAGCCTACTTTCAGCATACTTTCAATGGAAACCATTTAAGATAAAACAAAGAATAGCCTAATATCAAGTAAGGAATTTTAACCTAGCCTGCTTTTAGCATATTCAAAGGAAAAAATTCAAGATAAAACAAAGAATATCCTAAGATCAAGTAAGGACTTTTAACCTAGCTTGCTTTTAGCATACTCTTAAGGGATCTTTTCAAAGCAACTGTTGGAGATAAACTAGAGGACAAGCCTAACCATAAACTTCTCTAATTCAACTTTAATTAGTAGACTTTTCAAGAACTTTCAAAGACAACATCTCAAGTTATACTCAGTAAACATGGGCTCACCAACACTTCACTGGTTATACTCTATTGAATTATCCTTAAAACACAATTAGAAGAAAACATAAAGATAAAGATTTATCAGTGAGAAATAGAGTACTTTACAGTAAAATCCTATTCTATATTTGCTGTTCTTTATCAGAGAAAGTGGACAGTATGGAAAACATGAGAAAAATAACAATTACAGTAAGAAAAACATCACCGTTGACATAGATCAGGATCCCATAAATCAGCTTGTATATTTTATGTTCAAACTAGTTACAATCTTCAAGTCCAGTGAGTCTTTTACAGCTTCAAACTTCTCCTCTCAGCCTATCTTTCTTCAATTACAAAACAAAGTTTTAGCAGCCTCAATAGCTATTTACATTCAACAAGTATTCAACCAAGAATAACAATGAACTCCTCATATGGTATATATAGGTAAGTTAAGGAGGTGGAGTGAAATAAAGGGTCAATTATTAAATTAATACAGAGTAAATGCTTCTCAACCTTTGGGAGGCCTAATGGAGAAGATATCAAATGTTTTAACTCCGCTAATTGATTTTTACATTAAATTTCATCAACTTCAGTCACTTTTCTTGACTTTTGAGGCTTTGGTAGGCTTGTAATTACTTTATGAGTTGTCTTTGGCAAATATCTCTGACTATGCATTCAATTTGTATTCTTTTGAGTAAAATGAACTTGTAGGTGGTATTTTGATCTCTATAGGAGTAACTACTTCGGTGATTTGGCATTTCAAGCATTCTTTTGGTGATCTGTCTTGATTTGTCACTTTAAATACTGATTTAGGCCTTGTTCTTGCTTTTGGGCCTTTATAATCATCTTTGGGCTTTTTGTCCTTTCTGCTGACTATTTTAACTTTTAATCATCTTTCTGCTTTATTCACTATGTCTTTATCCTTTAAACTGTAGGATTAAGTCTTCTAATCTTCAGTCTTTTGACTTTAATCTTCGTCCTTTAACCTTTTAATCTCTGTCTTCACTTTATCTTCTTCTGTTTTATTTTCAGTGTACAAGTGGTTTTCTTCAATGCGGGAGGGTTTGATTATATGACCAATGCTCATAAAACATTGATTAAAACCTTGATTTTACACCCCGAAAGCTTCTTTTCTGCATTTTATTAGGCTTTGAGGATCTTGATCCTCGGCCCTATGCCACTATTCCCTTGGCTGTGGGACGGTTTTTATGAATAATCTGCCTTTTAAACCCTGCAACCAAACACACAATTTGTTATGTAAAACCTGTGAATTTGGGGCTAAACTGCTAGTAGAGGCTTAAAGGAGGCGGAAGGAGCAGTGAGGTAGAAGGAGAAATGCATGGAGGGAGGCGAAAATATGAAGAAAACGGGTTAAAAATTGTATTTCTGTGCGAAATGGAAAAGTGGTTTTGCGAAAACCATTGGTAGTTTTTGCGTAGCATCCAGGCAGTAAGTGGTTTACACCCGAACAAATGCGATATCGTCCGTTGAATGACACGCGTCCACCCCAATACCACCGTTTTCGCATGGAAGTTGCATGCTGGTGGGGTTTGGTTATCAGAATGCATCAGCCATCCGATTTGTGGGGTTGCAGATCAATGGTGGAAAATGCATGCGATAGATTGAAGTTGTGCGGTGAATAGGGCAGTGGAAGCCAGGTGGCAAGCAGCTATTGGGAGATGTTTTGCGTAGTGGGTGGTAGGCCCATGCTGACGTAAGCAGTTTTGTTTGGTAGCATGGGTATGTTTATAAAACAAGACGAAGGGTGAAGCGATAATGATCGTTAGATTGGGTGTTTCGACGGTCGAGATGCGTCGAAAGAGCAAATGGAAAGGGGATATATGGGGAGCGCGTAGCCGTTGGATCAATAACATCGACGGTGGGATTTTCCTGAGGAAATAATAGAACGGGGTAAAGGGGAAATGAAGCAGAGTGATGACAGTCGTTGATCTTGGTAGATCAATGGTGCAAATCCTATCGGGAGTTGATTCATCGGCAGAGGGAAAAAGAAAGGGAAACGAAGAAAAAATATGATTTGTCGATGCCGATGGGGCTTAAAGGTAAGTGTTGGGCATGGTCCTGGGGAGGAGTAAGGGACCGGGAGTGGGGTATGAAGAGAAAGGGAAAAAGGGCTAAGAGGAGGGGTGAAGGAGGTCTGTTGGATTGAAAAGATCAACAGCGAAGATTGCGTCGTGGAATCGCACCAAGGCTTGAATGGTGCGAGGGGAGGGGAAAAAGCGAATTAGCGATGGCCATTGGATTGAAAATATCAATGGTCTAGATTGTATCGGAGAAAGGTGGGTAGAGGGGAAAGGTCAGAGGAAAACAAAATTGCGAGATAGCGAGGACCGTTGGATCCGAGGGAGTCAAATCAATGGTGAAGATCTAATCATGGAGGATGGACAGGCAGGAATGAAAGAATTCATGCAAAACAACACAAACTGTTCGATCATGCTTGATCGACGGTGGAGATTTTGATCGTGGGATTGCATCGGCGGATGGAAAAGAGTCAGGAGACAAGGGGACTAGGGATTTGCGACGCGTCGATGCGATGAAGTGGAGTGATGCGATGGAGCGATAGTCGTCAGATCTTGGGGAAGATAGATGGTGGAGATTCCATCGGGAGATCGGCATATTGGCATAAAAAAGGTAAGAGGAAAGAACAATTGGAAACGTCGATGCGTGATGCGCGATGGGGCTAAGGCCTTGGTCGCGGGTGTAGGGTTTTATGGTGAGGAAGGGACGGGGAGCTTAAGCCAAGGGGGCTTAAAGCCTTATGTTTGTTTATGAGTGGAAAAGGCCTAAATGAGGCTTTTTTGGGGGTTTTAAAGGCTTCCGATAGGTAAAATAGGGATTTTTTAAACCAAAAAAAGGGGTTTTCATGGTTAAAAAGGGTTTTTAGAAGGTTTGTTTTAGGGAAATGAAGGGTAAATGAGAAGGAAAAAAGGGGATTTTCAGAGGTAAATGGAGGATAAATAGAAGGGAAAAATGAGTGGTATGAGGGGATTTTGGAGGAAATTATGAAGGTGAAAATATGGAGAAAATGGCTGAAAATAGTCTCCTTTATACAACAAGGTTTCTTGAGGATTTTTTGAAGGAAACTGCAGTGAAGATTATTCTTGAGTTAGAAAACACCAGAAAGCTTCACAAATGAGTAATTTTCTATGAAAATAATCTCTTGAAGTCTCAAGACCTGTTTTAGCCATCATTTTGCTATGACAAAAAATTATCGATGGCTAACAGTGGCTCCAGTTGGGGATGGTAGCTCCTTGGAGGTGTCAAGAACTTCAGAATTTTATCTTTGGAATGTAAACCTGTGCCTTATCCTTGACAAAATTTTCTTCCTTGATCATGCTGCTTAAAAAGATGATCAGTACTTTATATCAACAAACAAATTTCTCCCAAACATTCTACCTACACAACCTACTTTTCCTAACATTTTTTCTTCATAAGGTGCACTTGGACTTGCAAACCTTTTGACATCAACATTTTATTATTTTATTGAAAGCAGGAAACTAATCTAAATCTACCCTTATTTCTTCCATGCGTTCAGATTAAACAGTTGAACTCATTAATTCTCTACCTAAGCTACTATCTGCCAGGATTAAACTAGGCAGATTTTATTCTCTATTTTCTAAAACAGAAATTTAAATACAAACAAACCAGGATTAAGCTGTCTGATTTGCTGTAAGACTATGGCATAAAAACAAGTTGCACATAGACTGAAATTTGCAGAAATTTAAGACAAAACAGTGAAGGCTTAAGATCTGAAAATTTACAAGCATCCTTCATTCTTCTTATGACTCAGATTTTGATCTATTTAGAGTCATCCTTTCTTTTGATTCTTTGGTTCAAGTTTTCAGTGTATTAGAACCATTATTTTCTTTTCCTTTGGCTCAGATTTTTGTCTGATTAGAGCCATTTCTTTCTATCCTAATGTAATCTACTGATAAGCCGAGATTAAACAGTTTGGCAAATCTTCTTCACTAATCCTATCAGCAGTAAAATGAAATCTATGTACTCATGTTTAGGCTATATGACTAAATAGCAGTGATCTTTCAAGTAGTGGCATTTAGGCTTGCACACTTTCAGATTTGTATTTTCTTTTTTGGTATGGGGTTGTACCTTTCTTCTTTTATATCTGCCCTATTTTTCTCTTTTTCTATTGTTTTTGTATTTTTCCTTTTTTCAAATTCAAAAATCAGTGTTATATATTCAAATTCAAAAATCAGTGTTATATACAATGAAAAAAATCTTTGAAACTAAAAAATATCAGTTAACAGAAATAATGTTTGAGAAGCCTGTCATTGACAGGACCTCCAAAATATTCAGCTCCATTCAATTCTTGTAGAAAGAATGCATTGTTTCCAATGGCAGATTGAATAAGATAAGGGCCTTGCCATAAATTATCAAATTTTCCATGTTTGCCCTTATCTTCTCTCCTTGAATCCCATTTCAATATTTTATCACCAATCTTAAAATCACTTGCCTTGGTTCTTTTGTCAAACAGCTTCTTGATGTTTTCTTGTAGTTGCTATGCTCTGATGTATACTTCTTCCCTGGTTTGTTGTATATGTATAGTCTGGTGTATTCTTCTTGTCATATCATCATCTTCAGAATATACTTCTTGGATCAACTTCATAACTGGCACTCCTAAACTGGTTGGAAATACTGCATCAATTCCATAAAATAACTAGTAAGGCGACATCCCAATTGAATTTTTAACTATCAATCTGTCTGCCCATAACACATGTACTAGCTTACTGTGCCATGATTTCTTGTTATTTTCCAGCAACTTCTTGATTATGTTCACCAAAATTTTATTTGAGGATTGCACCCAATATAATTTGATATTTATGACAAAATTCCACCATATTTTTAGATCCAAATGTAGCAGTATTGTCAGTTATGATCTTTCTAGGACAGCCAAATCTAGACAGTATATGGTTTTCAAGGAATGAAATGATAACTGAGTCTATGGAATTCCTAGATGGGATGGCTTCTATCCATTTGGTAAAATATTCTGTTGTTGTGAGGATCCATCTATGTTGGGCAGATGAGGCAAGATGGATTTCCCCAATGAAGTCTAGACCCCACTACTAAAAAGGAGCTTCAACAGTGATTGGCTGCAGAGGTAAGGGAAACAGTTTTCTTTTGCCTTCAAAAATTTGGCATTTGTGACAGGCAAATAATCTAAGTTTAATGGTTTCATCATCTATCTCATTTCTATCAAAATATTCATTCATCTTGTCCACATGTATTTGAGCAGTAATAGTACCACTTGCATCATATAATGGAATCTTGGACTAATAGTCCTGTGGAAAATTTGCTAAAGGTAAAGGAAGGATTATGCGAGCATACCATGCTGCCATGATAGGAGGTTGTGGAAAAAATGGGGGGTTTACAAGTGGAGGGTTTATGAAAGGAGGAGGAGGATGGAATGGAGTAGTTTGAACAGTGGGTGTATGGATAACAAAAGTACTTGGACTAGAAAAAGACTGTTGAGCAAATCTAGGATGAGAAAAACCAAAGTTATGAATGAAATGAAGGTTAGGTGGAGTGGTTTCTCTACTATCAGTATGTTCACCACTATGTTGGGGTGAGTGTGGAGACTCAAAGTATATATGATCTATATCTCCAAGTGACTTAGTTCTGGATGGGTTTATTAATTCAACTTGTGTATTTTGCAGAGTTGTGAGATCTTCAGGTACATAATTAGCTCTATGAATTGGTCTGACAACATTTGAAGTCTTGGATTTAGGAGATTTCCTAAGGATACTTTCTGGATTATCAACTATCTCAGGAGGATTTGGGTCAGGATAGGCTCTAGTATAAATTCTTCTAGAAACCACTATGTGGTGTTTTTAGACCTCAAAGATAAGAAAATTTCAGCCAAGTATGACAATATTTTAAAGGCTAACTAATATTTTTCCAAGAAAACTCAATCCTCAAAGTTTTCTTAACTGGGTTTGAATGATGTTTGAAAGATAAAAGGATTTCCCAGTGGAGTCTTAGGAACAACAATTAGGGTCAACAGGCCTACTGAACACCAATGGAGTCACCAGGTGAATTATTTTTACTTGTTTTCAAGGTTTGGTTGTTTTTCACCATCAACAATCAATAATAACCATTCTTGGTGACACTTGTCTCTTTTAGAAATAGGGGTTCGTTGAGTTGTGAAGTTATCTGTTACTCAATATTATTTCTCCCCAATATGGTCACCACTCTGTTAGGTCTCTGTAGTTTGCAAGATTGGCAAGAACAAACGCTGCAGAGCCTACATCAAAACCACTTTGGAATCCTAAGATCTAGCCCTCCTAGATTCAGAGAGGGATATCTTTATATAAGTGTTTTCAAAGATATTTCTTTAAATCTTGTGATATGATATTAGGCTAGTTATGAAGTACAAGGGTTTTTTTTGTTTTTGGTTGGGATGGATATCATCAAAATGAAGGAAGTCTTTTGAAGGGTAAAGGTGTGAGTAGGTTGAGAGAATGGTTGAGCTGATAGGATAGGTAAGAAACAATATTAATCAATTGGGCTATGGAGTCGCAAAAGAATTTAATTGAACAACAAGTTTCAAGAATGGTCCATGGGGAAAGTCATCTATATCAAAGGATATTTTTAAGTTGAATTTGTGGTCTGGAACATTAAAAAGTGTGGTGAAAGAAGAAAACATGTAAGAAAACAAAGGGCAGCCTAAAATCAAGTAAAGACTTTTAACCTAGCCTACTTTCAACATACTCTCAATGGAAAACATTTAAGATAAAACAAAGAATAGCCTAAGATCAAGTAAGGACTTTTAACCTAGCCTTTTTTTAGCATATTCAAAGGAAAACATTCAAGATAAAACAAAGAATAGCCTAAGATCAAGTAAGGAATTTTAACCTAGCCTGCTTTTGGCATACTCTTAAGGGATCTTTTAAAAGCAACTGTTGGAGATAAGCTAGAGGACAGGGCTAACCATAAACTTCTCCAATTCAACTATAATTAGCAGACTTTTCAAGAACTTTCAAAGACAATATCTCAATTTATACTCAGTAAACATGGGCTCACCAACACTTCACTGGTTATACTCTATTGAATTATCCTTAAAAGACAATTAGAAGAAAACATAAAGATAAATATTTATCAGTGAGAAATAGAGTACTTTACAGTAAATCCTAATCTATATTTGCTGTTCTTTATGAGAGAAAGTGGACAGTATGGAAAACATGAGAAAAATAACAATTACAGTAAGAAAAACATCACCATTGACATAGATCAGGATCCCATAAAACAGCTTGTATATTTTATGTTCAAACCAGTTACAATATTCAAGTCTAGTGAGTCTTTTACAGCTTCAAACTTCTCTTCTCAGCCTATCTTTCTTCAATTACAAAAAAAAGTTTTAGCAGCCTCAATAACTATTTACATTCAACAAGTATTCAACCAACAATAACAATGAACTCCTCATATGGTATATATAGGTAAATTAAGGAGGTGGAGTGAAAGAAAGGGTTAATTACTAAATTAATACAGAGTAAATACTTCTCGACCTTTGGGAGGCCTAATGGAGAAGATATCAAATGTTTTAACTCTGCTAATAGATTTTTACATTAAATTTCATCAACTTCAGTCATTTTTGTTGACTTTTGAGGCTTTGGTAGGCTTGTAATTACTTTCTGAGCTTCCTTTGGCAAATATCTTTGACTGTGCATTCAATTTGTATTCTTCTGAGGAAAATGAACTTGTAGGTGGCATTTTGATCTCTGGAGGAGTAACTGCTTCGGTGATTTGGCATTTGAAGCATTCTTTTGGTGATCTATCCTGATTTGTCACTTTAAATACTGATTTAGGCATTGATCTTGCTTTTGGGCCTTTATAATCATCTTCAAGCTTTTTTTCCTTTCTGCTAACTATTTTAACTTTTAATCATATTTCTGCTTTATTCACTATGTCTTTATCCTTTAAATTGTAGGATTAAGTCTTCTAACCTTTGACCTTTTGACTTTAATCTTCATCCTTTAACCTTTTAATCTCTATCTTCACTTTATCTGCTTTTGTTTTCTTTTCATTGTATAGGTGGTTTTCTTCGATGCGAGAGAGTTTGATTATATGACCAATGCTCATAAAACATTGATTAAAACCTAGATTTTACACCCTGAAAGCTTGTTTTCTGCATTTGATTAGGCTTTGAGGATCGTGATCCTCGGCCCTGTGCCACTGTTCCCTTGGCTGTGGGATGGTTTTTTGAATAATCTGCCTTTTAAAACCTGCAACCAGACACACAATTTGTTATGTAAACCTGTGAATTTGGGGCTAAACTGCTAATAGAGGCTTAAAGGAGGTAGAAGGAATAGCGAGGAAGAAGGAGAAATGCGTGGAGGGAGGCGAAAATATGAAGAAAATGGGTTAAAATTTGTATTTTGGCGTGAAATGGAAAAGTGGTTTTGCGAAAACCATTGGCAGTTTTCGCACAGCATCCAAGCGGTAAGTGGTTTACGCCTGAACAAACGCGATATCGTCCGTTGAATGACACGCGTCCACCCCAATACCACCGTTTTCATGTGGAATTTGCACGCTGGTGGGGTTTGGTGATCAGAATGCGTCAACCGTCCGATCTGCAAGGTTGCAGATCAACAGTGGAAAACGCGCACGATAAATTAAGGTTGTGTGATGAATAGGGCTGTGGAAGCTAGGTGGCAAGCAACGATTGGGAGATGTTTTGCATAGTGGGTGGTAGGCCCATGCTGATGTAAGACGTTTTTTTTGGTAGTGTGGGTATGTTTATAAAACAAGATGAAGGGTGAAGCGATAATGACCGTTAGATTGGGTGTTTCGATGGTCGAGATGCGTTGGAAGAGAAAAGGGAAAGGGGATAGACGGGGAGCGCGTAGCCATTGGATCAATAAGATCGATGATGGGATTTGCCTAAGGAAACAATATAATGGGGTAAAGGGGCAATGAAGCATAGTGATGATAGTCTTTGATCTTGGTAGATCAACGGTGCAAATCCTATCGGGAGTTGATTCATCGGCAGAGGAAAAAAAAAAGGGAAATGAAGAAAAAATATGATTTGTCGATGCCGATGGGGGCTTAAAGGTAAGTGTTGGGGCATGGTCTTAGGGAGGATTAAGGGACCAGGAGTGGGGCATGAATAGAAAGGGAAAAAGGGCTAAGAGGAGGGGTGAAGGAGGTCCGTCGAATTAAAAAGATCAACGGTGGAGATTGCGTCGCAGAATCGCACCAAGGCTTGAATGGTGCGAGGGGAGGGAAAAAAGTGAATTAGCGATGGTTGTTGGATTGAAAATATCAATGGTCTAGATTGTATCAGAGAAAGGTGGGTAGAGGGGAAAGGTCGGAGGAAAACGAAATTGTGAGATAGCGAGGACCGTTGGATCTGAGGGAGTCAGATCAATGGTGAAGATCTAATTGCGAAGGATGGACAGGTGGGAATGAAAGCAATCATGTGAAACAATGCGGACCGTCCGATCAGACTTGATCGATGGTGGAGATTTTGATCGCGAGATCGCATCGGCAGAGGGAAAAGAGTCAGGAGACAAGGGGACTGGGGATTTGCAACGTGCCGATGTGATGAAGTGGAGCGATGTGATGGAGCGATAGTCGTCAGATCTTGGGGAAGACAGACGGTGGAGATTCCATCAGGAGATCGGCATATCGACATAAAAAAGGTAAGGGGAAAGAACAATTGGAAATTCCAATGCGTGATGCGCGATGGGGCTAAGGCCTCGGTCGCGGGCACAAGGTTTTATGGCGAGGAAGGGACGGGGAGCTTAAACCAAGGGGGCTTAAAGCCTTATGTTTGTTTATGAGCGGAAAAGGCCTAAATGAGGCTTTTTTGAGGGTTTTAAAGGCTTCTGATTGGTAAAATAGGGATTTTTTAAACCATAAAAAGGGGTTTTCATGGTTAAAAAGGGTTTTCAGAAGGGTTTTTTAAGGGAAATGAAGGGTAAATGAGAAAGAAAAAAGGGAATTTTAAGAGGGAAATGGAGGATAAATAAAAGGGAGAAATGAGTGATATGAGGGGATTTTGGAGGAAATTATGAAGGTGAAAAGATGGAAAAATGGCTGAAAACAATCTCCTTTATACAACAAGGTTTCTTGAGGATTTTTTGAAGGAAACAACAGTGAAGATTATTCTTGAGTTAGAAAACACTAGAAGGCTTCAAGAATGAGTAATTTTCTATGAAAATAATCTCTTGAAGGCTCAAGACCTATTTTAGCCATCATTTGCTATGACAAAAATTCACTGATGGCTAACACTAACTTTTCAAGGAATTCTATGGTAAAAAGTTAGAAAATGACGTACCTTAACTTACCCTTTGGAAATGGATGAGTTGCATGTGTGTACTGAAGAATGTGGTTGTTGATGTTGTTGGACTATGTAAACAAATGGATTTGATCTGCTTCTTTGTTCTCTTTGTGCTGATGACAAGATTGGGATCTTTATTATTGCTGATACAAATTGATTCCTTCTGCAAACTGTTGAAATGATGTAGTCTTCAATCGTTACAAAATATGATGGTACAATTCTAGTCATGCGAATAAATGTGTTGATGTCGAGCATGAAGAGAAGTCATTGGATTACCGACCATTGATGAATGTCATTAACCAATGCGAGGCAAAATCATCATTATTTTCAATGAGTGTCAAGGTACCTAAGTATATCTTGCGAAGTGTGAATAGATGGGCTGATGTCGAGCTACTTGCAAGATCTAACGATCAAGGGACATTGATGTATTCCCATGATTTTCAGCGAGAGAACTTGTCATTAATGCATACAAGCCTCAAGGTACTATTAAGGACTCTAGTATTGGACCTAGATAATGTGCTGATGTCGATAGGTCAAGACTTATTAGAAGGAAGGCCTTAAGGAATCCTCCATCATCTAACGCGAGCTTGAAAAAATACTTTTTTTTAAAGGAATATGGATGAAAATTTTTGCAGTGGATCAAGGTTTATTTGATAGAATGAAAATAGAAATGAAATGAATCAACTTTGTAGAGGAGTTGAATGGCTTTATTGCTAGGCTAGTAAAAGCAAGGCAAGAAAATATAATGACTGGGGGAAAAAAATGAGCAGTGAGGGAAAATGAGATGCAGATTTTATTGAATGACTAAGTAGAAATGCAATAGCGAATGTAAAGGGAAATGAGAATGGAAGATGAAAATGGAAAATGACAATGAGCAATAGGCATGTAAGTGAGCTTATTGCTTTTATATATGGAGTAGACAAAAATTAATGGAAAGTGTATATGAATGAAGGAAAATGAACAACTAACTTTTGCTGGGAAAAATAACTCTGGCTTGCTTTGAAGTTCTTGGTTGGATTTACAATTAAAAAGGGAGGAAAAGTAATGGTCTTGATGGATATGAACATGGACTTGTTCTTATGTTTCTCATGAAATCGATCATTTGAAAACCAATTGTGCGCTCAATTAGTTTCCTTCAATGATCATTCAATCATCCCAAACCTGCAAAAAAACTTGACATAAAGAACACAAGTGTGTTAAAAAAGAAGTAGCTAATTTATTTCTGATTCTTATGCAAAAATTAAACGTCAAATGAAACAGATTAAGGTAAATCAAAAAGTTCTATATTTGACCCAATTCATGATATCAATAACAATCCATTTTTAAAGAGTAACCATGAAAAATAAATCAACTCCCTGTTGTCGGATGACTTCATGCACTATGCTTAGTAAAATAATTGGCATCACAAAGATTCGATGTGTCCTGCAAGTTAAAACTTCATATAAGAATACACATTAACAATATTAATGCCAAAAGTTTAGAAATCATCTAAATAAACTTTCAATTGTCCTGCAAGCCATTATTAAGAAGAAATTATAATTTTTTTTTTTGAATGATTTTATTTTAAAATTTTCTTTATTAAAAATAAATTATTAATAAAGAATATTTTTTTTTTAATAATAATTTTTGTTTTTTTTGTTTTTTTTTTTTAATGAAATAAAGCATTGATGAAATAATCATCTTTATGAATATTTTTTATACTAAGTCATGCCAATGCCTCCTTCATGCAAGATAAAAATAAAAGGCTTGAAATTTTTAAAGTCAAGTTCCTAACTATGAAGGAGATGGAGGCAGAATCCTTCTCAATTTATACAACTTGCATTTGATGCACATGTGATAATGCATTTGCCTCAAATAATCCATTTGTCACTCATAATGTGCCACCACAAATGAATCTGCCACATTTTCCTTCAGAAAATTAGATCCTTGATTATTTCTCAAAATTGAATTTTATAAAATCGTGATTGTTTACATAAAAAAAAAACGTTTTTCTCTCACACACATTGCAAATTAGTGCTCCGAAGAACTCCGAATTTCTCCCAAATGGCTGTGAATTTCAGAAGGTTCTTATAATACTACCTAATTCACCCCATTCCCAAAAAAACTCATGTTTTATTTTTTTATAATTCACCTCGGTTTGCTCAGAAAATGCATTTTAAAATCGGGTGTTTTTATCAATTACGCATTTTGTTTTCTGGCAATTACTTCTGCAATAAAATTGATGTGGTTTGATTTTTTATTTTCAGTCCTCTCCTTATATCTCCACATCTTATTTCTCAAAATTACAAAGTTTAATGCACCTTATCACTCCAATTTGTTTTTTTTTTTTTTAAATAAACATCAATTGTATTAGAAAATCAATTCCAATCTGCACCCTTGTGACTCCCAAAATATGTTATCTACTCCTTTTTCCTAATTCTCTCACTACTTACTTAAAAAAAACATTAAAACACACTATTCATCTTTCCACTTATTCCCTCTCATGAGCTTTACACTCATATGTGTCCTCATGAAACATATGTAATTTAAATGGCATAACCTTTTAAAATTATTACATGTCTTTTTAAAATTAAATGACTTTAATGAAATTTATGAAATCTTATGCGTGGAAAATAACTATACACCATTCCATGAGTGAAAGGAGGGTACTTAATCATTCACTACCTCTCGGTTGGCATTGTCTGCTATGTTCACGTTTTTTTTTTTTTTTTTTCTTTCGGCGAAATGACTCATGCTCCAGCATTGAGTGTGATGAGGAATGCTTTTGCCACAACTTTTCTGCAGATTTTTCTTCCTTGGATTATATCGCAGCAATTAAAATTGAAACTTGTGCCCCTTCTCTTGACGAATTTGTGCCCCTTCTCTTTAACGGCTTTGGTGAAGAGCTCGTCCAGATTTTGTATGTAGAACTTCATGCCATGTAATTTCCATCTATAATCTGAGAGATCACACTATTAAGACATGTTAGAATATGTCTAGACAGAGTTTTTGAAATCCTGAATGATGTTTCTTATTTCAAAAATTTTACTAGATCATTTATGCCCTCCCGCCGATGCTGGCTTCACCATTCGTGCAACTGATCAATGCATTCTTGAACTGATATTGTGCAAGTACGAGCTCATCCAATTCAATGACCATGGGCTTAACCCCCAGATGGTTGAAAATATCCTTCACTGTAGGGAAATTATATGAACTACCATTCTGCGCAATCAACCAGAGAAGCTTAGGCTGGTAGCAGTGCAACCACACTATATAATAAAATAATGTTGTGGCAGAAAGTTTTTAAATTTTTCTCAATTTCTTGGTTCTTTTGCTCACCGCATTAAAAAAAACTAATTCTCCAAAGTGGATCTCAAATATTAATGCACTGGCCAATAACTCTGGTGCCACGCTCGGTGGAGTCAATTAGGCGTAAGGAGCCCATTCTCCAAAAACATATATCTCTCTAAATCCTTGCACATTTCATACACAACAAAACACAACCTTTTTTTTTAAAGGAAAACTTACAGTGCTGATTGTAAGGGAGGATATATCTAATTGACATCCAATGAGAAGAACCAAAAACACAATGAACGATCCGCAGCTCAAACCATATGCTCCTTGGCTACAAGAATCTGCACACAAGAAGACTCACGTAGGTCACTCCCCTTAAAATGCAGGTTGCTACCACTAGTCACGATACAGGGTCAGAAAATGATTCCCAATCTATGTACTGCTTAAAAAACCTCACATAGTCATATCTACATATCGCTCACAATTCTACTACTCAAACTGTAGACCAACACTAAGTAACCACCACTCTTCCGCCAACAGGCCTCACACGTAGACAAGAGCCAATTTCAAAAAAAATATTTTTATTCTTTGGTAGCTTCACATCGGTTCATGCTCTGAAAAAAAATCAAATAATACTTAGCTGTATATCTACAGATCGATGTTGTAGACTATCATGAAATTATGTCAACATTCATTCCTTAGTCCTTTGTTGCTGGGTATGCCAAAATTTTGAAGAGGAAAAGTCAAATCATATTTCCAAGGCTCAATCTCAGTTTCCCTTCATCCATTCTGCAAGCAGTAACTCAGACAACCCGCCTGAGGCACAGTATTTGTAAAGTGTGAATCTTAGCTTGTGTCCCTAGTGGATTTCTCTTAATCTTCAACAGCCCGTGCATAGGAATGAATTTTAATACTACTCCATGAGAATGGTTGAGCGTTAGAGCAGATCTAGAAATCGATCTCACATTCGACATGCACAACACACTCGCACAATCTACTCATACCACAGGTTTGGATTCACGCTGGCTTCATTTTTCTCTATCCTTATTAGGCTAGTAACAAAAATCTCAACACCACAAAATGTATCAATTTCCTCCTTCAATGCTACTGGCATGAGATCATGTTGCAACAAACCTCTTGCCCCCTTAAACACAGGGCTCACAAAAAAATACTCACAACGAAACTCCCCCAAAGAGCATAGCTGAGCTTCGATACCACATGTAGATTTAGAAGTGTCCTCAGACACATAACTTTATTGATCATGAAAAGAGATTACAAAACAAATTGCAAGAGTTTACAAACGTAAACTCTCACTACATTGAAACTAGGAAACTAACCTATTTATAAGCTCTATGTTCTAACTTAATTTAGTTATGGATCACTTGGAAAACCAACAAGTTTCCATTTACAATAAATGACCTTCTAACCATTCTACTAACTTTATTCCTATTTTAAAGCCTAGGAAATGACTCTATTCTAGAGTCCTATTTTTACCAAAAAAATCCTAATTCTAAGTATCTCTAGTATTTATTAAATAATCTAATTTAATAAATATATTTATCCTAACTTTACATTATTTAATTTATGTATTTTTGGATTTATAATTGTATTTATGAGAGAGGTTAACAATTTTGATGTGTAATGGCTTGTCTCTCATAGAGAAATTCAGATCGATCTCCCACATTTCAATTACCTGCAATGGAATCTGCAATCTTCTATTCATCGGCAGTCTGAAATATTCTCTTCATTAACAATTTCTTCATGTGATACACTTCCATTGTCTGTCCCTGCAATTGAATTTGTAATCTTCTCTTCATCATCAATTTTCAATCTTCTCCTCATCAACAATTTCTTCATGTGATATACTTTCATTGTCTGCAAATTTTAAAAATGATTTCTAATAATTGTTGTTTGAGGAAAAACAAATATGGAAAATAGAAGGTTCCATTTTTTTATTGCAGTGCATGGGTCTTTGTGTGGATTGAAGGCCTGCATATATGCATAAGGCCAAGCCAAAGGCCAGCCTCACTCATATGCATGGGTCTTATTTCAATGAGCCTATATATATATATATATATATATATATATATATATATATATATATATATATATTCTCTTTTTCTGATCCTCTAGATCACATAAAGTGTAGAAGGAGAGCATACTCGAGAAATTATTAATTTTTTTAGATGAAAGAAATAAGGCTACCTATTTACACTTCCCCGGCAACGGCGCCAAAACGTTTAGTCAATTTAGTGTCCTAAATTGTTAACATAAATTATCGACCAGGGCTAGTAAACTGATGAAGTGTAATGCACTGTATGTGCTTAAGTGTCCATTTTTCTTACTTCGTTGTTGTAATGTTTCGTTGATGTTTTGGGAGTTTTTATATTTTGATCCTTAGCATTCTATTCTAAACTAGAAAGATGAGATTAAATCTATTTAAAGAGGAAGGAAAAGAAAATGTTACCAAATGAATTAAAGCAGAGTTTTATTTGCAAGTTTTTGGAGTCTATTTTCTAATTAAGAAAATAATGAAAACAAGAAATCCTAATCCATGGATATTGCAGCTTAGTTGAAGATTCAAGGAATGAAAATAACTCAAACATTACAACTGAATCTTATTCATTCAATTAAGGTTTATTGGAAGAGCTTTTGAAAGAGATTAATTGTAGTGTAATGAGGATCTCCTATGACATAAAATAAAATTATGAAACAATCAATAACTCACAAACATTAAAACTGAATCTTATTCATTCAATTAAGGTTTATTGGAAGAGCTTTTAAAAGAGATTAATTGTAGTGTAATGAGGATCTCCTATGACATAAAATAAAATGCTAAAACAATCAATAACTCAAAGACATTACAACTTAATCTTATTCATTCAATTAAGGTTTATTGGAAGAGCTTTTGAAAGAGATTAATTGTAGTGTAATGAGGATCTCCTATGACATAAAATAAAATGCTGGACAATTACTATATCTATAAGTCATTAAGCATTTTAATTTAAGATTTAAATGGTCTTTACTTGGTCGAGCACAGTAACTGTTAACTATGAAAGACAAGAAATGAAACCTAGGAAATCATTGTTCTTATAAGTCACTTATCTATTATTCAATAGCTTTTACTTAGTTTGATCCAACAATTGCAAATTATGAAAGCAATAATTTGAGCAAAAAGTAAAGAGAAATGCTAAATAGAAATTGAAATAAACTTAGCTAGAAAACACATGAAACCTCCTTAGCAACAGGGCCCTTTGCTACCAATTCAGTGAAATCCTTAGCTCCTTGAAGATGTGATAAAAACAACATCAAAGAAATTCTTTATTGTTAGACTCACAAATCTACATCCCATTCCATCTCAAGCCTTGTTACAAAACACTC
Organism: Pinus albicaulis; assembly: GCA_034641835.2. Taxonomy (NCBI): domain Eukaryota; kingdom Viridiplantae; phylum Streptophyta; class Pinopsida; order Pinales; family Pinaceae; genus Pinus; species Pinus albicaulis. Next base: position 32,423 of record JAXQQM020061548.1, on the reverse strand, counting down.
TACAATCCCTTCTTTTCTTCTCCTATTTTTTCACATCATGATAGGGAGAAAGCTTCCCTATTTATACAAAAATATGAGAGAGTTATCTCAGCAATAGAGTCCATGAATCTCTCCCTATATCTCCACAAATTCTGATCAAAAATAGAAAATGATAAGACACATATATTTTTAGAGGATTTACATTAAAATAGGAAATGAGACACATATCTTCTTAGAGTTTTAATACAAAAAAGGAAATAGAAACACGTATCCTCACAGTCATGATCTTATCCACTCAAATGCGAATTTGGTTTTAGAAAAATTTGAACCACATAAAGATCTTTTAGAAGCTTCCTTTTGACCTACACATGGCAACAATCTCATCCCACTTGTTAGGTATAAGCATATGCACATTATTTTCTAATTTTTAACCACAAATTAACTTAAAAATGCTAATAATTAATAAATTTGGAAAAACATAAATGTAACCCAATAGTGATAATGGTAAGGTAACTGTAATGAAATGGAGGTGGAGTGAAGGTGGTAATATGGAAATATAAGTGAAAATGTAATGGAAGTGAATGACAATTTCAAGGCCCAACAAGGTCCTCTATTTTCCTCTGGAGGGAATTTCCTTCATTGATTTTGGTGAGCTTTTGTGAGATTAGTAAAGTCTTCATAGTTGCACAAATCTCCTCCACCTTCTTCTGATTCTGCTGAATGTATTCTTGTAGATTCTACACACTTGGATCTTCCTGCAATGAAGCCCAAATCTATAAAGTATCATCCAAAAAATTCCCACAACATGCCACTGTTGCGGAGATGTCGAACACTGCAGTATTTAGGTTGACCTCCCTATTCTCCCACGCTTCCTGTGTTGTAGTTGGATGTAGATTCATTTGCAGATAACTGGTATTCATCTCATATGAAAATTGTACTTCTGCAATTTTATCCTTGTATCCTTTTACCACAAGGTCGAGCTTCGTTACCTTATCCTCCACTGGTTTCTCTTTTCGGACATCAAGGTCCGGAAATTATCAACATGTGGCTTCAACTACTTCCTTCAGCTTCTACTACTGCTAAACTTCTTAATCCTTTTCCTGGATCGCCTGGTCGAGATTTTTTTGCAGTGAAGCTCGCTCTTTTTCCAGCTGAATGTTCAGCTGCGAGGTTTGTTGTTCGCGCAACTTCAAGTCATCTATGATGTCGAAATGAATCTTGTGTAATTTAAGAAATGGTACTGCTTCAATGTTCATATTCACATAACTCCATGCTTAATCCTGTTACTGAACCTCGGCAGAGTCAAATTGCAGATCTATGGCAGGTATTAGTTCTATCAGTTCTGCAAGTGTAGGTTCTATTGGCCCTTCCTCTCCAATCTTGTCCACTACCTCCACTAGTTGTCTAACTATTTTTGCCAATATCTTAAGTTATACAATGCGCTCTTCGACACCTATTAGAAGTGACACCTATTAGAAGTGCTTTGTACCAATCTTCTAAATTGTTCCATGATTCCATCGCTGCCTCCTGAGTACCATTGGTGTTAATTCCTTTGTCTTGTCTGCCTTGTGCTTCTTTTTTCTCTTTGTGGAAGCTTTGTCATGTGCCTTCCTCTTTTTTGTGACAGATAGTTTTTTCTATGTCTTCTTAGACTCCTCATTATGCTCATCACCTCCAAGAGGATCCTGATGATCCCTCATCATGTTGCTTCTCTTTTTCTACCCCTTTCTCATCCTTATATTTTTCCTTCCCACTTGCTTCCCCGTGTCGTGATGTGTCCTCCCCTATCAGACTATATTCTGCCTCTATCTCCATCACAGTCATCCATTCAACATACCACTGTTGTACTTGTGTAAGGAGATCATATTATGTTACCAAATATGGCAGGTGATGCCATTTCTTCCTTGTATCTCTACGAGCCAGTATATAAACTTTGTGGAAATCAGCCTTAAACTTTGTGATAGAGTTATACTACTCATATAGGCTCGGAAAAAGGCGAGGGTGCTCATTCACCAACATGTGTAAGTCCATAAGATATAACACAAAAAACCTCCTTTTTTCCTCTACTCGTGACAATTGATTGGTATACCACAACGAGGCATACTGTGCGGCTTCAAAAACATTTGAAGCTATTGTAGGAAACTGCGAACCCTTTGGCTCTCTCCATGCCAACATCGCTATTATAAAAATTAACCATGCATAATGAAATGTAGTACCTTTCTCCTGAACTTCGCAACAGTCATCCTGAAATTATTTTTAAAGGTGTATGACCCAGTTGTACTAAATACCGTTGGCGCACTACAAAAATAATGAAACTAATGCTGCAGGGACTTCATTATCCCAACACTTTCTCATGATCTTTCCAAATAATATGTGTGCTGTGAAGTAAACTCCCTAGTCATTGGTTGAGTTAATATCATATCCTCACTTCCCTTTTTTCAGTATGAACTTATTCTTCATGTTTTCAGCTATTGTTTTATCATGGCCTTTCCCAAAAAATTCTTCTATGGGGTTTCTTCCCTGATACAATAGTCTTGTGATTATCCATATCAACATTTGGTCGATAGGGATCCTCTTTCCCATCCACAGGAATCCATCATGCACTTGCACGAGCAATTGTCTGGCACAGTTTGTGTTTCCGGGACTTCTGTCAACGTACGATACATTCAACATGTTTAATAACCCTGTCTGTGCTAATATAGCTACCCATTTCTATGGTTCTAACCTCGTCACACCACTCTCAGGGTAGTGTACTTGCTTTATATATTTGTCTGGTGCGAACTGTGGGTATTTCTTCCTATCATTGAAATTGTAATCCGTGAACTTTAGCTATGTAATTTTCCCAAGGATTTCTCCAGAAAATGGCACTGAATCTGGAAATAGGGGTATAAAGGTGCCATACTTCACATCCTTCAATTCTCTTACTAGTTTTGCGTCCAGTTTTCTAGGTGGAATATATGGTGGAAGAGGTGACAGAAACGCTGTGCCATCGGATTTCATTTGCCCCTGCTCTACTTCTTGCTCATTATCCCTGACTTGTTTTGTTTCTTGTTGAGGCTTGATAGGTCTCTTGTCCTATTTATTCTTCATTATATTTTCTTTTGTCGGTTTATTTCGAGGAGATATTCGGTGTCTAGTTTGTGGTGGTGCTGTTGCGGGCATCTCAACTGATGTTTCGGGTATTTCAATTGTGGCTTCTTCCATGATTCTTGCTAAACCATTCTCTTTCAATATATGAATAAAATCCTCAGTATTCATACACCAATGTAACTTCTACAACTTCATTTCACTAACAATACTCAAATTATTAGGACAACAAAGTTCCAAATATTGGTGGGACATTTCTTTTTATAATAAATCCAAATTTCTATCATCATCATTAGCTCAAATCATCTTCAAATTGTGTTCATTAACTGCATATATCTCACTATATCCTATCAAACTGTCATCATAAATGCAACTTTCTAATCATTTTTAATGACAACTTTCCGTTCTAACAATCAGATTTTTCCAGCGAACTTCGATGCATCCCATATTGTAGTGAACAACCCTTATTACGTTGAGGCTTCCTACGTCGAAGACATCTCTACAATGTAGTTTATAGTCTAGTTCCCACTTTCAACTGCAGGTGGCACTAAGAATTTTCTTCTTTCTTCAGAGCGAAGTTGTAGGGGCAGGGTTTTCCCTATACAACTTCAACCTGCTGCCATTTACTCTTCCTTGAACCAATTCTCCATGTAACCTCGCTAACTGATTTGTGCCTCCATCAGTAATATGCTTGATAATGTATGGGCCCAACCAATTCATCTTGAATTTTCCTGGAAATTTTACAAACTTATTGTCATAAAGGAGAACAAGGTCTCCTACCTAGAACTTCCTCTGCTTAATATGTCTATCATGCTAGGCCTTTTCTCTTTATTTCTATACATGTTGATGGAATCCTGCTATAAATATATCTCTCTCCAGAGCAAGAAACTATGACATTCATTCCTCCATTATATCAGGGTCTTCCATATATGTAAAAGCTACAATCCTCAAGCTAGGTATGATGTACTCCATGGGCATCACAACTTCTTTCCCATAAACTAACCTGAAGGGTGTCTGACCTGTCAACTTCTTACATGTGGTCCTATAAGACCATAACACTACTGGAATTCTAAGATCCTAGTCATCTCTATTCACATTGCATACCTTAGTAAGTGCATTCTCCAAAATCTTATTAAATTCTTCTATTTTTTCATTGGCCTGAGGGTGATAAGTGGTACTCTTCTGATGATAAACTTGGAACTCCTCAATCAATGCTTCAATAGTGTTATTTAGGAAATGTGAACCTTGGTCACTCATCAAAATCTTTGGACATCCAAATATAGACAATATGTACTCAAAAATAAACTTCACAACAATCTCTACGCTGAAGTCCCTTACTATTTTTTCTTTGGCGCATCTTGTTAAGTAATCAGTGGTTGTGATTATGTACCTCGCACCAATCCTTTTTCTAGGTGGGTTGATGGGTCCAACAAAATAAATGGCACACTTATCAAAGGGCTGCAATGTAACTTGTGGTACCAATGGCATCTCATATATTATGGAAGGCTTTCCTATTCTTTGACATACATTACATGCTCGACAATACTCCTTTGCATCTTTATGTAGTGCAAGCCACCATAATCCTGCTCTCAAAATATTCTGTGTGGTAGCTTTTCCTGCATAGTGTCCAACAGCTATGCCCTCATAAGCCTCTGCTAGAATCATATATATTTTATGTTTAGGAACATATCTGTGTAGTATCTCATCTGGTCCCATATTATATAAGTGTTAGGATATTAATGAAAAGTAGGCTTCCTTAACCACCAATTATTTATTTTAGAGCATAGTATATTCTGAAGGAGCCATTATTGTGGTAAAAAACTAAATGACATATGTGAAATGGTCATATTCTACTCTGATTGCAAATAATTGTGCATCAGGGAGATTATCTTCTATGTTGGTTATATATTCCCCTGTTTCCAGTCTTGACAGATGGTCAGGTCCTACATTCATATTCTTGGAATAACGACAACCATATGAAAATATTTCCTCCTAAGACGGGTGTATTAACCAAATAATTTAGTGTAGAATGACCTGTACACATCTTAAAGTGTAATCCCAACAAATAGTGTCTAAATTTTTGCAAAGCATACACCATGGCCTGACCTTCCCTTTATGTAGTCATGTAATTGTTTTTCTACTTTAGATAAATTTCTACTTGCAAAAGCTATTGGTTGATCAATCTCTCATGCACCAAGTTTTTCCAGTACCACTCCCAAAGCTATACAAGAGGCATCAACATGGACAAGGAACTCCCTATTCTAATCATGGAACACTAGTATAGCTACAGTTACCATTTTTTCTTTCAATATGTCGAGGCTCTTTTGACATTCTTCATTCCACTAAAATGTTACATCCTTCTTCAATAATTTATCCATAGGGGCAGTGATCTACACATACCCCTTGATTAACTTCCTGTAATATCCATTATGTCCCAACGTGGTGCAAAGATGTCTTACTGTCTTAGGTGGAGGCAAGTTCACAATGATATCAATCTTAGCAGGGTCCACCATTAGTCCTTGCTTATAGGCAATATGTTCTGACAATATGCCGAAGGGTACACAAAATATGCACTTATTTAGGGTCAAAAAGATCTGATATTGTCTACATGTGTCAAGCATAAGTATTAAACTTCCCACTTGTTTTCTCACAAATCCAAATATTTTCCAATAATCAAGGTATACCTCCAAAAACTTGTGGATGCACTCCTTAAAAGTTGCAACCACCACCCTCGAAAATATAGCAGGGGAATTTTTCAATCCAAAAAGCATTACTGTGTATTGATATGAGCCCCATTCTGTAGCAAATGTGATCTTATGCCAATCTTCATGTGCAATCCTAATCTGACGATAACTTGAGAATCCATCTATAAAGGAGTAAGCTTCATGTCCTCCTACATTATCCAGCACTTCATCTATGAAAGAGGTATGGAAGGGATCATGTAGACATGCATCATTCAGCCTTCTCAGATCAAAACAGATCCTAATTTCTCATAGAGTCTTCTTCTCCTGCACAACCATAGGACTCACCCATTCTGATTCTTCTAGAGGTTCAATAATTCTTGCTGCTATCATCTTATCAAGATCTATCTTCACTTTCTCCTTATACTTTGGGTTTAGTCTGTAAGGTCTTTGTTTGACTGGCTCCACATCAGGCTTAAGATCAGGAATATTTATGACTCCTAGATCTCCAATTATATCCTTCATTTCTTAAAACTTGGTGGGAAAAAATTATTGATTTTCATGAAGTAATTTTGTAAGTGTTCTCATTTTATCCTCATCCCAGTAATCTTAGGTTGTTGCAAACTTGGGTTCCTTCTATTGGATTTCCCATGTTTTCGCAAGTTTGGCAATACCAAAATATGAGACAACATCAGAACCACTTTCAGACCTCAAGATCTAGCCCTCCTGGGTCTAGAGAGGGATCTCTCTGTATAGGCAAAGGTATGTCTCTTTAAATCTTATTTTGAAGGTATTAGGCTAGTTATCAGGTGCAAGGTTTGTTTGGTTTCTTTGTTTGTTTGGTTGCTGGGAATCGGGAAAGAAGGGTTCAACATAAGACAAGGATGAGCAAAGAGGATTTTAGGCAAAGGAGAGATAATTCAGAGAACACTCGAGACCATTGGGAAATGGAGTCAGGAAAGGGTTTACTTGCTATTCAATATTCAGGATTTCAATTGGGCTAGTCATCTAAAGCATTGGATCTTAAAGATGATAGTGTGATATGAAATGGTGAGAAGGAAGGTGAAAGGCAAGTAAACCTCCAAGATGACCACTTAGGAATCAGGTCTAGGGACAGTACATGCCATTAGACACCTGTGATCGAACTCATAAAAGGTTAACTCTTTAGACAAAGGGAACATTAAAGATTTAAACACAAAGATGAAAACCTGAGATCATAGAAAGACTTTGAACTTTCAATGCTTCGGCTTCCAACTTAAGGGAACTTAGAAAGGTTTAATTAATTGAAAAGGACCCTAGTGAGATAGAATCGGCATTCTAAACTCCCAGTATCCCAATTCTTTCAATTAAAACACAACAAGAACATCCAAGCACAGATTTAATAATTCATACATCAGCTAGCAGCAAATTATAGCCACTACACTGGTTAAATTAGCTTGAATCAGTACTTAGATAACACATACAGCACAAAACATCGAAGGTACGGAGAGAAAAAACATAGGGTACCATGCAAGGGTAAATCCTATGCCAGATTTCTGATGCGTACCAGAAAAAATCAAATGTGATGAATTACAAAGGAAAACAAAGACAGAGATAGAAAAACATCACTGCTGCTTTAAATCAGGATCCAAAGAAATGTGATTGTCATATTAAAGAGCAACACCAGTCATGTACAACATTTCCAAAAACTTGATATTCAGTCTGAAAACATCTTCCTCGGCCTATCTTACAACTTTACACATAGAACTAAATCTCAAGAGAAACGGCTTACAATTCACAGATATCCGATCAACAACCTTTACAATGAGTTTCTTCATGAGTTTTATAGATGAAAGAGAGGGAGAGGAGGTATATGAAACACTAAATGAAACATTAAAATAGAGTAGAAGAAGGGGGTTGAGGCCCATTCTGTTTTAATATCTAAGCATTAATCTTTAGTACTCTACGGAAGAAAGAGTGGTCTTCGAAAGGATGAAATTTAATCCAGGTATGTTCTTGATGTACTTTGGCTGTAGTACTCTACAGTACTCTGGTAAATAAACAAAAAGGTAGGTAAATGAATTTGAGGCCCGCCATACTGCATAACAAATGCTCTGGTAACATTAGGATTGTTGTCAAGGTGAAAATCTTCTTAGGGACACAATGTAGAATAAAAACAGTATGGGTACTGTGTCCTTTCTCGGGAGGAAAATTCTGCTGATGTGAAACACTATCAATATTGTTTTCCATGTGTTAGGCCTCTTTAGGCCTCCTGCATTAATCATGAGGTCTTCAATCTGGTACATTTGCCTTTTTAACAATGCATCAGAGCTTAAATTCTTCAATTACAGTCATTAAACTCTCTGATTATCCACTGATACTCTTTGCTACTTCGTTAACCATATTTGTCTGTGAAAATTGAGCTTTAATGATGCTGGAGAGGTTTAGCAGGGTTGAACACTGTACTTTTAATTAAATATTTCCTGTAGAAACCTTCCCAAACATTTCTTTTGCAATATCAAGCTCATAAAATAACCTTCTTTGCGCTCTATGTCACTATAACAGTGACTGTGAGCAATAGTAGTTCTCACCGCTTGTACACTTACAAATCATACAAACATGTTAAGGAATCCATGCATGGGAGGGTGGATGTAGTGGAATGATGTGATGATGGCAGTGCAGCATGGTGGCAATGGTGGATGCAAGGTAAACAGTGGAAAGATGTAGAATAATGGTGAAAAATGCGGCTGATGAAGTTTTGGATGTGGGATGCACGTGGACCATTCGATCAGGGTAGGAGGCGATGATCGATGATGGAGATAAGCTAATGAAAATGACGTTTATAAGGTTGGGTGAAATGAAAAAAATTTAATATGAAACATCAAAGTTTTAATGTTGGCGGAATGATATAATGTTTTAATGTAAAACGTGAAAGTTTGGACTTTGGCAGAATACAGAAATGAATGAAAAAAATATGAAATGAGTTGGAATGGTGGGTCCTGGTCATGGGCGGAGGGCGACTCAACACAGACCGTTAGATCTCAGGAGGAGATCAACGGCTCAGATGATCTGATGAAATGCTAAGGTCGCGCGATGAAAAACAATGACTGGAGCACGGGATGCATTGAGGGCCATTGATCAAAATAGATCAACGGTCAGGATTGGTTAATAAAATTTGGGCAATAAAGTGGGGAAGTGGTTTTGGGATACAAAACTACCGGTTTAGTGCAGTTAAAGGGCTGGAAGGCTATTTTCACTTTTTCAACACGATATGGGTCTCCAGCTGACACGTGGCTCTAGAAAACCGCCAATATCGCGTAAATTCTAACTGTTAAAGCTCAGAGCCAAAAACAACGTGATATCACTATGGGTCGTTGGATCTGGGCCATCAAGATCCAACGGCGATGGAGGAGCGTGATATGAGAAGCATGCAGGGTTAGTAAGGTGAGGTCAAACAGACAGCAGTTTCATTGTGGGCCATTCGATCTATGGATGAATAGCTGAGATTTGCGGAGGAGATACACTGGCGGAGAATATGGTTAGTGGGCGAGATAAATCTGAGCCGTTAGATCATAAGGGATGGACGGCCTGTGATCTAATCGGAGGGGAGTGATGGAAGGACCAAAACTCTGATGGTTGATGGTGCGATTGGGTCTGGACCATCGAATCTATGGGAGATCGACGACTATGATTGGATCGGGGATCAGCAAATTGGGGCATCGGAAGGGTGGCATAACAAAAGTTCTGATTGGCGATGATGGCGGTGCTGTGATGCCCGTCGGATTAGAATGGGCGGATGGCTCTAATTCAATCGGGATCGGCCAATCAGGGCATCGGAAGGGTGGTGCATTGTGGAAGCTCCGATTGGCGATGGGAGCGGCACTGTGCTGACCATTGGATCGCTTTGAAGATCAACAGTGGAGATTTTTACAAAGGATGACAGAGCAAAAACTCCACCGCATCGGAAGAAATCAACTTGTAAAAGAAATGCGCGTTGCTCCAACTCTCTGATGCAATAGGTGCCTCGTGACTTAGTGCTTGGTCGTAGTGCTCGGGCTCATGGAGGGGAAGTGGTTAGGGGCTGGGCCGAAGGGGCTAAGCCTGTTTTATAATAAAAATGGGCTTTTTAGCTTAGAAACAGAGTTTTCGAGGCTAAACAAGGGTTCCATTAAGGGAATAAAGGGGTTTTAAAATCAAATGAAGGGATTTCACTTGGTTTAAAGGGGGAATTAGATGGTTTGGAAGACTTAGGAGGGAATATTGGGGGTTAAAAGGGACACTTTGGAAAAAGGAAAAAAAAGGTTAAAATGGGAAATTTAGCAGAGATACAAGGGGAAAATCAAGGCCTTTCTGAGCACAAATGTTTTCACAGACAGTGAGGATTTTTTATGGAAACAGCAGTGAAGATATTTTAGAAGGCAATGGACACATAGAGGCTTCAAGGATGAAAGATTTTCACAGGAAATGTATCTCTTGAAGGCTCATAAAACAATTTAGCTACCTGTTTGCTTGAAAAAAAATTCATAGGTGGCTAACACCTTCTCTAATCCTATGTTTACCTTCTTAGTCTTCAATGGCTTCATTCTCTGGCTCAGGTCCAGTCACTTCATCGTATCCTTTTGACTCTTCTATGTCAATGTTGCGAGGATCTTCTTCTTCATCTCCAGTAAGGTTGTAGCACTCCAATGCATTTTCTATCTATGTAGCCCAATATGGTTGTTGCCATGTCCATGGGGTAACATTCTAAAAGATATTATTCTTGACTGTCTAAAGGGCCAAACCTATGTATGGGAAATTTTCCTCAAAGTCGAATGTTAATATGAAGCCATCAAGAATGTCTTTCCAATTTTTGGTACCATGTCAAAGCTATGTTTCTAGGTACCAATTCTTAGGGATTGTCTCTAATATATGAATGAATCCATGTACCCATTCTTCTTGTGGAATCTCCTTCCATGCTGAAGTGCATAGTTGGATATGCTTCCCATTGTATTTTGACCATAATATTTTATTTCCATATTTTTTTCTATCTTCCAAACCTTATCCACATCATTCTTCAACATTCTTGCAAATCTCCTATATTATTCTTGTGTGCATTCCACCATCTAACAGGGGTAGCCTTCAGGGCTATATCCAGGGATAACAACCTTTGATTTTATGGCTTGTTCTTCATAATCATTAATAAAAGTATTCACATCACCTAAGTCATCATAAGAAGGTAGGTTACATTTCTCAGATATCATACAGTGTACTGATTTGGTAATTCTTAAACAATGCCTTGTGGATACTTCATGTAGCATGTTCTGCCAGTTCTCCAACACTTCTTCTGAGTCTGAAATGCAAGAACTATCATGCTCCATTAGGAAAATTTTGAGGTATAAAATGGGCCTCCTAAGAAAATTATAAAATAATAGAGGAAATAATAAAATAAGATTAAATTGCATCATCAAATTTTAGAGGGAAATAAGAAAAAACCACTTTTTCAACTCGTGTTTTCAACTTATCTCCCTATGGGTTTACTCAAATTTTGATTGGGAATACTCTTTGTTACACTGAAAATTGTCACCTTGACATTTTTTTGTCCGTATGAGCTCATTATCACTCATACATTTATCCCTTGCAAGTCTAAACACATCAGTTCCTAATGTCAAGCCTTGAAAATTAAGAGAAAAGCTCATAAAATTCTTAAAAAACTTGTACTTCACTTTCTCCTAGTATTTCCTGCGGTGCCACACTTTATTTCTCTAAATCATGTGGAGCTAAATGCATGTTATATTTATTAAAAGTGTGGACTCCTGTAAAAGGTTAAAAAGGCGTAAGTAAAATCTAGAAGCTCAGTTTGAGCCATTATTAGAAGCTTCTAGAAACATTCATATGGTGGAAAATCCGCTCCTTTCAGGTTCATCCATCCCATCCATTAAGGAGCTAACCCCCTGATGTAAGGAGCTAATCCCTTTGAAGGAGGATTCTATCCCTTCTTGTTTGGAGCTGTAACCTCCCCTCTATCACTATAAAAGGAGGCATGGGGCAGCCTTAAAGGGAGTTCAAGCTTTAGTATTACTGGAGGGGAATTGCTGTTGTAACTTAGACCCTTTTAGCTGAGATTTAATGTGGGAAAGATTACATACCTGTATGTAACTCGGTTGGAAGAGTGCAAGGCTGGTCAGAGTAAAGAAAATGCATGTTCCGAACCCCAGGAAGGCCTGTATGACATCAAGGTGGACACGGTTGTAAGGCTCTTCTTTATTTAAGTTAATAAAAATAAGTACGTTTTTCTCAATAAGCTGTCAATTAATTGGTTTATTTTATGGATTCCTTGATCACCGTAATAGATATGATTTATGAATATATGCTATGCAGGTGCTATTTAATGTTTGTTTGTTTGTGATTGCAGATCTTTGAAGGCAACTCTTTTGGGTGACTGAAGGACTACTACTACAAACAAATGTTGGATCAAAGGTGAGATCGTTAAGCCTTTATAGCATTTAATTATGAATAGCGATATATCTAGAGAAAGATAGATTTAATTGTCTGTTTTTTGCTAGTTGTCCATAGGACACTTCGGAGGTCTGTCTTGTCTGCAAGAACGACTTATCCGTCCAACAAAATGGCAACTCCACCGGGGAATGGATTTTGAACTTTGATTTCTTTTATTTTTGACTTGTGAATCTATTTTTCTGATTTTGATTGATTTATAGATGGCTTGGGTAGTTTATCCCTGTAGAATTCCTGAGAAATGATTTAGATTTTTTTTTCTTTAGTTTTCTTGTGTCTGCTCTTTTCTTTTATAGACAGTGTGGGCAGCGCCGCACTTTTCTTGTACTCACAGTGCGGGACCGCACTGGTTTGCGCTGAATCTTAGGGACCTTGTGAAATTTTTTGAAAAACCTTAAAATTCTCTTTTATGGATCAGTTTGTTAGATTCTCAGTATATACCCAGACTTGTGTTTTTCTGTCAGAAAGCCTTGTGTGAATTTCTTTTCAGCAATTTTACAATCTCATCAATCTCTGTTAAGTTAATTGGGTGTTTTGAATATTATTTTTTGAGAAATTCTTAATTTAATTTCCTTTGGTCATTACTTCGAGGTTTGTCTCAGTCTCTTAACAATTTTTCATCTTTTTTCTTTTGTTTTTGCAAAAAAAATTACCCCCTCGTTCGCCCGAGGGGGCTAAATTATGTTTGAGTTTTAATCGCCTTTGAGTGTTTTTATTTTTTGATCTTTGGAACTCTCACCCAATTTTCTTTACTCACACTTGATTGGTTCTTAGATTACATTAGAATCATCTTGCATTTGAGAATTCTCTTGCATAGATCACATTTTCATAATTAGAATTCTCATTTTCAGAATACGAATGAAAAATGTGCATAGGTTACATTTGCATACTTTTCAAGTGAATTATGCATAGATTACAACTGCATAGTTTACATTCTAAAAAGTCAATCGTATATTTAGATCAGTTTCTTTAATTTGAATTTACATGTTTTTATTCTTGTTTTAAAAACAAAAAAAATAAAAAATGGAATTGATTAGCATTAGTTTTTCTTGATGAAATTAGTGCATTAGAGAATTTGTTATATTTTCTCTTAGTTTTCAATTTTTTCATTGTTGGAAGTGAATGGAAAATCTCTCCTTACTTTAGTTAGGATTCATCGAATTGAAAAGATTACATTATCACATTCGATTGCATTCAGTTTTGAGTCGGGTCATAACACCATTGGTTTCGTATCCATTTAATCTTTGAGTAATAACAGCCTAAATAACACAGCGCTTAATAAAATTCATTTAGTAATTTTTACATTTTTAGGGCTATTTCCACCAACATAGCTTAGTCTAGTGTCTTGGAATAGGTTTTAGTTAACTCTCCAAGACAGTAAAACAAACAAGTAGTCGATCTTGCGGTAGGAAAATTCCAATAGTAGCATGTATGCTCTGGGAAGCTCCTCCTAAAGGAGTCAAGCACGAGATCATATCCGAACCAGTGAGGTAATCAATCCTTCCTCATTGGGAATGATAGAATATATACACGTATTAACAACGGTAAACCTCATATTGACCATTGTCGAGGAGCCTGGGGTCACTTGTCGGTATACCTTGGATTATGTCAAGGAGCCTTCAAGGGGATTGAGCTTTGTTACTATGCCCTTGCCTCTGTGTCGGATCGTAGACCGTTCCCCCAGGTATATTTTTTTCTGTTGGTAACCTTAGTGGCCATAATCTATAGGATTCTTTCCCAGGGTGACTGTGGAGGGAAGATCCCACTGTACCTGGAACAGAAGTCGGCTAGATTCACTTGGACTCTCTGAAGGATTATCTTCACTCGAGATGGCATAGTGAAGAAACTTGCACTGGTCTGTTTCATTAAGCAGGTTGTCATGGTAACTATTCCAACTGCCATTTCTACATTAAAATTCTACGATGTTGGATTTCATCACCAACTAGTGTTTTTAGTGCAGGAATCTACTGTTTGTGTGTGGTTTGACTCCTAGATTTGATAGCGCCTGTTCATTTGTTTTTTTTTACTTTTAGATACCATAGGTGTGAATTGTGAATTTTAATTGTTAGGTGTGAATTTTGAATTGTTAATTTTAGTTTTAAAATTGTTAATAAAATTCACTAAAGTTGAATATAATGGCAACTGCTATGGAATGTACCAACCAAGGAACCCCTCTTGACGAGAACCCTAGTAATTTTCCTTGCTTTGAAAATGTTGGTCCTCCTTATATGGCTACATTGTCATTACCAGGATTTACAAAAGGTATACTGGTATGGTTATTTTCAACTTTGTTGGCCCCGAATACTCCAATTATTCCACCTCAACCGGATGCTTCACCTCAACAGAGTTCACCATCTCAACATCACCAACCTCATGTTGACCCTTTACCTTATTTGCCTAATATATCTTCCTCCCTTTCTTTCTCTTCACTTCATAAAAGCCTTGACACTAGTAACTAGGTGGCTAAGAAGAAGAAGAAGAAAAATAAGAAAGAAGTCAACCAGCCAACCATGGCTGTAAATGTTAGTAGTGTTGAAGAAACCTCCAACATGCATCGTAAACCCAAAATCCCTTGCAAGCTTTGTAAGGGTGACCACTTCCTTATCAATTGTCCTGGTATTCCTAAGGTTTTGGAAGTATGGTTAGAAAAATCTCATCAACTTACCATTGATCCATCAACTAGTGATAGTCAGGTTCCTGGGAAAAAGGGTAAAGTTAGGTTTCCTTGTAAGTTATGCAAAGGGAGTCATCAAAATCACATTTTCCCTCACATGGATGAAGCCTCAAAATTGTTAGAAAACCTTACTGTTCCACAACAAGAACTTCCAACTAGTTACCATCAACTTTCTCCCAGCCTACCGTCAACTGACAAAGTGATTGATATAATTCCAAGTATAGTCGATCCCACTCTTCCATTTAAGAGTGAAACTCATATCACTCAAGTTGATGATCCATCAGTTGATCAAGTTGTAGACTCAATTTCACATTCAATCAATCTCGCTCTCCCTGAAGAGAGTGAAACTCATACTGCTCAGGTTCTTCTTGTTACATCAAATTCTTCTATGCCAGGGGGCATTTCACCAAAACCCCCTCCAAGTACCGAGGTCTTTTCCTTTGATTGAAATAGACTGACAGAACCTCGTCTTCATTCTTCCATCCCCTTCCAAATAATTTTGCAAGCTTGTCGTAAGAATATATGCTGCACACATGTGGATGAAGGTTCTTCTGTTAGTATTTTATCCTCAATGGCTTGGAAAGCTTTGGGTTCCGCTCAGCTTGTGCCTGTTACACAGAATCTGAAAGCTTTTAATAGAACCATTAGTGAACCTTTAGGGATCCTTCCTAATTTTTCTATTAATTTGGAGGTAAAACTGTCTGTATTGATCTTATCGTAGTTCGAGGCCCCTTGGATTTCAATTTACTCCTTGGGCGAGACTATGTATATGCAATGAAAGCTTTCATATCGACACTCTTTCGCGTGATGTCTTTCGCTCACAATGGAAACATTGTGACTGTTGACCAACTTTCATTCCCTAGTCATGATTCGACTACAAATAATCCGACATCCCTAAATGTTCCTTATACTAAAGTGGTATCTACCCCACCACAGGTTAATTATGTGGCAACTAGTCCCATGTTTTCAGTTACCAATGCAAGCGAGCCTCTCACTATTTGCTCGTCTTCCTTTGACTTAGATTTGGTAATTGACATGGAAAACTCTATGGGATTATTTGAACGTGATGTTCCTATCCCTTTTGAGTCCCTTGACATGTGTTCCTTCCAGATAATTGTTCTTCCATCTGATGAAGACCTTTCAGAAGCCATGATTGAGGAGTGTCCCTTGACATGTCTTTCTTTCAGTTGGAAGCCATGACAAGGTCACCTGCGAGGATAGTTCCTTTTCCTGTGCCAACCTCGTTAAAAAATAAAACAGGTTCCTAGAGGAAAGTTCCTTTTACTGTGTCAACCTCGTTAAAAAATGAAACAGGTATCCATGAGGAGAGTTCCTGTTACTGTGTCAACCTCGTTAAAAAATGAAACATGTTGTGGTGTGAGGATAGTTTCTTTTCCTGTGTTAACCTAATTAAAAATGAAACAATTCTGGTGAGGATAGTTCTTTTTACTGTGTCAACCTCGTTAAAAAATGAATCATTTGGTCAGAGGATAGTTCCTATTATTGAGTCAACCTTGTTAAAAAATGAAACAGACTGATGAGGACAGTTCATTTCTTGTGTCAAGCTCATTAAAAAATGAATCAGTAGGTTATGTAGGTAGATTATAAATAGTAGTTTATGAGGATAGTTCCTTTTACTGTGTCCACCTCGTTAAAAAATGAAACATGTCACTATGAGCATAGTTCTTTTCCTGTGTCAAGCTCTTTAAAAAATGAAACAAATCCTCTCCTATTCAAGTCGAGTCTTTCATCCGATCTCGTAAATGAACCTTGATTCCATCCACCTATTAGTAAACCAGTAGTCTACTTAGTCAAATGAAATGAAGATTGGGGGGCATGCACTCTAGCAGGTTATGCTTAGGGGGCATTGAAAAGCATAGTTTCCCTACGTTTCAAGCTTCTGTAAAAATGAAACCACTCTCAAGCAAAGTTTTCTATGTTTCAAGCCTGTATAAAAATGAAACATATCTTGAGTCCATTTCGGTTATTATTTTCAAGACTCGTTAAACTCATGAAAATCCCGAGATTATTTTTCTATCTTTAATTCTCGTAAAACAAATGAAAATGCCAAGTTCTTTCTGTCTTTTCCTGCTCGTTAATTAAATTGAAAGTCAGCTACATGAGTAAATTTTTAACACTTTTTTGAACTCTTTAAAATTTACAGAAAAATCAAAACTATTGAGTATACTTTTATCACTTTTGCAGACTCTTGAAAATTACGAAAAAGCAAAACCTGGGAGTTCTCTTTTAAGCCCTTTTTAGACTCTCTGAAAATGAAAATATTTTCGAGTACTTGACTATTCAAACTCATTAAAGGAAATGAACGGTCGTCCCTTCAGTATAAGTTTACCCCTTTTCCAGACTGAAATGGACTATTTATGAAAAAGGTATATGTTGACTAATCATGGTCAATAGAGTTCTCTCTTGCATTATTTTATCCTTTTTCAGGCCTGAGGGACTAAAATTACGTAAAAGTACACCCATGGAGTTTTCTTAAGTTTTTTCTTCTAACTCCCAAAAAATGAAAAACACCGAGTTTCTCCTATTCTGGACTCATTAAAATTTAACAGTAAAGGACCTGTCAATTTTAAACAGGAACACACCACTCCTTCTTAGGGTTCGATTTTAAACTAAGTTGGACTCATCCGAAGGATGAGCTTATAAACAAGCAAATGTTATCCTCCTCAAGCTTGTCAAAAATAAAGAGGTACTTACCAGAAATGGTGGGGGAAAAGAGAGAAAACAGATTCATTTGTTACACTCTGATTTTTAAAAACATTACACCACTCTTGAACACTTCACTTTTTGTCACACTTCTACCTGGGTTGGGAAATCCTTTGCCTATCATTTAATCAAACCATATTGAAGGTCTTCAGCCGGTTTCTGGGTATTATCTTAGGGAAAATATCACCAAACCATCTGCAGTGTTGTTATGTGTTCAAGAGGACAGCCAAACAAACCATTCATATGCAAACATTTGTCTCCATTCGTGTTGACCATCCCTAAGTCAGTCCTTGCAAAAAATTTCTTCAAAACTTGATCAATGGTTTTGTGTCGTGAACTTGCTTACGATGGATCACTTTCTATCAATGAAAGCTCATCATCTAGGAAGTTGATCTAGAATCTGTCAATACCTTGAAATCTGCATGCCTTAATGGCAGGTTTCTGGCCTTTGACGACAGGTTGCATCATTGACCTTCGATCGAACGATTCTGTGAAATGTTCAACTTTTGATCACTTATTCACATTTCATGGATTGTACTGAGTACTTTGAGATCCATTTTCATTATTGGTGGTTTCTCTCACACTTGTTAATAGTTCACATCATTGACTGGTAATCTAGTGGTTTCTACCATGTTCGACTTCAACACATTTAATCACATGGATAGAATCGTACTAGTTCGGGAAGCAGAAATCAAGACCTTGGATCTAGTTTCCACCATCCAGGCTACGAGGAGTTTT
The DNA here is from genome assembly GCA_034641835.2 of Pinus albicaulis. Lineage (NCBI taxonomy): Eukaryota > Viridiplantae > Streptophyta > Pinopsida > Pinales > Pinaceae > Pinus > Pinus albicaulis. The sequence goes on along the minus strand of JAXQQM020061548.1, from coordinate 14,069 downwards.
ATTATTCATTATGTAGTAGACAATTCATTACATATGGTTGCGCCCATGCTGTGTCTACACTATTGATGTAATATTAAAATCATTTCTGTATCAGAACAAGTTTAGTTAGTTTTGATCTGAGTATGGGAATGCCTACCTCAACGATGATATATATATGTTTTGCATTGAATGTTTTTACAGGGTTTCAACTGGGGTGTCCACAGGGTGATCCTTGAAATGATAAATTACTTCAATCTTCATACATTACAGACTCGCTCTTCATCTATTACAGAATTCGCACTTTAGGGGGCAATATTTTACACTGAAAATTTTAACCTTGAAATTTTGTTGTCTGTATGAGCTCATTATCACTCATAAATTTATCCCTTGTTGCAAGTCTAAACACATCAGTTCCTAATGTCAAGCCTTGAAAATCAAGAGAAAATCTCATAAAAGTCTTAAAAAACTTGTACCGCACTTTCTCCTAATATTTCCTGCGGTGCCGCACTTTCTTGCTCTAAATCATGTGGAGATAAACGCACTTTATATTTATTAAAAGTGAGGACCCCTGTAAAAGGTTAAAAAGGCACAAGTAAAATCTAGAAGCTCAGTTTGAGTCATTATTAGAAGCTTCTAGAAACATTCCTGCGGTGGAAAATCTGCTCCTTTCAGGTTCATGCATCCCATCCATTAAGGAGCTAACCCCTTGATGTAAGGAGCTAATCCCTTTATAGGAGGATTCTATCCCTTCTTTTTTGGAGCTGTAACCTCCCCTCTATCACTATAAAAAGAGGCATGGGGCAGCCTCAAAGGGAGTTCAAGCTTTAGTATTATTGGAGGGGAAGTTCTGTTGTAACTTAGACCCTTTTATCTGAGATTTCATGTGGGAAATATTACATACCTATATGTATCTCGGTTGGAAGAGTGCAAGGCTAGTCAGAGTAAAGGAAACGCATGTTATGGACCCCAGGAAGGCCTATATGACATCAAGATGGACATGGTTTTAAGGCTCTTCTTTATTTAAGTTAATACAAATAAGTCTATTTTTCTCAATAAGCTGTCAACTGATTGGTTTATTTCATGGATTCCTTGATCACCATAATAGATATGATTTATGAATATATGCTATGCAAGTGCTATTTGATGATTGTTTTTTTGTGATTGAAAATCTTCGAAGGCAACTCTTTTTGGCGACTAAAGGATTGCTACTACAAACAAGCGTTGGATCAAAGGTAAGATCGTTAAGCCTTTATAGCATTTAATTATGAATTGCGATATATCTAGATAAACATATATTTAATTCATGTCCATTTGTTGCTAGCTGTCTGTAGGACACTTGGGAGGTTTGTCTTGTCTGCAAGAACGACTTATCCGTCCAACACTTGTTGCATTCATAATTTTATTCCTCATCCAATGAGTACCCATGTTGCATACTTTATATGGACCCTGCTACATGAAAAATGATAAATACATGAAAAATGTGATTACAATAACATTTTTTCATGTATTTCTCATTTTTCATGTAGTAGGGTCCATCGAAAGTATGTAACATGGGTACTCCTTGGATGAGGAATTAATTTTTGCATCCAACAAGTACTCCCGCTCAAAATTTGAGTAAAACATTAGGGAGATAAGTTGAAAATACAAGTTGAAAAAGTAGTTTTATTATTTTATTATTTTTAATATTTTTACCATTTTACCCCAAAAATGGTGAATCATCCCCTATGGTTGATATCATCATATTGAATCCTATTGGTTCTTAAAAAGTTTATTTGGTTGTACATTTTTCTTAGGAGGCCCATTTTAGACCTCAAATGTTCTCTAATGCGAACTCAACTATCCTTCTGTAGTAGGGTTAACCCAATATTGTTCCTTAGCTGTTATTTGATCGATATTTTCTATGCGAGCTGCACAATTTTCTTCTTTTATGTATCTTATTCCTTCTGATGGATCTAGGGGAACAATTACTCTCATATTATTTCCTTCAAATATAGTTTGTCTCTTCTTCGGATTAATTATGGCCATATTTTTAAATTCCCATTCAATTCCAAGCAATGCATCCTTAACTGAATAGGTGACCACTGTAGCTTTGGCTTACCCATTAATTCCCATGTCTGCTTTGTCAAGACATTAGCATCAGATCCCAAATCCATAATAACTTGATCCATCTCATACTCTCTTATATGCGCACTAAGCATCATCTCTCTTCTGGTTCTCTTATGTCATTGAAAATTATTGACTGCGTGCATCTCACTTCGCGATGTTTCTTTTGATGAAAAGGAATCTATAAAATTATGAAGCCCTTCTACATCCTTTTGATCTCTTAAAAATTTCATACAAATCTATAGAAAAGAATTTTAAATACTTACTTGATTTTCTCACTCCTCATCTTGTGTTGGAACTTGATTCGGTGTCGGGGCTCGGTTCTGCATCGAAGTTGATGACACATCACAGTTACTTTTCAGATTAGGCTTTGGTTTTGCGTTAGATGTTGAAGCTCTAGCATCCATAAAACTTCACTTCGCTTCCATAAATACTTATTTTTATTTATGAATATCAAAAATAGGTTCTTTCTCAACATTCTTTCTAACCCATGCACTTTTTTGGCTTGAGGGGTCCTGACCCAAGTTTAGAGTTATCACGTAACCAATAAACCCTCCAACTACTAGCACTTTCGGAAGTGATCTACTTGCGCAGATCAAAGTCTCACCCAAAGCAGTATGGGGGGGTGCTGGAACCAGGTTTCTGCACCATGAGGAATTTTTTGATGCAGTGGCCCTAAACATACTTATAACATATAATATAACAAATGCATGCATCAACAGATCAAACCCTTTCCATAGATTATCAATGAATACTTCAATACATCTTTGCCTCAGTAATCAAGTATACTTCAATCAGATATATTCATCTAACATCAATTGATATTCACGCACATAAGAAAATAACCAATAATAGAAGTAAATACGAAATGCAGAACATATATTAAATCAAAATATAGAAATCACATAAAGTCTAGGTTCACCAAAATTCTTATTTATTAAGATACCTATCAATTCATTACATCCAACCCTTTCGTGCACATAGCCAGCGGAGTTCACACATAAGCAGGACTTACACTAGTACATTTGGTCAAAATTCCGACACTTTATTTTCCACACTTTTGACGTACTGTCGGAAATTTCCCCAATTTTTATCAATTTTTCAAATCCCGCCCACAACCGTCGCTATACTGACGTTTGGAGACAAGTGTCGATATTTTGATGTTTAGAGATAAGTGTCGGTCTTGCGAAATTTGGAGAAAAGTGTCGGTCTTGCGACTTTATGGAGAAAAGTGTCGGTCTTGCAACGTTATAGAGAGAAATGTTGGATTTACGACATTTTGAAAGAAGTGTCGGTATTGCGAAAGTTTTGAGAAAATTTTCGGTATTGTGATGTTTAAGAGAGTTGTGTTGATCTTGCGACGTTACAGAGAAAAATGTCAGATTTACGACATTTTGAAAGAAGGGTCAGTATTGCGACAATTTTGAGAAAATTTTTGGTATTGCGACGTTTGGAAAGAGTTGTGTTGGTATTGCGACGGGTAGGAGGCAAGTGTTAGTGTTTAGGAACAATAATCTTAGGTTTTGGGGTTTAGGAACAATTTTTATGAGTTATATTTTAGGATTTAGGAACAATGTGTCGAGTCATGTGATCGGTTTTATGGTTTAGGAACAATGTTTCAGGTCGTATGAGGGTGCCCAAGGAAATGCGTTCGGGTGGGTCGAGTTGGGTCTGGTTGGGTTGTGTCGTGTGAGGCCACCCAAAGAAACACTTTCGTATGGGTTGGGTCCAGTCGTGTGATGGCACTCAAGGAAACGCGTTCGGGCGGGTCGAGTTAGGTTTGGTCGGGTCGTGTCGTGTGAGGCTACCCAAGGAAACACATTCGTATGGGTCGGGTCGAGTCGTGTGATGGTAGCCAATTAGTTGGAAATGAGTTCGAGTTAGGTCAGGTCACTTCGTGCCATATTGTAAGGGCATCCAAGGAAACACATTCAGGTGGGTCAGGTCAGGTCGGGTCGGGTCTGGTCGTGTCGTGTGAGGCCGCCCAAGGAAACGCCTTCGGGCGGGTCGGGTCTGGTCGGGTCTGGTCGTATGAGGGTGGTCGTATCAAAAATTAAACGTTGTGACCACCCATGTTGCTTGTGCACATTTGTGCAATCCCTTTTCTGTTTCCTCCTCGTGCGCCCTTTTTTTGGGCGGGTCAGGTTGTGCCGTGTGAGGGCGCCAGAGGAAACTCATTCGGGTCAAATTGTGTAATGGAGGTCATATCAAAAATGCTAAGTTGTGACCGCCCGTGTACCTTGTGCATGTTAATGTGACCCATTTCTCGTTTTCTCCCTCGTGCCTTCGACGTTCAGGTGGGTCAGGTCGGGTTGGGTCATGTGATGTTGCCCAAGGAAATGCGTTCAGGTCGGGTCGTGTCATACCATGAGGGCACCCAAGGAAACATGTTCGAGAGGGTCAGGTCAGGTTGGGTCATGTGAGGGCGCCCAAGGAACATGTCCGACGGTGTTGGGTCATGTCATGAGGGCGCCTAGGGAAACAAGTTCGGGTGGGTCGGGTCGAGTCGTGTGATGTCACCCAAGGAGACGTGTTTGGGACAGGTCAGGTCAGGTCATTCCATATTGTGAGGGCGCTCAAGGAAACACATTCAGGCGGTCAGGTCAGGTCGGGTCGAGTCAGGTCATGCCATGTGAGGTTGCCCAAGGAAACACTTTTGGGCGGGTCGAGTCAGGTCGGGTCCGGTCGTATGAGGGTGGCCGTCTCAAAAATTCTAAGTTCTAACCACCCATGTTTCTTGTGCATGTTTGTGTGATCCCTTTTCTGTTTCCTCCCTCATGCGCCCTTTGTTTGGGTGGGTCGATTCGTGCCATGTGAGGGCGCCACAGGAAACTCTTTCGATTCAAATCGTGTGAGGGAGGTCGTATCAAAAATGCTAAGTTGTGACTGCCAATGTACCTTGTACACATTCCTACAACCTGTTTGTCATTTTCTCCCTCGTGCCTTCGACGTTTAGGGGGGTCAGGTCGGGTTGGGTTGTGTGATGTCGCCCAAGGAAACACGTTCGGGTCGGGTCTGGTCAGGTCATGTCGTACCGTGAGGGCGCCCAAGGAAACATGTTCGAGAGGGTTGGGTTAGGTCGGGTCATGTGAGGGTGCCCAAGGAACATGTCTGACTGGGTCGGGTCGTGTCGGGTAGTGTCGTGAGGGCACCCAGGGAAATGCATTCGGGTGGGTCACGCCGAGTCTTGTGATATTGCCTCACAAGGAAATGCATTTGGGTTGGGTCAAGTCGGGTCATGCCATATTATGAGGGCGCCCAAGGAAACACGTTCGGGCAGGTCGGGTCAGGTCAGGTTGGGTCGGGTCAAGTCGTGCCATGTGAGGCCGCCAAAGGAAACGCGTTCGAGTGGGTCGGGTCAGGTCGGGTCAGGTCGTATGAGGGTGGTTGTATCAAAAATTCTAAGTTGTGACCACCTATGTTTCTTGTGCATGTTTGTGTGATCCCTTTTCCGTTTCCTCCCTCATGTGCCCTAATTTGTTCGGGCGAGTCGAGTCGTGTCGTGTGAGGGCGCCACAAGTAGCTCGTTCGGGTCAAATCGTGTGGGGGAGTTCGTATAAAAAATGCTAATTTGTGACCGCCCGTGTACCTTGTGCATGTTCGTGCAACTCATTTTTCATTTTCTCCCTCGTGCCTTCGACATTCAGGCAGGTCGGGTCAGGTTGGGTCATGTCATGTCACCCAAGGAAACGCATTCGGGTCGAGTTGGGTCGAGTCGTGTCATACTGTGAGGGTGCCCAAGGAAACATGTTCGAGAGGGTCGAGTTAGGTCGGGTCATGTGAGGGCACCCAAGGAAGTACATGTCTGATAGGGTCGCATCGTGTCGGGCTGTGTCATGAGGGTACCCAAGGAAATGCATTCGGGTGGGTCGGGTCGAGTCATGTGATGTTGCCCAAGGAAACGCGTTTGGGTCGGGTTAGGTTGGGTCGTGCCATATTATGAGGGCGCCCAAGGAAACACGTTCGAGCAGGTTGAGTTGAGTCCGGTCTCATGTTCAGGTCGTGTCGTGTCATGAGGCCACCCAAGGAAACGCGTTCGGGCGGGTCGGGTCGGGTTGGGTGGGGTCGTGTGAGGATGGTTGTATAAAAAATGCTAAGTTGTGTCTGCCTATGTTTCTTGTGCACATTTGTGTGATCCTTTTTCCGTTTTCTCCCTCATGTGCCCTTTTTTCGGGCAGTTCGGGTTGTGCTGTGTGAGGCCACCACAGGAAACTCATTCAGGTCAAATCGTGTGGGGGAGGTCGTATAAAAAATGCTAAGTTGTGACTACCCATGTACCTTGTGAACGTTCATGCGACCCATTTGTCATTTTCTCCCTCGTGCCTTCAACGTTCAGGTGGGTCAGGTCAAGTTGGGTCGTGTGATGTCACCCAAGGAAAGGCGTTCGGGTCGGGTCGGGTCAGGTCGGGTCATGTCGTACCATGAGGGCACTCGAGGAAACATGTTCGAGAGGGTCAGGTCAGGTCGGGTCATGTGAGGGCGCCTAAGGAAGTACATGTCCGACTGGGTCGGGTCATAATGTGCACATATGCAAATATGTTATAATGTGCTTTACCTTTCCCTTTACCAGGTGTTTTACCATATTCAATGAAGGATTGCGCAATGCCACTACCATAGGAAGCGCACCACTGAAATAAAATTATGATACCAAACAACACATAGTGATGAAACAATGCTTGGTGATGAACCAATGATCGTTCCAATAAACGCAGATTATAGGGGTATCATTCCAATGAACCAAGGGAAAAAGTATAGATAACGCAGTGGGAATGGAAGGGATATCAGGAAAGAATATAGGGAGGAACATTGAAAAGCAAGAAGAAATTGAGGGAAAAATTCAAGCGTGCTGATGGCAGAGCTTAGGCCCGGACAACAATGGGATAGAGCTGCAAGACTTGGAGCCCTTCGCCTTTCATTAAACATGGCTATTGCTTGGTTATCTAGGGTTCCTAATTAACTAGAAGGGTGGAGGTGTGGAACCAAAACCTCTGGAATCCCTCATGGCTATTGTGTGGAGGAAGATCTCCTCTAGAATCCAAGAATATGTCTGCAGTTTGAATCCAGAAGGGTGGAGGTGTGTGAACAAAACCTCTGTAATCCCTGATGCCTAGAGATTAAGACAATGTTGCAATCCTCATTATCTGAAAATATTACATGTCTGGCATGGTTGTGGTATGCTGATGTTCAGACAAAAACTACAACTTGTAGCCCTTGATCTGCTAGGGGTTACCTTGATATTAACGGTGGTTTATTCATACTCCTTTTGAATAACCAATAAAGGGTCAAGGAAATTGACCAATATGTTTTCAAGTTTTATCTTATCCACCTTAGCCACATACATGCAATCCTCACACTTTAGAAACTTAAGACATGTAAGAGAGGGCTTCTTTCCATTTCAACTTCCTCTAGTGTCATGTCACCCAAAATTGAACTTGGTGAAATATTAATTAAATAATTATTTGCAAAAACTGCTTCAGCTCAAAATCCTTTTCTTAAGATAGGTTGTCAAGTTTTGTCTTATCCACTTTAGCCACATACATGCATGTTTCACACTTCAAAAACCTAATATATGCAAGAGAGGGCTTCTTTCCACTCTAACTTCCTCTAGTTTCATGTCACCCAAAATTGAACTTGGTGACATATTAATAAAATAATTAGTTGTAGCAACGACTTTAGCTCAAAATACTTTACTTAAACTAACATTCTTTCTCATGCTTCATGCTGGTTGCTCCCATTCTCTCTCATCCTTTGCTGGTTGCTCCCTTGTGCCTTCATTCGGTCATGCACACCGTGTCGCGTCGTGTGAGGGCACCCACCCAAATACGTTCGGGGAGGGTCGTTTAGTTTGAGGGTCGCCTTATCAAATTTTCTAAGTTGTGACCACACGGGTGCCTTGTGCACGTTCATGTGGCCTATTTTCTGTTGCTCCCTTGTGCCTTCGTTTGTTCGGGCACGCCGTGTCATTTTGTTTCAGGGCACCCACCCAAACCCATTCGAGTCGAGTCGTTTCAGTTGAGGGTGCCCGCCCAAACATGTTTGAGTCGGGTCATTTTGGTTGAGGGTGCCCACCCAAATGTGTTTGGGTTGGGTCGTTTCGGTTGAGGGCGCCCATATCAAATTTTCTAAGTTGTGACCGCACAGGTTCCCTGTGCATGTTCGTGCAGCCCATTTGCCGGTTGCTCCCTTGTGCCTTCGTTTGGTCATGCGTCCCATGTGAGGGTGCCCTCCCAAACACGTTCAGGTTGGTTCATTTCGTTTGAGGATGACCGTATCAAATTTGCTAAGTTGTGAGCGCACGGGTTCCTTATGCATGTTCGTGCAGCCCATTTGGCGTCGTTTGCTCCCTTGTGCCTTCGTTCGGTAGCCTGTCATGTCGTTTCGTTTGAGGGTGCCCGGTTAAACCTGTTCGGGTAGGGTTGTTTCGGTTGAGGGCGCCCACCCAAACACGTTCAAGTCAGGTCGTTTCGGTTGAGGGCACCCGCAAAAACGCGTTTGGGTCGGGTCGTTTCAGTTGAGGGCACCCGTATCAAATTTGCTAAGTTGTGACTGCATGGGTGCCCTGTGCACATTCGTGCGACCCGTTTGCCAGTTGCTCCCTTGTGCCTTCGTTTGGTCATGCACGTCATGTCGTGCCATGTGAGGGCGCCCACCCAAATGCGTTTGGGTCGGATCTTTTAGTTTGACGGCAGCCGTATCAAATTTTCTAAGTTGTGACTGCACGGGTGCCCTGTGCACGTTCGTGCGACCTGTTTGTTGTTGCACCCTTATGCTTTCGTTCTATCGTGCACGACATGTCATACCATGTGAGGGTGCTCGCCAAAATGCATTCGATTCAGGTTTTTTCATTTGAGGGTGGCCGTATCAAATTTGCTAAGTTGTGACCGCACGGGTTGCTTGTGCACGTTCGTGCAGCTCGTTTGGCACCATTTTCTCCCTTGTGACTTCGTTCGGTAGCCCATCATGTCGTTTCGTTTGAGGGCGCCTGCCCAAACCCATTCGGGTAGGGTCATTTCGGTTGAGGGTGTCCATCCAGATGCGTTTGGGTCAGGTCGTTTCAGTTGAGGGTGCCTACCGAAAAGCGTTTGGGTCGGGTCGTTTTGGTTGAGGGCACCTGTATCAAATTTGCTAAGTTGTGACCACACAGGTTCCTTGTGCACGTTCGTGAAGCCCGTTTTGCAGTTTCTCCCTTGTGCCTTAATTTGGTCATGCCTGTCATGCTGCGCCATGTGAGGGTGCCCGCCCAAACGCGTTTGGGTCGGGTCGTTTCATTTTAGGGCGGTTGTATCAAATTTTCTAAGTTGTGACCGCACAGGTTCCTTCTCCACATTCGTGCAGTCCGTTTTCTCCCTTGTGACTTCATTTGATAGCCCATCATGTCGTTTCGTTTGAGGGTGCCCGCCCAAACCCGTTCGGGTAGGGTTGTTTCGGTTGAGGTCGCCCACCCAAACGCGTTTAGGTCAAGTCGTTTCGGTTGAGGGTGCCTACCAAAACGCGTTTGGTCGGGTCATTTCGATTGAGGGTGCTCGTATCAAATTTGATAAGTTGTGACCGCACAGGTGCCCTGTGCACGTTCGTGCGGCCCATTTTCTAATTTCTCCCTTGTGCCTTTGTTCGGTCATGCGCGCCATGTCACCCCGTGTGAGGGCGCCCACCCAAATGCGTTCAGGTCAGGTCGTTTAGTTTGAGGGAGGTCGTATAAAATTTACTAATTTGTGACCACATGGGTGCCCTGTGCATGTTTGTGTGGCCTGTTTGTTGTTGTAGCATTGTGCCTTCGGACGACCAGCTTGATTTTCATTATATTCCTTTTAGTGTTACAACACACATATATATACATGCCGAAGCATACATAAACCCCAATCCATTGCTCACACAGTTAGAACATAGCAGTAGTTCCACCAGCCAGGATCTACCAAAAATACCAGGGGCCGAAAACCATATTACCCCAATACCATGTGCAAAACCATGCACAAAACCATGGACGTGGACTACGTAGGAAATTAAGGACAAAAAATTTTCAACTGGGGCAGCGCCTGTGACCCCCCCATTGCGCCCGGCGCAAGGGGGGGCTATCGCCCCACTCTTACCCCCGGAATATAACACATACCCAACATTCTCCCACTTGTTGTTTTCTTTCCACGGGGGGCCACAGAAGGGCTTAGTCATTGGCCCAATTCTTCAACACCCATTGTTTCTCTACACCAAGAGAACTTCTGAGTGCTCACAGACTTTGTCAATGCATCTGCAACATTCTTCAAAGTGTCCACCTTTACCATCAACACCCTTTTAGCCTCAACCATATCTCTAACAAAGTGATATTGAACATCAATGTGCTTTGTCTTTGAATGATAAGCAGGGTTCTTAGCCAAGAAAAATGCACTTTGGCTATCACAGTCTATCCTTATAGCTTGTTGTACCAACCCCATACTTGAACACAATCTCTGCAACCAAACTGCTTCCTTGCTTGCATGAGTGGCTACTATGTATTCTGCCTCTGTAGTTGAAAGAGCCACTACAGACTGTCTTTTACTCATCCAACTGATTGCGCCTCCAAATAGGCTAAACACATACCCACTTGTAGATCTTCTTTGGTCCAGATCTCCAGCCCAGTATGCATCAACAAAACCACGAATGTCCAACATTCTTTCCAATCTCGGTCTTCCCTGGTAGCACAAGCCATAATCACTAGTGCCACGTAAATATCTGAAAACCCGCTTCACTGCTGTCCAATGCTCCTTCCCTGGGTTTGACATAAACCTGCTCAATACTCCCACTGCATGTGCAATGTCTGGTCTAGTAAAGACCATTGCATACATCAGGCTACCCACTGCACTTGCATATGGAACATGGGACATATACTCCTCTTCTTCTTGTGTCTTGGGACACTGTTCAGCAGACAGCTTTACACCTACAGGAATAGGAACATTCATCGGTTTACTATCCTGCATATTGAACCTCTGCAATATAGTCTCGACATACTTCCTCTGGTTTAACCAGAGCTTCCTCTTTTCCCGATCTCTCTTAATTTCCATGCCCAAAATATAGTTTGCAGCACCAAGATCCTTCATGTCGAATTTGGAGAGCAGTTGGGTCTTCAAATCTTGGATAATTTCTTTGTCATTTCCAATCAACAACATATCATCCACATACAAGACCAAATAAATAACACAATCACCAATTAATTTAAAATAAACACAGTGATCCTCCTTGCTTCTGGTGAAGCCAAGTCCCCGTATATAGGTATCAAATTTCTGATACCACATCCTTGGTGACTGTTTTAACCCATACAGAGACTTCTTCAACCTGCATAACAGTTCTTTCTTACCCTTCACCATAAAGCCTTCAGGTTGCTTCATGTAGATCTCCTCTTCTAGATCCCCGTGAAGAAAAGTTGTCTTCACATCCATCTGTTCTATCTCAAAATCAAATGCAGCAGCAACAGATAAAAGTAATCTAATAGAAGTAACCTTGGCAACGGGAGAAAAAATATCACCAAAATCAATTCCCGGCACCTGGGAATAACCTTTCGCTACCAACCGAGCTTTGTATTTCTCCACCTTGCCTTATACATTCATCTTCTTCTTAAACACCCATTTGCTCCCAATGGGCTTCCTTCCAGCCGGCAACTCCACCAAATCCCATGCATCATTTTTGTGCAAGGATGCCATTTCATCAACCATGGCCTCCTTCCATAGTTTTCCATCCTCTAAATCTACTGCCTCCCTGACAGTTCTGGGTTCATCATCAGTTATAGTTAAGGCAAAACCTGAACAGAAAGCAGATGGACTATACCTTTCTGGTTGCCTTCTTTCCCGAACTGATCTTCTCAAAGTTGGAGTTTGTGGCTCTTCATCTTCTGAGTCTTCTTCTATTGTAGAGTCTAATTCATCCTCCTTTAGCTCAAACTCTATCTTCTCAGGTTCCTTTGGTAGGACTTCATGTTTAACAACATATTTCACTTCTCTAAACACCACATCTCAGCTGTACACAACCTTCCTTATTTCTGGGTTCCAAAGTTTGTAACCCTTTAAACCATCCTTATACCCAATAAAGATGCACCTTTCAGATTTATTATCCAACTTGGTCCTTTTCTGCTTTGGAACATGTACATATGCATCACATCCAAATACCATTAGATGTGAAAGAGAGGGTTTCTTACCAGTCCATACCTCATGTGGAGTCTTATCCTCCAACGTTGATGAAGGTGATCTGTTAACTAAGTAACATGCAGTCTCCACTGCCTCTGCCCAGAATTCTTGTCCTAACCCGGTACCGCTGAGCATGCTTCTTGCCTTTTCCATCAGTGTTCTATTCATTCTTTCTGCAACTCCATTTTGCTAAGGTGTATATGGAGTAGTCTTTTGTCGTGCTATACCACACTTCTTACAGAACTCTTCAAATTCATTCTTGCAGAACTCCCCACCATTATCTGTCCTCAGCGCCTTTATCTTCTTCTCTGTCTGGTTTTCCACCAGAGCCTTAAATTCTTTAAATCTGTCAAAAGCTTCAGATTTCTTCCTCGAGAAATATATCCATGTATTCCTTGAGAAGTCATCTATGAATGAAACATAGTACACAGACTTTCCCAGTGATGGAACTGACACAGGTCCAAACACATCACTGTGCACAAGTTCTAATATCTTGTTCACCCTCTTAGCACCAGAAGGAAAACTCACCCGATTCCGCTTCCCATATACACAATGTTCACGAAATAAAAATCCGAGAAATTAGACATACCTTCTACCATACCATTTCCATGTAGTATCCAAAGGCCCTTCTCTCCAATATGTCCAAGCCTTTGATGCCATAGCACGGTCTTTTCTCCAGAGACCGCTAGGCTTTCCGCTCCATCTTCAGGAACCACAAAACTGTTGCACCCATAAATAACAGTGCTACCCTGAAGCTTGTATAGAGTTCCAGTCTGAAATCCCCACATTAATACTAGTGCTCCTCGAACCATCTTGCAGGCATCTTTCTTGAACATTGTTTTTACACTTGCATCATCCATCTTGCTTACAGAAATCAGATTTCTGGCCAATGTAGGAATATGCAGAACACCAGGAAGTGTTCTAATCCTTCCACCTTGCAGCTTCAGCTTGACCTTTCCACGTCCGACGATTCCGGCCTTCCTATCATCCCCTAGGAAGACATCACCACCATCATATTTCTCATACTCGCAGAACCACTCCCTATGGGGAGTGAAGTGAAAGGATGCACCTGAGTCAATCTACCATGACTCATGATCTACATGTGTATTTGAAGAAAAGCCAAATACACATCCCCACCTTCATCTGAGGTGGTTTTTGCCTCTGCAGAAGGAGCTTCATCAGATCCCTTTCCTTTCTCAGGAGCTTTAGATCTGCATTCCTTTTTGTAGTGTCCTTCCTTTCCGCATTTCCAGCACACCTTTACAAACTTTCCGGGAGATTTAGATCTCCCTCTAGATTTAGATCTCCCACTCGAAACCTTATTCTTGTTTCTGTTCTGGGACCTTCCTCGTACAGATAAGGCATCTCCATTCTGACCCTCCATATTTCTCCGTCTCATTTCCTCCGACAGCAAGGCTGAGACAATGTCATCAAATTTCAAGGTAGTTGTATTGCTACCTATTGCAATAACCAGACTGTCCCACGAGTCTGGTAGAGAACACAACAAACTGATGCACTTATCTTCATCTGAGATTTTAATATCAACAGATGATAGCTGACTTACCACAGTATTGAAGGCGTTCAGATGCTCTGTCACCGAGTCTCCATCCTTCATCCTCGGGTTATATAGCTTTTTCCGCAGGAACAACTTATTCACCAGAGACTTAGATTGGTACAAAGTCCCTAGATTTTCCCACAAGGTCTTCGCCATAGCTTCCCCAGATACATTCAACAATACTGAATCTGAGACACACATCCGTATTGTGCTTTTATCTTTCCGATCCAGTTTCTTCCAGTCTTCATATGACATTCCTGTTGGCTTAGTACCTGGATCTACCA